>QUZG01000005.1:2299-281950 GCA_003693545.1 Pseudonectria buxi
CCCCCCCCCCCCCCCCCGCACATACACCGCCTCATATCATCATGAATTCCGCAGGGGTCAAAGCCGTAGGGATAGTAACTTGTGCTGGGAAAGCGTTTTGCAACGCCCCTCGTCGTACAAAGTTGGAGCCTAGTGAGGCAGGGTCTGAGTGGAGATGAGAGGCGGCTAATGTTCCACCGATAAAGGCTTAGGACGTACAGATGATCCACGCTGATTGTTGGTCACGTCAAGTAGCATACATCATTGTCACGTTGTGTGGCACTGATTCCTGTCATATTGGCTCTAAAACAGTCGGCGTGGCTGTTTTGTGACGGATTACACCTACCGATCTGGTGTCATTCTTGAACAATGGATTTGGTAGAAGCTACCTGAAGAGGCCTCCAGCAGAAACGGGAAATTTTAAAGATATATCGCGTGCTGCATGTGGTCGTGGACAGTCTCAAAAAGATCATGAGCGAGTTTCCAGTGAATATTGTGAAGCAGAGGCTTCAGCCTCAGGACGACATCTCCACCCGCTATCCACTGGTCGCCTGATGTTCAGCACCCCGGTCCTGCAAACTGGGGTTAAGGTTGGCACCGACAACAACTTGTGGCCAATAAACATCAGGCGGAATACCAGGGTGATCGACTTTCTCCACTCAGAAACAACCGCGGAGCCTGTCGTGACACCCATTGATTGGTCGCCTTATCCATTGAGCCATGGACACAGCTGCGCTGTGTTGCCTGCTGCGGGGTTGCCTTGAAATTGAGGGGCAGGTTGGAGCAGTATGAAAACGATCCGTGACTTTCTCTTACGCTTCAGCTGCAAACGGTTCACTCTAGAGATGATGACGAGTCGCGGCCAACATCCGCTGATAAAGCCTAGAGGGAATACCAGTGTATGAACAACCATGCTCTCTCCCCCGCGGAAACAAACGCTAAGGCGAAAACCCTTGTTGAGACACCGCCGATTGGTCGCCTGATCTTCTAGAAATGCCGAAACGTTGGTGATGTCCGTCGAGTACTGCATACCATTATTACATCGTGCGTGACGCAGCAAAGGGGTTACTAACTCTGAAAAGTAATTATTTAACCTCGTTGGCTGATTTTGTCTAGGCAGCAATATGCAAAAGCGGCCGCTAAGCGGCTCTTCAACCTATGTTCGTAACAAGCAAGGTTGAGCGCGACAGTCTAGAACATCTCGTCTTGCTCCAAAATTATTCGACATGCCTTCCCTGTGGCTATGTGGTTGGGACGACTGCCAATTCCCACCCGTTCAACGAGCTGGTGACTGCTTGTTCTGCAACAGGCATCTTTGCCGATTTCATTTGCAAGAGCCATGGCATGGATGCCCCAAACCAGAGGTAATTACTTTGCACCTGAGAAATGTGTCTCTAATGACAATGTCAGTCAAATTGGAGCGAGTATAGCGCTCAGTACATTACAGCAGAGGCTCAACGCCTAGACAATCTGTGCAAGAGAATCAACGGCGTCAAGCTAGTGGCACCAGCGTGCCATGTCGTGCCATGTTCAATAGATTTGTCGCAGAGGAACCTCTCAGCTATGATGGGCGGCCAAAACTGCCATGCAGAGATTAAATTCGAGGATAGTGTAGTGTGGCTTGCACGGTTCCGGCTTTCCAGTGCGACATTGCGGTCAGAGAGCTCGTGCGGAGTACACTCGATCTCAAACCCAATGACAACCATGCAGTTCTTGGAGCGTCATACGCGTATTCCATCTCCTCACATATTCGACTGGGCATGCGAGTCCGACCCGACAAATACGATTGGCGATGGCTATATACTGATGGAGAAGATGCTCGGCACACCTCTGGAATGGAAAAGCACAACTGCGATCTAGAAGGAGAAGATTGTGAGGCAACTTGCAGATATCATGCTCGGAATAGAAAGACACCCATTCGATCAGTTCGGCTCACTCATCGCCACGGTAACGAGCGGCGGAGCGACATCAGGGGCAGCCGCCGAGTCCCAGATACAGGTAGACGGTTTGGCCCAGCATTCTACATTTAGATCGGGCGATGGTGGCAGGCCGTTAGGGCCCTTCCACTCCTCGCAGGATGCATTCCATGCCCTTGTAGAGGCACACCTCCGAACAATTGTGGCCGGTGAGATCGGGACAGCTGAGAACGCGCTTGATGTCTTTCTAGCCCACCGATTTTAGGCTTGGCGTCCTCAACAGGGTCTCAAGCAAGCTTTTGACGGACACCTCTTCGAGACCGATCGGCAAGGGGTGGAAGATGGGAGGGAGGTTTGGAAGGCAAAAGCGCTCGAGGATTGGAAGCATGAAAATGAGTTGAAGGCTATATTTAGCAGCAAATGATACATTGCCAACCATGTTTTGTGTCGAATAGAACTGCTATGTCCTGCTACGGAGACTCTTTGATTCCAGATGTCCAAGCCAATGACGCATACCAGCGATCCAGTGCTGGATCCCTCCCGACTTTGCCATTTCGTCCAGGGTAGCAACCTGCCGAAGTGATTCACGCACGTCGCAAATAGAAATGACAATAATCCGCGTGGTGCGGCCATTTGTCAAGTTAAATTTTCCAATTTCTCGCATTGCTCCACTCCAGTAAGACAGTGCGCCTTCATTATCGGACTCGACATGACGTATCTTCGCCATAGTGATGTGTAAACGCAGTTTCTCAAACTTCAACAAGTGAGGGTGAGATTGCACAACCAAACAAAGCTGTTCCGCTTCTCGATACCGTTGTTGAGCGAACAAGGCTTCAGCAAGACACAAGTCCAATGAGACTTTGCCAGAAGCGGCATTGCTCTTATTTCGCCGATGGACTTCGGTTTGGACATGTCGTTCAGCAGCAAGAGGTTGATCAAGCTCCCTGAGTGTGTCTGCAAGCTCGCAAGTCAGATCACATAGGTCTTCGTCGAAGAAGAGGCCCTCGGATTGTTCTGCTATTCCCTGCGCCTCTTCAAGACGTTGCAGCGATTCTTCAAATGCGCCTGTGAACCTCGATATCTTGCCAAGCATCAAAAGTTTGCGGAAAACCACGACACTCTCCATTGGCGATGGCCTCTGATCAAGTGGCATCCAACTTTCTAAAGAGGCTTTGGCGCCGGAGAGGTCCTCAACCTGAATGCAGTTCAGGCAACGCTGAATAGCCATTGACCCCATCGTTGAATGTGTCCGAAGGTCATGGTCTGCAAGAGGCTCCCTTCGCAACGCATTGTCGAGACTGCCAACAGCTTTGTCCATTTCCCCACCAATTCGGTTCAAAAGTGATTGAGACACAGCCAGGTTGTAGTGAACGTAGAAATCGTCTATGCCGGCTCCAACAGCTTCCGCTTGACTAACCACAAAACGTTTCCATGCCATTTTCGGGAATCGCGACCCTTGAAGCAGAGATAGGGCAAGGTCGGTTCTACCTTGTGTATGCAGTCGATGTACACAGTCTTGCGTTGCCCGTAAAGTGTGTTCGACGTGCGGTAGAAATAGCTTGATATTGACAATGCTATGTGAACATCAGCACAGAGTTGATCCCATATGGTCTATAACTCACGGAGGCTCGATGTATCTCCATGGCAGAGCCCTGTACGCAACTATCAGGGCTTGGCATTTCCAGAACGAGACTAGCTCTGGAGATAGAGTGCTGCGAATATATTCGAAAGCAGTTTCGTCTAGAGTGTATGTACTCTCTGGATTCTCTGAGACGATCGAAGCCTGGCACAACTCTCGGAACGCCTCCTTCAGTCGCGGAATATTCGAGAGAAAGTCCGTCAATTCTGAAGCTAGACCAGCGAATGTTGCCGCCGCGTCTTCGATCGTTCCGTGCGGGGTCCAGCGCTTGCGAGCTGTGGCTCCACGGAACAGAAGATTGAAAGGGATTGGATTAGTCGTCGACAGGAAAGAAAGCAGGAGTAGTAAAATATTACTATCCTCCGAACGCGTATCACCGATTGAGTGACTCCTAGACATTGCCGCCAAGGAAGAAGATTTCCATAGAGGATGTGCACCTTCCAAAGTGTATGAGCTTCTTGGCGAGAAAGAAGCAGTCGAATTGAGAGGTTGATCTGACTGAAGCATCGCCGCGGGAAATTCGGCACGGGATGTGAATGTTCGTGACTCGTCAACAAATGAATGTTCCACTAGAGATACGTCAGTGTCGTAATATGGTTGGGCCTTGAGCCATACGTAAAAGCTGCTTCAAAACGGTGTGAACAAGAGGTGTACACTGGAAAGATTTCTCGCAAATATCTGTGTGCTGGGAAAGGTATGTCAAGGCAGATCTATGTTCTTGATTCGAAGCCCTCTCTCAGCTGAGGCACCATGAGCAACGGGGAAGATTAGAGCAGTGGCAAACTCACGTAGACGCCGATCCAAGAAGGCTAAGGAGCCCAGTGAGTTGTTGTGGGTCGCATTTGAGTAACGAGGCGAACTCTTCGATAATTGCCACCCACTTCGCGCCAATCCGGAGAATAGGGTAAACCTTTTGCCGAACATCATGTTCAACATGCGACGACGCACAATGAATTTCCTGGATTATCGGTTCGATCGATGCGCCTTTCGTGTGCAACGTCGCAAATACGTAGCAACACGTTCTTCGCAGAAAACATATCGACCATGTAAAGATGATTGCACCTCATAGAAGCAGCATAGCCGTCGAGTAAGACGACTCCGGAGGCGGCGACCTTTATCTAGGTAGACATCCCGACAGCCCGGTCCCTGGTGGGTATCGGGTGTGGTCCCGCCCGGCCCCATAGCCCGCCGGCGCCCGACGATCCAAGCATCAGCCGGGCCGGGCTCCGGTTCAAGCAGAATCGGGGCTAATGCGCTGCTAACTCAGTAGCATCTCACATATGGTTTCCGTAAAACACTCTCGGATCTTCCGACGTTGGGGATTGCCAGCTGACGAGGAGCTGAGCCAACGTTGTCTCGTGAGTGAATATGTGTCGCCTGCCCAAGCGAGGGAATCTCGTAGTGACTCTCATCCGTCTATGTCTGTCCGCGAACAAGGAAGTTCTTTTACCAATAATCGGACATAACTCAGTGTCAAAGGCATTGTCGTTCACTCTAGGAGAACTACACTAATGCCTCCAATACCGTTTCAACATCATGCCCTGTTCGCCCGTCCTGCGGAGAGCGCCGATGCTCCCCACACAAGTACCCCGCAGACTCTCCACCAACATGTCCGACTCGTCTGGGGTATGGCCCGAAGCTGGACATGACAACGTTGGGGGTTACGCATAGATTGGCTATAGATCGCGGGGAAAATGGAGACGGGTGTTAGTGTGGCAGCACTATTCTCATTAATCACCCCACAATCCTCGAGTATCTGGGGAGACAGGCCAGACAACTGCCTCAACGGCCATGTTGCGCTGCGCCGAAGGAAATGCAATGGTGGTCTGATATTGGGGAACGGCCCACCTCGTCCTGCAGCTTGGGGAAGCTGACACGCCTTATAAGCAACTCCGTATGCCCGGGAGACGAGTTTGCCGAAAGAGTCCGAGACGCGGGCGACAAAATCGCAGCCTACGGCATCTTTGCTCCTCGAACTTGACAACTCCACGCCCAGGAGAGCTTCAAACTGTCAACATGCGGTACACTTCGGTTTCTCGGGGTCTGTGCCAAGCGCTGCGGCGCCCTCAGCAACTGCGCGGCATCACAGCGACTTGCACCCGCAAATTGACGACGGCGAGCACATCGCCTCGCGGGACCTTCGAAGAGGAGCGATGCTCCAAGTACGATTCAAAGAACTTTTATCCGGCTCACATCGGTGAGACACTTGCGGGCAAGTATCAGCTGGTATCGAAGCTGGGTTGGGGCTCCGGATCGACTGTATGGCTCGCCCGTGTCAACTCATGGTCAGTAGAAGACTACACTCTCACTTATATATCACCAAGTCGTACTCTACTGGAAACTGACACGGTTTGTGCAGGTGGCCACTCCAAAATGAGCGCTTTGTCGCACTCAAAATCACCAACAACACGCCCGCTGTCCGAGCTGCTGCGGTTCGTGAAGCCGACGTCTCCGACGATATGCTTTCCGTCTTGACAACCCATCCTGGACGTGACAATGTGCGGACCGTGCTCGATTCGTTTGACGTCGAAGGCCCCCAGGGCACACATAAATGCCTGGCCTTTGAGCCCCTGCGCCAACCTCTCTGGACATTGAGCCAGCCTGGTAGCCTCAGTGGGCTGGTTCAACCGCGGGTCATCAGAGCTTTACTGCCGACCATATTGAAGACGCTCGATTTCCTACACACTGAATGTCGTCTCATTCATACTGGTAAGTCTCGTAGAGTCTGACCCGACGTTCAAGAACTTACCGTTGTCCATCTACAGACCTCAAGGGAGACCACCTCATGATTCCATTCGAGAATCACCAGGTTCTGGAGGACTACGTCAAGCGCCAGGAAGCCAACCCCGCGCCGTGCCAAGAGCGAAATGGCCATACCATCTACGAATCGCGCACCAACTTTGGACGTATCAGGGGAGATATTGGGTCGATCAAGCTGACTGATTTCGGCCTTGCTGTGCACGGCGACCGTGCTGGCAAGCAGACTCATGATATCCAGCCCCGCGAGTACGAGGCTCCCGAGGTCATGCTCCAGGCTGGATGGACCTACTCTGCCGATATCTGGAACCTGGGCCTGGTGGTATGTCAGCTCTCAACTTGGCATTACTACGTGCACTGACTGACTGTGTTTTAGCTGTGGGAGCTTCTCGCCGATGTCAATCTGCTCAGCGGAAGAGCATCTCAAAACTCCCAATTCTCCAACCTCACACGTTTCGCTCAAATGATTCGCCTTCTCGGCCCACCGCCTGCCGAGTTGCTTGCCAAGGCAGACAGAAAGGCCCTCTCTCAATTCTACAACGAGCAAGGTACGATGTCCCAGAAACCGCACTACCTAAACACACGTCTAACATGGGCAACAGGAGTCTTCAAGTACCCTGAGCTCATCCCTGGCGAAGAGTTCACTTTTGCCAGTCTGACGCCAATTGCCGACAGCCAGGAAAAGGCGCAGTTTATTAAATTTGCGAAGAAGATGCTGACCTGGGTTCCCGAGGAACGCGCTACAGCCCGCGAGCTGCTGGATGATCCTTGGCTGAGATCGCCCAGGCCTCGACGGACCGCTGGCTTCGGAATTCTGGAAGATACCAGATTGACTTAGGCACAGGATTCCCAGCATTTGTATATAGTAGTGTTAGTATGTATACCTCTTTACGACTGTCACGGATTGACTTGATGGCGAATCTTACTCGAATTTATCTCAATTGATTTGTCCATTCTTTTGTTATGCTTATCGTTTGTCGTCCCCAATACCAGTTAGTTAGCTAGCGCTTTGCAGTGCGGAGGTCGCCGCCATCGGCGGCTTCCTATCGCGAAGACGGAGCACGGAAACCATTAAAGCTCGACAACACCACGTCTAATGGCGTTGTGCCTCAGCTATCAAACAAGTTCGTCATTCCTTGATTTACTAATTAATGCTATATTTCCGCTACAATGACATCCCATAGCCCCCAAGCCCTCGTGTCTGCGCTTCTACACACCACTGAAGCCGACATCATTCCTCTTACCCGGACTGGGGTTTCTTCCGGAAGCAAGCTCTTCGGCGCTGCCATTCTCTCTTCTACAGACCTCACTCCTCTAACGGTGGCGACGAACAACGAGCGTGTCTCACCTTTACTCCACGGGGAGATCAACTGCATCCAAAAGTTCTACACCGAGTCATTTCCCGACGCCAGCAAGCGACCCGATCCTCGTGCCGACTGCATCTTTCTGGCGACGCATGAGCCGTGTAGCCTGTGTCTTAGCGGCATCGCATGGTCGGGGTTCAAGGAGGTTTACTTCTTGTTCACTCATGAGGACAGTCGCGATCGGTTTGCCATTCCGTACGATATCCAGATTCTGCAAGAAGTATTCCAGGTCAAAGGAGAGGGAGAGGCTTCGAAGGCGAAGCCGCTCTATAACAAGAACAACAAGTTCTTCCGCGCGCGGAGCCTAGGAGAGTTGGTAGAAGATGTTAGCGATGTCGAGGAAAAGGAGGCTCTGAAAGCTGAAATTGAGAGGATCAAAGAGCTCTACAACGAGCTGAGTGCTGTGTATCAGGATGGCAAGGAAAAGGGGGCAGAGAGTGCGAGTGCTTGGAAGTAACTCACAATATGACAAGCTACGTGTGCTTGTCAGGACTTGGCTTGACGTTTGCGAGTTGGCAGAATCCAAGCATCAATGTTTCTTGGGAAAAGGACGAGAGTGAATGCGTCACCGACCCCTTCTCCTTGATTCACTAACTGGACTCAATGTCACGAGATCCATAATCTCGGTTGCCAGTCTCATGCGTTTATCAGTTTGTACAGGCGCCTTCCAAATATCCAATGTCTACATAATACTGTATTGATCACTCTTCTTCTCTTCTCCTCTTCTGCTCTTCTTTCCAACTTCAGCTGGCCTTGACTCAATCATCGACAAGATGGAACAGAACCTCAGTGCATCGGATTCTATCCAGAAGCAATGCTGGATCACACGTTTACCACCCGAAACACTTCGTTACGTCGTCAATTTCGTTCCCCCGCAGTCACATTTCAACTTTGCCGTGACTTGCAAGTATGTCAACGACTGCTCGACTGATGTTCTGCAACGTCACAGAAACGCTCACGATGAATATCGAATCTCGTCCGATCTTTCACCAACCACAGTCCCAACCCTTCTGCGCAGTGCACTTGGTCTGACGGATCCCATTCCAGCATGGCATGTGCGGTCGCTAGAGTTCTGGAAAGATCGTCAAGAATGGAAGGACTGGGTACCTTTCGAAATGTGTAAAGCCACGCCGACTGAAACCCCCGAGCCTATCGGGTGGTGCTTCTGGCCTGGGGAGCTGGACCAGTACCTAAAACCACTCTTCTACCAAATGACGACCAACGATCAGAAAGCTGCCCGGCGCCAGCTTGAGAATGGCCGCGACGGCTTCATGAAGATGCTGCTCATTTCTATGTGCCCACGTCTGCACGAGGTCAAGTTTGTTTCACATACATACCGCGATAATGAGGAAACCTGCCTTGGCTGGCTCACGACTGTCATGGCGCACTACATCACCAACGATTGCTGGCCACCCGGGATGGCAAACCTTGAACGCGTCTCAGTAGGTGTTCGATCGGGTACGTGGATTGATCGTATATGGAACGATTTCTTTAGAAGGCGTTCAGGTGGCGAGAGTTGGCGTTCGATGCACGTCTTGGCGGCTCTTCTGCACCTTCCCAACATTGACTCCATATACTTCAGTGGGTTGGACACAGATGACGACGACTACGACGGTATTTTTTCCTCTGGGATGGATCTTGATCGATACAGCTTCCCATCGACTCCCTCGTCCCTAAAGCATCTCTTCCTCGAAAACTTCCACGGCAGGAACAAAACCTTCGGTGAAGCTCTTGCTTTTGCCTGTTGCGGGTTACTGTCGATTTCTTTTCGAAACGTACACTTTCGAGCGGATGATGCAGTTTTCATGCAACCCCTTGCCGAAAACAACAGGCACTCCCTACAGAGTCTGATGATGTATGATGGGGTCAGTGTTGGTGGTCCAATATGTAAGGCCTATTCCTCGGGAATTCTGGAACCCTTGAAGATGGTGCAGAACCTTGCCGTGTATGTGGGCGACATCGGAACCATCATGCCTACTCTAGCTGAGCCCAAGCACGGGAATGCTCTGGATGACAGAGTTCCCAGCGTCAAGGGTACCGACAATGGCATGGCCTATACTGGCCAAGATGAAGTTGCGAGAAGATGTCTCACCAATGGGCAATACCACGTTGGCAATGATCGTGTAAACTGCACAACAGACATCGGTGACCACTTCATTTTTGACATTACGCTTGCATTTCCTAAGAATGTGCAGGTTTTGATTTTTGCAGGGTGGAGCGATTACCATTACGGAATATTCAAAACTGATGGAACTGGCAATCTCGATTTAATTGACGACGCTGTTACCAGACTCATCGAATCCGGGAGGTATCAAAACCTCAAAGCCATATATCTCGACCAGATGGAGGAGGCTCTCCATCATTTTTCGATGTCGATGAAAGACAAAATCGGCTTCCAAAAAGCCGTTGCTGCGGGTGCCCGCGCTAGAATCGACGTGTACACAAAGACGAACAGGACCACGATGCGGCATATCGTGGAGTTTCCGGAAGCTCCAGATAAGTACGACTTAGTATCTGGTCTCCATGGTGGGACTCGGCCAAGCGGCTGGGTATTCAACGTCTACACCGGCAAGAGAGAGCGCCCAGGCTGTGGAAAGTGTGGGAAATGCAAAGACTGCCTTGCCGTTTATTCGCGAAAGTTGTGGAAGACTCTTGATTAGCCAACGGCACCGTTGATCCTCTCTCGGATTGACATGTTTTGTCTCGGTCGCAATATTGCCCGTACGAAAGCCAACAGGGTGGTCATCTTAAGCCGCCTCATTAGAATAGCAGGTGTGTTTACAAGTAAGCAAGGTTAGCCAAACACCAAGTACACCATACTACCCATCGGGCGTGTCAATGGGGAGCATAGTACACGTCAAGGTGCTTTAAGAAGAAGTATGCAATTGTCTAAAGTATCTTGCAATCCAGCACTAAGCTGAAGCTTCTATATTCGCTCCGTACATCCGTGTCTATCCAATGTCTATCCGTCTCTTCCTCATGAATTACTTTACTCTATCCATTCGTTATGTATCAAACATTTCAATCTTTAACCCTCCACCTTCTTGGAAGCCTTCGTGCGCAGCTTCATGAGTCCGTAGACCAAACTGTAAGAGCTGAAAACAAAGATGACGATGATGGCCGCGTTCCTCCAGCCGTAGTAGTATTCGTTAAGGTTGAGCGTTCTGAGGTAGTCTTCTCCCTTTGTGAAGGAGCAGACCTTGCACTCCGTAGTTGCTTCGGGGTTGATGAGGTTGCTAGTCACGCCGAGTCCCTGTTTAAGGTAATCTGAAAGGTATTCGCCGCACGTCATGTTGGACGGAGGGTCGAACCGAGCAAACTCCTTTTCTGAGCAGTTGACGTCTGATCCCCAGGTTCCAAACACCAGCATGCTACCCATCAGGTAGTTGAAGGGGTTGAGGTAATAGAGCCAGAAACGCCAAAAGGCCACGATTGACGCGTACGGGACCAGAACACCACAGAAGGCGACAAGCACTCCAATGATGACGGGGTTGACCAGCGAGGCAAAGACGGCGTTGGGTGCGTAGGCCGCAACGAACTGGCCAATTCCCGTGTAGAGGAACTCATACATGAGCATGACGAAGAAGGTGGCGCCGGCACGGTCGGAAGAACCGGGGTTGCCCACCGTCCAGTACCAGCCGACGTAGTATGCCACAGCACAAACGCACAAGTAGGGGAGTTCGGAGACGATCAGCGCGGTAACAAAGGCCACCCAAGAGTACATCTTGGACTTCTTCTCGCGTGTCTCGAAAATGTCGCGGCGCTGGATGAAGACGGGCTGGAGCTGGGCCAGAACACCGGGAGCGACAAAGATGAAGCAAAAGACGGTAAAGAGCTTGAGCTGGAGCTCGCCCACCGAATCGCCAATCTTCCAAAAGGTGAATCCGTTGAAGAGAGCCATGGAAATGTGCAGCATGACCTTGTTGTTGACATAGTCGGCGTTGCGGTAGAGGGACACGTTCATGCGGTGCGTCACCAGCTTGGTCTGCTCCCACAGAGGAGTGGCGAATTCATTGCCATCTTCGACAGTTCCAGGAGGCTTGCCAGCGGCATCAGAAATAATTCGGTCAAGTTCCTGGCTGACAGCTTCGTGCTCGGGAGACTCTAGCCAGACCTGGTTCCAATCCTTGCCTTGAGAGAGATGGCCGGAGACGACGTCGATCATGTGTTCAGCCGGGTTGACATCCTCGGGACAAGGAGCTCCATATCGACCAAAGTATCCGCTGATAGTCTTGGCGTGGTGACCAATGTCTCCAAAGTAGACGGTCTTGCCACCCTTTGCAAGGAGAAGAAGTGTATCGAATTGAGCAAACAGCTGGGCAGATGGCTGGTGGATGGTGACGAGAATAGCTTGGCCAACATCGGCAAGCTTGCGCAGGAAGCGGACCGTGTTGTATGCGGACTGACCATCGAGACCAGAGGTAGGCTCGTCGAGGAAGATCAGGATGCTAGGCTTGGAGACCAGTTCAACACCAATGGTGACGCGCTTACGTTGCTCCACGCTGAGGCCGGCACCGACCTCACCAATGAGTGTGTCGGCGAGGTCGTGGAGTTCAAGCAGGTCGATAATGGTGTCAACGTATTTGAGCTTTTCCTCACGGGGCGTGTCCCGGCTTTGTCGAAGGAGTGCGGAGAACTCGAGGGCTTCTCGGACCGTAGCGAATGGTTCGTGGACATCCAGTTGCTCACAGTACCCAGCCGAGCGCTGGAATGATACAGGTAAAGGTCGGCCGTCAACCATAATGGAACCTCGAATGGTACCCTCCGTCTTGCGCTGGGCGAGGACGTCCAAGAGTGTTGTCTTGCCAGCACCAGAGCTTCCCATCAGGGCGCCCAGCATTCCCGGTTTCACCCAGCCCTGGACATTGTCAAGCAAGGTGCGGTCTCCAGCTGGGGTCTTGACCGTGTATGTCAGATTCTTCCAAGTAAAGACAGACGTGTTTCTGATCAGGTTTTCGTCGTCCCCGGTACTTGAATCATCGGACATGACGGCGTTGTCAGAACCACTGACAGCCTTCTTTTCGCTGACCTGTCCCTCCTCGTCGGCTTGTCGGTGTTGGTTGAGGATGTGCGCGTTTTCGCGAGGAATCAGCAGGCTGGGACCATTTTCGGATGCAGGGCGCCATTTGCACGTGGCAAAGACGGTGATGAACACGTACAGAGCCCAGTAGGCCCAGAGGATACCAAAATTTCTCCAGATATGAGAGTGGTTGTAAGAGAGCGAGGAGAGGTAATCGTCGCCAGTGATGAAAGACTGTCCAGGGACCGCGCCACGAACACCAGCGCATCCCTGGTTCCCGTCGCTGTATCCGGGGCCATTGGGTACCAGGTTGTTGGCGACGCAGGGGATGATCTTATTGTGGAACTCGTTGGATAGGAGAGCGTCGAAGCCGTATGCCAGGGGGTTGATCCAGTAGATCCAAACAAGCCAGGGGTGCATCTGGGGCTTGGGAATCTGATAGCCAGCGTAGACGATGGTGGCTCCAATGAGGAAACCAGAAAGCTTGGATGCTCCATCAAAGGTACTGAAGCCAGCGCCAACGGCACGGAAGAGGGCAGTCATACACTAAAAGTAGTCTTGGTCAGAATCAAGCAAAAGGATATTGGTGGGAGAGCGAAACTCACCATTGTCGTTGCTACAACGATGGCCCAATGGGTGAAGAAGGCCCCCGCAGTCGCCGTCAAGCCGACCATGAAGTAAACAATTATCGAAAAGGTGGAGACCTGGAACAGAATGACTGGAATATCGGCGGCGATCTGAGCAATGCAGAAGGCGGCAGGGTGGAAGAATGCAAACGACTTGTGTTTGAGCAAAACCGGTCGGCCTGAGAAGGAGTCGGTCACCTCAGACATGGCCAACAGAGAGTGGAAGATGACGGCGAAGAAGCAGGCACCTCCCTTGATGAACAAGCCAGTGGAGTCGGGAGCGGCATTGTAGAAGAGCGATCCGTTGATGAGAGCCTGGACAATAGTTGAGGCTTGCTTGATGATGAAAGTAGCCTTGTCGCCCCAGAGGATCTGGTATTGACGGGTGATGCAGGCCAAGACTTGATGGCCGAATCCCACAGTCAGCGGGCTGCTGTGAGCCAATTGCTTGTCCTTTTCCAGCCGAACCACCTCAGAGAAGTTCTTGGTGTTCTCCTTGGCGGCGTCGGAAGTCGGGTAGTTGTACTCGGAAATCATGCGCTGGTAAATGGGCGACTTTTCGTATTCGGCGCGGAGTGCGTCCGCGTTTCGAGGGCATCGGTCTTCAAAGCCAGCCCGAATTTCTCGCTCGGTAGGGATGGTCACGCCGGTGAGATAGTCGGCGACGTTGGCACCGTGGCCGCAAACGAAGCCCATCTCCTCCATGAAAGGTCGGGCCTCCTTGATGGGGCCATAGTATAGCTCCTTGCCTTCGTCGAGAACCAAAACCTTGTCAAATAAGTCGTAGATACCGTTGCCAGCTTGGTAGAGAGTGACGATGGATGCCAGGCCGAGAACATCTGTCATGGCTCTGATAGCCTTGGCGTACTCCAATGCACTACATTCAAGTTGTTAGTGTCAATTCGCTGGCAGAGTGCGGCCGTCGACTCAATTGAAGGCTAGGTACTCACCTGCTAGCATCCAGACCACGGGTCGAGTTGTCCCAGCAAAAGACAGACCCGCGGGTAGTCAAAGTCTCGATGATGGAGACACGCTTCCGCTCTCCACCAGAAACACCTCGCACAAAGGCATCGCCGACCTTTGTGTCGCGAGTGTGCGAAATACCCATTGATTCAAGAAGGAAGTCGCGCGTTTCCACTTGGTACTCCTCTTCCGAGTTGATACCATTGGGCAGCTTGAAGGGGATTTTCAGACGGGTCGCGAAATCCATGGTTTGGCCGACAGTGAGGGAAGGGAAGAAGAGCTCCTCCTCGGTGTTCATGACAATCTGGCCACGGTATTTCTCAGCCTCCTTGGCGTCCATTGTTCCATAGTGCACATCTCCAGAGACGTTAGAATAGCCTTTGCGCTTGTTGGCGATCATCTTGAGCAGCGTCGTGCATCCGGATCCAGGTCGTCCGAGAACAAGCAGCATCTCGCCGGGCTTGACACATCCATGGCTATCGTCGAGGATGGTCTTCAGCGGAGGCTTGTGTCGGGATTCCTTAATAAGCTTGGGCAGATTGAATTGCGACAGGACGTTCTCGTGGAGGGCGGCATCAGCGCTGACGGCCTCGACCTTGAGGTTGCGCCAGGTCACACCCAGGCCGCGGGAAGGAATCCCGGAAGCATCGTCACGCTCTTTGAAGGCGGCAACCCTGGGCTTGAGGGCCCATTCCGTATCGTCGGTTTCTTGGTTCTTGAGTGAGGGATCACGTCCCATGATGGTAACGGATCCGTCGCCGTCTGACTCCATCGTGGTTTATGTGCTGTATCCCGGCATATATCGGAGAATCGTGTTTGCTGGTACTGTTGAATGAACCAATAATTGAGGCGGATATCTGTGCCAACCTGTCTGAGAAGGCTAAGATTAGACCATGAGAAATAGATATCGAGAACGAGATCTAGGCTGTGGAGGCACTTGCTGGAAACGTTGTTATACTTATGTGTCTAATTCCCAAGTTTTCTGGCTGGACTTTTTGATATGCCGGCTCCATCAAACCCTCCGAGTGGGTTTCGCAACAGCGATGATCCCCACTGCGGGATACATCATCCAGGCTCATTTATTATTAATTCGGCCTTCGCACAACACAAGGCCGAGCCTAACGGTCCCACTGCAGAACTGGCTCATTGCGACCAGTCTTGCAGGGTCCGCCACGCAATCTCTGTAGAGTCCAAACGCACGACATGAGTGGCTGATGCTGCGACCTGGGGAGGACGGGACTGGCTAGCGGCCCATGAATCTATCCGTAGGGGACCGGCTGCAAATGACCGCTTGGAGCCTTTTGGATGGAGAAGAAGCAATCTAGCAAGAGCGCAACGTTTGCAGGCGGGACGACGATAGGCTCAGGTCGGGGCTGAAGCTGAGACTAAGGCAACGGCAACGGCAAGTCATCGATTGATTGATTGACGGCCGGATGGATCCAGGATCATGGCAACCCTGGTTCATCAAGAGCCGAAGACAACGGCAACGTGGCCGTGACCCCTTGGGCCCTTTGCATCTCGGTCGCGCACATGGCCAAAATGTTCGATCGTCGGGGCGTCATCACTGTGCAGGGATCCAGCTGTGAACGGTCAGATCTGCTCCAAGGCGAGTGAGTAAGTCTCTTGGCAGGTTACTCAAGCATGAGGCATTGCATTGCAGTCACTCATTAGACGGAGGCCGTGTCATAGTCCGATATTCCGGCCAGGGTTCGTTGTGTCCGCTTTCGCACTAATGAAAAAGTCCGTTGTTGTGCGAATGCGAATCTGGATGACTCAGCGGAGGTTTGGCAGCGCATGAGACGCGAGCGGTCATCTGATTTGCCAGCTTTATTCCGTCCCGCCATCCAGCGCTTACTCAGCGGCATTTTCCTATTCTGAACGCGGCCCAACACCAAACCATGCTCATCTACATTATCCACTCTGCATGTCTGCCTGTCTCGGAGTCGCCAGGGTCCAAGTTATCACTCCGTACTTACGGAGTCGCCATGGAACACGGGCATGGGGATTTGTTCCATCCCCAGGTCCTGCACCTCCTTGCCCCGTCGTTTTCTCCCAGGTGACGTCTCTTCTTCTCCCTCCTCTTCTGCCCTCCCTTGCCTCCCTTGCCTCCCTATCCCCCTTTCCTCTTGCACCAGTCGGACGCGGCTATTTTAGTCGACTAGACCGTCGAGCAAGCTATCGGAAGCCGGGGTCCACCGAGTCGGCCAGTCTGGGCTGCCGCATCTTCGGCAAACTGACAGGGGTAGATCTGGGTAGCTTATCCGTCGTTGCGTTTGGCACGGGCGATTGTTTTCGCCCAAGCATGTACGGAGTAGAGCGGCGGAAAGCTTTTCACAGCCCTGGAATGAACTGAGTCGCAAACATGGCTCAGAAACAGGCCTGTGACGCATGCCACAGGAGAAAAGTGCGTGATCCTGATTTCTCGGCAGATGCCGCCCTTTCTAGATGCACGCCACGACCCAGGCGAGTCCGGTAGAGAATGACCACTAACACGCTTCCTCTCTCCCATTAGATCCAGTGCGATCATTCTGGCGGGGAAGCCTTTTGCAATTGGTGCCTGCACCATGACTTATCCTGCACATTTGACAGGGTAAGGGGGAGAAGGAGATTGGCGAATGCAAGGTAGGTCAACACTCTCCAAGTCGTCTCATCCTTGGTGTGAACCGACCGCATCCCTTAGTTATCGGGTACATTTTGTATCGTGTAGGGTTGACGAATCTCTCCAGGGCCAACAAGAGTCCCAATCATGATGTAGCGCAGAGATTGGATCGCATCGAAAGAACCCTCGCTCGGACCATAGCTTCTCGTAGCACTAATCCATCTACGCGTCCCATTTCCTCCAACACCTCGGCAATACCAACGCCAATGAGGGCGACTCAACCGCCTGAAGCGCCTCATATTCACACCCCAGATACCGAAACACAACATTCTCCTCATAACTCGGTATCGACTCCGTTGGCCACTCCCTCGGCAAACTCTTTCGGGGTTTCGTTTGGGCAGATTCATTATGCAGGTTGCCATCTGGGCCAGATCAACTACCACACCGGCATTCCAGCCTTCTCCGAGGAGGGCCAAAGATGGATTGCTTCTCGGACGGGTGAAAAGCCCACTTTCCGGAAGCTGCGCAGTCTCTCATCACGACAAAGGCTCTTCCCTCCAGCCCTGCTGGCTCCTCGGCTCGATAGCTCCCCCGATGACCTCTATGAGCTGCCCAACAAGAGTTTGGTTGAAGAAACTGTGGCTGGATACTTCAAATCGGCATACAGACTGGTGTTTCCCATTCTGGATCCCGTTCTATTCCAGAATACAATCGACTTGGCCTATGAACCCTTCAATGGGCCGCCATCCATTGAGCATATGAGCGCGAAAGGTTGTGTTCTGTCCTTTCTCTCTATGGTGTGTCTGTTTCGTGCCGAATCAAACAATCTTCCTGCTGTCGACTGCGATGCGTGCGCTGCCAAGGCTCACCATCTTCTGTCGGATGTACTCGAGGACGCAAGTATAGTAAGCCTCCAGGCGATTCTTATGCTGGTAGGTTTGGTCGAGTTCTGCTTTTGTTTCACTTCAGCTAACCCTGTTTCTAAGCATATGAACCAAACATTCTCCGGACGTCTACAGTCTGCGTACATCCTCCACTCTGTTGCCTGTCGAATAACGCTTGTTCTTGGCGGACAAAACTACAGAGAAATGAAGCTTTGCGATGATGGTGCAAACATCACACCTCAGGAACGAGAGAGCCGCCACCTTAGGTCGATGTTTTGGCTGTGCTACATCTTGGATAAAGACATTGCCCTGAGGACTGGACAGCCACCTTGCATGCCCGAGGACTACTGCGATCTTACCCTTCCAGAAAACCACATGGAGTGGTATTATACTTTCCCTGCCTTGTCCCAGAATCCCGCGGCTGTAGATGCTCACATCGCACCTCACCTGCCCGGCGACCTTCGTCTGAGTCAACTCAAGAACAAAACTTGTCGTCTGCTCTATTCTGTTCCAGCCATGAATAAATCAGACGCCCAACTACTTCGCGACGTTCGCGAGTTGGACGCTGAATTGGAGAACTGGCGACTCTCCATACCCTTCGATATCCGGCCGGCCCTTTCCATTGCCCACGACGTTCAAGCACTTCCGATAATTGGTGTGCCAGCAAGTATGCAACGCGCGACTCTACATTTGGAGTATCACCACCTCATGACAACCATCCACCGAGCTAGTGGAAGATGCTACACACTCAGCCAAGAGAACGGTCTGGGAGAGAGCGGTATTGCTGGAGCCATAGACTCCAGCATGGCACTGGCCCTAGAAGCCAGTCGATCGACATTATTCTACTTGCGAGCAGCCGTCCATGGCCTTGCAAGCGAGGCGTTCTGGTAAGCACTTGGGACTTCTTCTGAGTATTGTGTTTAACGAAGGCCGTCTAACTGTTCATAATCTAGGGTCATTGTTTTCTATCCCACAGCCGCCATCGTGACGCTCTTCTTGAGCCTTCTCAAAAACCCGTTACATCCCCAAGCCTTACAAGACTTGGAACTACTCAGCTCTGCCTCCGATCTCATCAAAAGCTTACCTATCCGTCGCGTAACGTCACACGAAATTCAGCATCTCAGCTTGATCGAAGATTTTATCACTGAGCTTATCCGTCTCGTACATTGTGCGATACGAAAGGAAACTCACGAGAGAGGCACAAGTACAGAGATGGGTCATGGCCAGGGCCCCTCTATTGTAAATTAAAGCATGGGATAGATAAGGTTGCATACAAAGGGCGTTGCGAGGTATGAAGTAGGTCTAGGATGGTTCTTTAACTATCTCCACGTCAGCTTGGCCCGTTCTGGGGTGTCGTGTTCCTACGTCGCGTTGTGTCTTGGCTGACACAAGCAAATGGCGTTCTATACATGTTCTCCCACAGCCTTGTCGGCCGCGGCACTCAACCAGGCTCCTCTACAACTTGAAGATGCCCAGAGCGGTCTTCTCACGGATATCAATTATGAGTCGAATACAACATCGTAGACTTGGAGAGGACGCCCTACCTCAACTAATGCCGCCCCCCACTTCTCTACCTTCTACCCTAGCTGTCTGGTCCTAACGCATCACTCATACCTCACAAGACATGGTCAACGCTCCTACGTAACTACATACGCTTCACATGTTGGTCTTTAGCCGGTCCTGATAGGTCTCATATGTCCACGGTCCGCGGTGTGCATTCGCCTCTCCAGCTCCAAACATCTCATTCCAATTTCCCTGGCGAAACCCGAATTCCATGACGATACCAACTATCACATCGCCTTTGGCGGCTTTAATGGTATATTTGGGAAATCCTTCCTTGGTACCAGGCACTTTCGTGTTGATGGCTTCGCCCTGACCAAAAGCAAGAGTGTCAACTGCAAAGTCTACCTTTTGGTTTCGATTCGTCCGTAGCTTTGAACATGGTGTTAGATGGTTTTAAATGCAAAGGAAAGAATGCTCACCCGGAGTTGCTGCCTGCCATAGTCGCCATGAAAAAATGTGATTTCTTCAATGACTTCTCCTCCCGGTCCATCAATCTCAAACTGGTCCCAGTCCTTTCCTGGCAAAGGCGACCCATCCTCATCAAGAGTTCGCATGAGGCGAGTCTGCTGACCTGCAGACTCGGTAAGCGAAACACTCAGATTGCTGATTGCATGACCATGAACGAGCTGAGTGCCAATCTCTCCATCAACGACCTCAGTGCCAACATTCCACAACATACCAAGAGTAACCAAAGCCGAGATGCTTCGCACCTTTTTGAGTTCGCCCGGGTTGCGACCCAACAGCAAGAACCGCATCGGCATGAGCTCCTTCTCGACCGAGTCAATGTAGGTGTCTTCTATATCCCCGGGGACAAATTTAAAAGTCTTGGATTCCCAGATTGGTACGTCAAGGAGTAACAATGACTCGCCACTCCAGCTCAACTGCTCTTCGACCCGGAGCTCGGGGGCTTTGTCGGGGTTTTCGCCCCTCGAGCTCGGAGCTTGTAACAGACCGAACCGCGAGATCCACGGAGTGACCGTGGCGTCTACCGGGCTCTAGAAATGGTTAGCACATGCACCATGAGGTGGCTGATTCTACTTGCCTCGGTTTGGCCTTGGACGCCAACAATGGTCATGTCCTTGGCAGCGAACAGAGGGCGTTGCATCAAGGCGGCGTCAGTTTGACATGCTAACCTATTTCTCTTATGGCTCTCTAAGCATAACCCTTAATATCATCATATAGATTATTATAGAAATTATAATCATTTAGCTAGGGGGTCGGTGATTGTCGTTTGTTTTGTAACGCCACTGTAGATTATGATATTCTTGGATTGATATGATGTGAGTTAAGTCGATATGTTTTGCTTCTAGGAGGGTTATGAGGGTTGTGAGGCTGCCCAGCGATGTCGTGCTCTCTCCCCACGGAGGATGGATGGCGAGTGCCCACGGTTCCATCACGCAATTGAACAACAACGACGTCTGGTTTCAAGACATCTGTCTACCGGTGGAAGGCTCATTTCTCGTTGAGACTAGATGTTTGGAAATTCACTGGAGCTGTCATTAGTCTTTCCGCCAGACACTTCAAAGCTGAGATATATATCACAGGGCTCAATCACTAGGCGCACGAGCCGAGTAGCCATGTTTTACAAAGCTTTTATAAGAATGAGACAATATTCACTATTCGAAACCAGCACCCTGTGATGGCGCAAAGCCTTTATCAAAACACGAAAATACCCTCAACTCATCATTGCTGATAAGCATGCATCCGTACCACCTTTTCTGCGTCCCCCTAACTCAATTGGAGGGGCTGTCGAGTACAATCGGGCATTGTGTTCCATGAGAAGATGCGAGGTAAAGCACGCAATCTGGCATCATTGTCACTCTTGACTACGAGCGCCATGTTGCCAAGCACAGATTGCGGAGAAGAAGATCACGTTCTTATAAGCACCACATCTCCATGTTCTAGAGCAAAAGTGCTCCGGTTCCAGTAACTGTTGAATCATCACACTCTTAGTTTGAGCGACAAGATGTCGACTATCCTAGTTCAAACAAAAGACCACTTCGTCTCGACCGACTCGGAAGGCCAGTCGGAGTCTATTCCTGAGCTCGGAGACCCAATTGAGGAGAAGAAGTTCTGGTTTCAGCGTTCCAAAGCATTTGACCCGGACGCGGTTGCGACTCAGGTATGGTTTCATATGTATCATGATTCTGCCAGCATGTTACTAACGCCCGTCGGTTACTGCTTTGTAGCGCAGCGTTTTTGATGACCCAGAGACGGCAGAGAAATACCAACCGCCACCTGAATGGTACGTGACTGACAGCCTTCTCCTTTGGAGATCATCACTGACCTGGCAATATAGGGAGAACCTCAACCACTTCAACCCATTTACACGATGGACTTGGCGAGAAGAGTACGCCCTCGTGCGTAAGATTGACTGGTACATCATGGTCTGGGCTTGTGTCATGTTCATGGCTCTCGAGCTCGATCGAGCCAATATTTCACAAGCCCTGACGGACAACTTTCTGAATGATCTCCGCCTCACTACAAACAGTAAGTCAGACCGACGAGGCCGAGATACTAGTTGTTCTTCCAAGCTAATGTTCGCCAGATTACAACTTTGGAAATGCAGTCTTCAAGCTTTCTTTCCTTTGCGCCGAGTTGCCCTCTCAACTTGTTTCGAAATGGGTCGGCCCCGATCGATGGATCCCTTCCCAAATAGCTCTCTGGAGTGTCGTTGCGTTTTCACAGTTCTGGCTCAATGGTAGAAGCTCCTTTCTCACGTGCCGTGCCTTTCTAGGTCTGTTGCAGGGCGGTTTTATCCCCGATGTAAGTTGAGTTGAAGTGCCTGAAAACGAGAAAGTATTTACTGACTCTAGATGATTCTTTACCTCTCCTACTTTTACAAGCATCATGAGTTATCAATCCGCCTTGGCTTCTTCTGGACCATGATGAGCGTGGCCGACATCTTGTCGGCCTTTATTGGTGCTGGTCTGCTCAAGATGCGCGGTGTTCAAGGCTATGCTGGATGGAGATGGCTGTTCCTCGTCGAAGGACTGATCACATTCGCTTTCGGACTCCTCTCGTTTGGCCTGATGCCAGCAGGTCCCACGCAAACAGCAAACTGGTTCCGGGGCAAGAAAGGATGGTTCACCGAAAGAGAAGAACTCATCATGGTCAACCGCATCATTCGCGAGGACCCTACCAAAAGCTCCATGCACAACCGTGAGCCCATCACTCCAAAGCTACTATGGAAGAGCCTTAAAGATTACGACCTCTGGCCATTGTA
Source organism: Pseudonectria buxi (assembly GCA_003693545.1). NCBI lineage: Eukaryota > Fungi > Ascomycota > Sordariomycetes > Hypocreales > Nectriaceae > Pseudonectria > Pseudonectria buxi. Next base: position 24,836 of record QUZG01000005.1, read on the forward strand.
CATTTTGGGTCTCACGTTCCAGCTTCCTATCACTCCGGTTGGACAATATCTGACTTTGAATCTGAGGGGTCTCGGGTTCAACACGTTCCAGTCCAACTTGTTGACCATACCTTATACTGTCATTCACATGATAACAATGCTCGGTCTCACTTTTCTCGCCAGGATTGTTGGAGAGCTGACTTTCATAGCAGCCCTTGGCCAAGTTTGGTTCTGCCATTTCTCATCTTTCTCAACACAGAGGCTAGATCAAGCGCAAGTCGATGGGTCATTAATGCCGTGACCACACTACTCCTGGGTTACCCCAACGGTAAGTGATGAGAATTGCTAGCCCAGATTAGAGTGCTGATACTAATTCTTCTAGCTCATCCCATACAAGTCGCTTGGAACTCTCGCAACTCGAATGGCGTTCGCTCCCGCACCGTTTCAGCAGCATGCTACAACATGTTTGTCCAAGCTGGCGGCATCATTGCGTCCAACATCTATCGCGCCGATGACGCTCCGCAGTATCGAAGAGGCAACAAACAGCTTCTCAGTATCAATGCCATGAACCTAGTTCTTTATTGCTCAACCAAGGCGTACTATGTTTATAGAAACAAGCGGCGGGATCAAAAGTGGGCGTCGATGCTGGAGGAAGACAAGCTCCACTACCTGGCTACAACAAAAGATGATGGTAACAAGAGGCTTGACTTCAGGTTCAAGCACTAGGTACAGTGTTGAAAGGAAGAGGTCCGTGGAGTACTGGATATGAAGTTGGTGGATATCAGCTATGGAGCCACACAGCCACAACGTTGGTGTTTACAGATCTACATGTTTCGTTTGACCCCTCTCTCTAGCAAATCGTCACCAAGTTCTTATTAGGCCGAGCGGCAGCGTGGATGAGGATGATGTTTGCAGTACATATGACTTGAATCCTAATGTCGATACAAAGCCTTCCGAGAACTGTGTATACGCGTATGCATACAAAGATGACCTTCAGGAGCCGTCTGGACTTTGTTATGCTAGGCAATATGGTCGCTCAAGGTTACTAGGATGTGCGGATATGATGTATCACTCCCTGGATAGACATCAAACTGCTTCCAGTTATGGTATGCGAGCAGCCCACACAATCTCATGCCATTAGCCTCATCACCCATGTTCTTTTTGCTTTCTTTTCTTTGCTTTTGTTTCCCATCCGTATCCTTGTTTTCTTTTAATTGTCTCAATCTTTCACAGCACTCTAGCACTCTTCCGCAATGTCATTTGTGAATCGCCTCGCGAATATGCCTCTTGCCCTTGTGCGATAACCCAAAAGACGACCAATATCGAGGAGTCGCGCGTCTCGGACAGCAAAATGACGACTGCTGATTGTCTGCGCAAGTTTAGCAAGATCAAGGAAGTTGTTGCACGACACGAGCGAGAAGTGTCGACGATCAAATCCCCCCAGGATGTTTACCAGAACGATGTCGCTCTTCTCAGGGCAGAAGTTGACGAGACTTGGTAACTCATAATGGCAAACGAAGTTCCGGAAGACATGACTTCGCTCAAGAGTCGGATTCTGGACTATGGCGGACAGCTGGCAAAGTTGGAACTCCAACACGAGGCTTCGCTTGAGGAAAAGGATCAACGTTCTTGGTATAGAGGTCCTGGGCTGCAATCAAGAGTTGGCGGACAAGAACAATCAAGTGGCACTCGAAGCTTACCGCAACGGATATGAGCACCCGGAAAACCAGAACGTAATGATTGTTGAGAACGACGAGTCCCCTAATGAGGAACTGGAGATCCATGCGAGACAGCCCCATGAAAGTACCGAAACCGGCACAGAGACTGGTCAACGGCGACACAGAGACGAAGAGGCCGTCATCGATCCAACCCCTGGACAAGTCTATCTTGGGTTTTGGAAGAAGTTCAAAGAGTGGTCCGCTGTTCTGCTCCTATCCAAGGCCGAGTTCCAAACAACCGGTGTCCCAGGCACGTTGGAGAGCCTTAACATGATGGGAGACTTGCCCGCGTGTTACAACTTCAATAAGCGCACTCAGAGCCTCGAGTGGTGCGAAGGACACAAGGACAGCCAAAGTCTTGTTGCAGATCGCGAGTTTCCTGTCATGTACTTTGATGGACAGGACTTCCCTTCCAAGAGCGCTGTTGGCTGGATATCAGCCCAAGACTTGCGCGTGTTCAATCTGCAGACCGCCTTGTCTTCATCGCTAATTCCACACCTCCAGTCGGTCCGGGCATTTCTCAACAATCCTGCAAAGTCGCCCGATGCTGAGGTAGTGGTCGCATCTGAAGTAGGTGAGCTGCCAGATGTTGAGCCACCCGCCGCTGAAACACATGTACCAGAAGTAGAAGACCAGCACCATCGGGACGAAGACGACGCATCGGGCCCCGTCGATCTAGAGCATTTTGAGGTAGTCCAGGACCCGGAATTCCCCACGATACAGCGGCCAGCGAGCGAATACGATGTTACCGAGCAGACAATGACGGCTTTTGATGAAGAAGAGCTACTCAGCTTTCTCAATCACAATCTGTTGATGCCAAACGCAGATCCCAAGCACATACAAGAGACGGTTTTTGTATCGTCAGGCTCTTCTGACTCCTCTGGGGACGAGGAGGGGGCTTTGGACCAAATGAACAAGGACCATGATGCTCCAATTTCTAACAAAGAAGCTTCGGTCGCGTCGACTGAGAGGTCGTCAGTAGTTCAAGATGCCGCTCGAGCTGCGGCTGTCCTCGCAAAGAGAACTTTGGACTCTCTGAGGCAGCAATATGAGCCGTCTCCAGATGGATCTCAATCTGTCAGTGCCGACGGCCATCATCATCTTTCCACTCCCATTTCGACGACGTATATGGGACCAGACCATCCAGTGCTGCCAAATCAACTTCATTCTTCAGAGCCTCCTCAGCAACAGCACAATTTAGCACGACCTCCAGAATCTAGGTTTTACTCAGAGCAGTACTTTGTGGCCGATACGCCGCAGGAGCCTCTTCCCTCACATCAATCTCAACATCCCCCTTCACACAGAAGGCCTCAGAACGCCGCTCAAGAGTCGCAGCCAGTGGCGACGATACCACAGAAGCCTCCTGTTACCATACAGGGTCAAGATCTAGTTCAGCCGAGCCCTCTATCATGTACTCCTGTCGGCCCTGATAGAGCTTTTCTTGCCATCAACAGCTCTACGGCAAGTCCCTCGACGATAAACCGAGCCTTAAATACGCATCGTCTTCTCCCATTTCCTCGGCCCCCGAGGGATATTATAAGCCCTAGCCCAGCCCAGCTACAGTGGCGCAACACGGGCACTAAATGCGGATCTTATGGTACCCTTCGCGAATAGATGATACGGATCATTTTCTCTTCAAGAGGCACATGAAAGCGTTTATTCCCTCTTATTCATCATTCGATAGATTACGATTTTCATTTCGTCATGAGAAAACACTGGAAAAAAAAACTTTACCACAACTCTAAGCATTGCCTTGTGTTGTCCCAGTCGTTTGCCTTCAACTTGTCCTGAGGATAGATACTCAAGTATGTCGAATCTTGTTCCCTTGTCTTTGAGAGACGTATAAGATATCTTAGTACCATAAACCTATTATGACGGCTTTGCGGAACCATTACCTCCGACTTCCAGTTACGTGTAACGTGTGTGGTTTTATTGGTGCGTCCATCCCGAGATGATCTGACTTATTTGGCATGACTAACTACTTCTAGCAAAGGAAGCTTCCTCCCGCGGATACACTCTTGGATGATGGTTGGAGAGTATATACAGAAGTTTGGGATCGCCTGGGTTACTCGCCTGTTTTCCTGGCCTTCTTTGTTCATTCCGAGAGCCGTTTATAAACTCTTAGAACCATCAAGCTCTCATCAATAGACCACTCTCAGTCAAAAGGCAAAGGGCTCCATCGTGTCCTCCCAAAACAGCAGGTTTCCTTGAGATACGGCCAGAGGTTCAACTCCATGAAGCAATCTATACTCTTATGGGGCGTGCTGTCTGTCGTCATCTGTGTGGCGACAGCGATCCAAGAATCACGCAGCGCAGAAGGAAGTTTTCAAAACCCCATCATTTACTCCGACTTTCCTGACAACGATGTATCCATTGGCCCAGATGGAGCTTATTACTTTTCGGCCTCCAACTTCCACTTCAGCCCTGGAGCGCCCATTCTTCGTTCCAACGATCTAATCAACTGGAATCTCATTAGCCACACGATCCCGCGTCTCAACTTTGGAGAAGGGTACGACCTCCCCCCAAACAGTAACGTCCGCGCATATCGCAAAGGGACATGGGCATCTTCACTGCGGTATCGGGAGAGCAACAAGCTCTGGTACTGGATCGGGTGTGTCAACTTCTGGCACACTTGGGTCTATACGGCCTCATCCCCAGAGGGACCGTGGACCAACAAAGGGAACCTCGGCAACAATCTGTGCTACTACGATAATGGCCTGCTTATTGACGATGACGACACAATGTACGTTGTCTACGGGTCAAATAACATCCAAGTGGCCCAGCTTTCGAAAGATGGCCTCACGCAGGTCAAATCGCAAAAGGTGTTCAGCAATACCGATGTTGGTGCTGATGGCCTCGAGGGCAATCGTATGTACAAGATTAATGGGCTGTACTACATTCTCAATGACAAACCTGGCGGCACAACATACATCTGGAAATCGTCTAGTCCCTGGGGACCCTATACGTCCAAGAAGCTTATTGAGAATGTCGCGCCGCCTATAGCCGGCGGTACTTCGCCTCACCAGGGAAGTCTGATCCGAACGGCCAAAGCAGATTGGTACTTCATGCCGTTTACCTGGGCGTATCCCGCTGGTCGACTGCCGGTACTGGCACCGATTCGCTGGGGTGATGACGGGTTTCCTGTTCTTGTAACTGGCGAGAATGGTGGCTGGGGATCGTCCTACCTACTTCCACATCCTGATCGGACTGGGCCAGCAAAGAATTGGACGCGGAGAGACACTTTCAAAGGCATCTCTCTCGATCCTTCGTGGGAGTGGAACCATAATCCAGAGGTCGGAGCGTATGATCTCAACCAAGGTCTAACACTTCGTACCGCCACTGTGACAAACGACCTTTACTCGGCTTGGAACACCCTCACTCACCGTACACATGGTGCTCACCCGGCTGGCACTCTTGAACTCGACTTCAAAAACATGGCAGATGGGGACCGAGCTGGCCTAGCAGCTTTCCGCGATCGAAGTGCCTACATTGGTGTCCACCGGGTTGGCAACGACTATACCTTGGCAGCTGTACACAACATGACAATCGACGAGGTTTCGGGCGCCACTCTAGACCTGGGTCGTATTGAAGCTACCGGCTCCGTTCCCAAGGGGAATACAAAGGTGTGGCTACGAGCAGATCTAAACACAGGTCCAACAGGTCCCAAGGACGCCAAGTTCTTCTACAGCTGGGATGGAGTCGACTACAAGCAGCTGGGTCCGGCGTATAAACTGTACAGTGGATGGTCCTTTTTCGTCGCTTACCGGTTTGGCATATTCAACTATGCTACGCGGGCTCTGGGTGGATCGGTCAAAGTTCAGTCTTTTACTGCCGCTTGAGGAAGTCGTAGACTCCCGATGTAAGGGTCTTCATGTCATTAGCATTGCCAGGCTTTCTACAGATACCTCCTTCACTTGATAGTTGTGCGAGAAATCACAGATTCAATCCATCTTGTCTCACCTTGGATGTCTGCGAAACTTGTGACATTATTCTATACAATCAAAGTTCAACAGCTGATTTTAGTAGCAGTGAATAGGCATCGAACGCGGCTACACGTAGATTGACTACTCTCTATCTTCTTTTGTATAGTGGCGTTATAAAACAAACGACAACTACCGATATCCTAGCTAATAGATTATAAATGCTATGATAATCTATATAATGATATTAGGGGTTATTCTCAAAGAGCCGTCGGAGATATAGGTAAACATCTACCTATAGTTTAGTAACACAATTACCTATCATTCTACGTCGTTTAGGTAGGCCTCGTGAATGTCGGTTTCTTTGCAACGTACTGTAGATGATCTTTTTCCCGAAACGACCAGGATGCGACGACCCCCTGTTGGCTAGCTTTCAATGTCTCCCTTACACCGGTAGCCTCGGCGCTGTCACTCTTCATGCTCATATGCCATTCCGACAGGTCGAAATTACCTATAGTTGTTTTGTTATTACCGATCGAGATCGGTCATTCTACCAAGCCATTCTCTCGCAAGCTTATCCAGGGAGGTAATCATAGCTAAATCTTGGGCTTGTCCGGGCCACCACCATCCGCGAAGATGCCGACAGGTACCATTCGCCTCATCATGCCGGTATAATCCTTCCCCTTACCGAAACCATGGAACTGTTTTTGATCTTGGGCCAATCGATCTGGCTTATCTTTCCTGAAGGCTTCGTCACCCTGTTATCCGTGTCTCAAGCCGAGCCTCTCATCTCATGTTTCTTCATTGAGAATTCCCCCATGGACACCCTCAAGAAGCAAATACGGGTGTACGTGTGCCCAAGACGTCTTGAGTCTAGCTCTGGCTGTCCAAGTGTTTGCAACTGACATCACGGTTTCCGCTAGACCAGGGGGGCGAAACACGGAACCCCCGATTCCCTGTTTGCCCAAGACCCCGGTCTCAATTCTGGTATACAACGTGTGCTATAAATCGATAACCTGCAAAAGCAAACGCCGTCACAGAAAACTGGGAGATGATGACGCTATTGCGTAGCCAAAACGGTTGGGGCTCGGGAGCTGAAAGTTCGAATTGATACGACGTTGGGGCAAGTTTTCTGTTCCTGATCGTTCCATCAAACCGACGTTCTATCGGTACCCTACTACAGGTCGCATATTATGCAGTTGCATTGACTGAAGATCGTTTCTGTCCTGGTCTCAAGGGGGAGAGGAGACGAGGGAGACTGCCAAGTCAATGGCTGATGCGCCAATGCGCCTTGACGGTGGAGAGTTGCGGCAATCCAACGACCCAGATATACAGCAGAGCATTATATGTTGCATTCATTTCGAGAAATGACGCATACATCTATACTTTATTAAGAAACTCTACCAATGAGAAGCGGAATACTGGCCCGACTGGGTGCTTGATCCGTATGGTCCAAGTATGCCTGGTTAGCAAAGGCGAAACCCAGGCTGGTATTGTGGCTTCCTTGTGTTGGGAAATATTCAGCTGGGCTGAGCAGAAACAAATCCGAGTGACGAAATCCTCATCGTCCATCGACGCAGTGGCAGGTCTGGGTATAAATATTCCCTTCACGTCCTACGATTCTGCTATCCCCATTCCTCAGCATCATTCCACACTCTTCGCCATCATTCAAACAACCAACCACTTCTCAAACAACAGCCCAAGATGAAGTTCGGAGCTATCCTCGTCGGCGTCTCTGCAGGACTCGCAGTTGCCCTTCCCGCCGCTGAGAAGCGCCAGGCCTACATCCCATGCTCAGGTCTCTACGGCACCGCCCAATGCTGTGCCACGGATATTCTCGGCATCGCCAACCTCGACTGTGGCAACCGTGAGTCTACTCCAATCCAAGCTTCTGAACGGTACATCATGTGCAGAAACTAACAATGCTGCCAGCTTCTGCGACGCCAGCCAACGCGACCAACTTCAGCGAGGTCTGCTCCTCCATCGGACAGCGAGCTCGATGCTGCGTGCTGCCCATTGTACGTCCAATGCTCTTCTAATGTTCAGACCCTGGCTAACAGATGAAACTAGCTTGACCAGGGCATCCTCTGCCGGGCTCCTCCTGGCGTCCAGGACTAATTGGTGACCATGGCGGTTACCTACTGGAAGTTGATGTCGAGCATATGTTGGTCAAATAATCAAATGACTGCTCATAGACTTTAATAATCGATATACTTGAAACCATTTACCAAGAAACTTTGGTGCTGAACCTGATGTGAACTTGGCGTGTGACGCTATCGAGACAAAGCGAGTCACATGCGTTGGGTGACTATCTCATCATGAGCTCGCTCGTGCTCAGCAGAGACTAATGATGTTCTCTCTGCATCCTGGATTTCTCATCCATAAAGGCATATAGAAGGGCTGGAGTGTGACCTTCAAAGATTAAGACAAGCAGTTTCGAAAAGATTGTATCATGCTCAATAACTGGGTAAGTAAAACAGTCGTTAAAGTTGTCGTGTGTCAAAGGCCCGGCCCGCCCCTAGCGCACTTACATTTGCGGGTTTCAAGCCAGTGTCACGACTTACCAGACGGCGAAACATCAATCTTGTTGTGGATGTTTCCACTTACTTAATATGGTAGGATTGAATCATGGCTAGCCTACCTCACAATCTGCTCAAGATAAGATCATAAATGCAGTCATTGCCGCATATTTCATCCCATCTCGAGCAACATCCAAGCCATCTAGGGTACGCCCCACACGTGATGCTGGTGGAGTCCCTCGTCATTGAATGACCGAAGCATCCAGCACGCGCGCAACCCATTGAGCAACGTCGTTGTGTCTTTATACAGAGACATAGTTCCATATCTCGAATCAACCATCCTTTCTCACTCAAAGTAACAGAGTTTATCACCTCCCCCTTTCATCATCCTCTTCTAAACACCACCTCAACACCATCTTCCCCGCCCCCACCATCGCCATGTCATTAACCCACACCGTCCTCTTCCAATTCAAGGCCGACGCCAACCCCGAAGACGTCAAAGCGGTACATTTTCCCACCCGGATCCAACCTTGCCCAGACCCAAAGAGTCCATACGTCTCTAACCAACCCTCCCAGACCTGCGCCCGCTTCCTCAAGCTCAAGGAAACCTGCCTCCACCCCGACTCCAACGAGCCCTACATCATCTCGCTCCGCGGCGGCCGCGACAACTCCCCCGAGCGTCTCCAGGTGGGTAACCTCACAACGTAGGGCCACCTTTGCAGTCCTTTTCCCTAATCTCGTCGTCAGAATGGCATCACGCACGGCTTCGTGGCCGAGTTTGCCTCCAGCAAGGACCGTGACTACTACGTCAAGACGGATCCGGCGCACCTGGGATTTACCAAGACTCTAGATGGACTGCTAGACAAGGTCATTGTGGTAGACTTTATCAACGACACCTTCTAATCTCACAGGCGCTATCGCTTCACCGTCATGAACCAACAATCTTGCACACAGCACACACACAAGGCAGTTGTCCGAATGCAGACATGATTTCATGTAGGTAGCTTGAAACACCAAATCAACTTTGTATAAACATGCTCTCTCTTTACTTTGCAACCGGAAACCACCATTCCACCGCAATCAATGCCCAAAAGCCCCCCCCTCCGTAGACTTATAACGTGCCCGGCGTCACAGTCGCTCGGAAATAATCATGGCGTCGCATTATTCCGCCACGGCCGGCACTCCCGCAATGTCTAGCCATCAAGTCTCGGTACATCATTATCCTCAACGCCAGCTTGTCTGATTTTAAGCCACCGAAGCAATCACCATTGCAGCCACGTTTTCCTCCTCGCTTCGCACGATAATCTTCGTCGTCACACCTGATTTTGAAGAGTATGCCATGCGCACGTTGGCAACAACCCGGCCGCCACCAACAGTCTTACCCAATAGCTTGAGCGTATGCGTGGTCTGGTTGACGGGGACATCGGTTCCCTCTAGGGGCTGTAGCGAGAGTGCCTTGGCCAGTTGCTCGGTAGCCTCTGTTGCACTTGTTAGAACCATCTTTGGATATCGGAAAGGAAATTTCACACAACGTACCAGCAATACTGTCCATGCCACTCAGTTGAAGAGTCTCCTCGGCCTCTTCGCCTGCCGCGCCAATCTGCTCCCAGAGGTGGTTGAAGTTGCTAGCAAACGTGGGGACCACGTAATCACTACCGGTGAGGTCAAACTCGGCCACCTCATACTCGTCATCGTATCCAGTCTCCTCGGGTTCGCCGGTGGAGGGATCAATCTCCTTGCTGGTGAACTTGAGGATATTGGAAAAGGTTGAAATGGGCAGGGAGCCTTCGCCGTTGATCTTCTTGAAGGCCACGTACACCTTTCCAGGCTCATCGCTGGGCAGCTTCTCAGCCTGGATAATAAAGACCTCCTCAAGCTCCTCATCGTCCGCCGGCGTCGCCACGATTGAGACGTTCTCCAACACGGTGTCGGGCAGAGTGTTCTTGACCTCGTATTGGAGGACGATGTGCTCCTTGAAGATATGCTTGACCAGAGTAACAACATACTCAGTCTCGGCCTCGGTGAGCTCGACAACCGGCGAAGACTTTAGCACGCTGCCAAACTCCTTCATCTCAGGAATCTCCATCAGCTCCTGAGCATATCGCTGAGCCTGCGCGCTGGCAGAAGCAGCGGCCTCGGCTCCGCTAGTGGCAGCCTTGGTAGGGCCAACCTTGGGAGCCTTGAGGGTAGGCGTAGTAGCGGTAAGCTTCTTGGTCCTGTCCTCGGCATCGGCCTGCTCTCGGGTAACGACGGGAATTTGAGAAATGTCAAAGGGAGAGTCAAAGTTTGACTTGTCATCCGAAGTCACGTACATGACAAGCTGGTGCTCAAAGTACGGAAGGGAGAACATGTTCTCTGAAACACGGGGTTAGCGGTTGTTACTGTCAGGTCGTTCAGGGCCAACTCACCATTGTTGACGAATTTGGCAGCCAGCTCGTCATCCTCCTCGGCCATGAGCTTCAGGTTAAGCGCAGCACGATCGCGGACCTCGTCATCGACATCGTCCAGGCAGCGGGTAAGCAGAACCTTGACACTGCTCTTGACATCGGGATCCTTCTGGCCAACACCAAACTTGGAGAGAGCAGTGACAGCGGAAGCACGGACAATGGCATTCTCGAGAACCACACGGTTGTAGATGTAGCGGATGTACTTGGTAGGCTGAGCAGTCTTGGGTCCCTCGAGACCAATGAGATGCAGAATGCGGACGGCCAGCTTGGTGAACTCGCAGTCCTCAATAAACTCGCACAGGTGGGCCAGAGCATCCTCCTTGGAGTCGGGTACGAACTTGATAAGATCGAACATACTCTCGACAACGGCGCGCTTGAACTCGTAGCCACCCTCGTCACGCAGGATGCCGCTCAGGAAAGTGAGCATACCAGCCTGCTTGCTAGGGAACTTGAGGCAAAGCGTGCGGATAGCCTCGACAATGGTAATCTTAAACTCGTCGGTGATCTCGGACATGAAGGTGGAGATTTGCTTCATTAATCGGTCGACACTAGCCTCGTTGCCGGTCTTGAGCAGGGTAGTGATGGCATAGGTGGCAATCGATCGGTTGCTGTTGGAAATGAGGAGCTCGATGTCGGGGTTGCAGGCGTTGACGGCGTGGGGCTTGAAGGAGGCAAAGTTGTGGAGGATTCGGAGGGCAGCGAACTTGGTGACGGCGCGAGGCGAGGTCAGGAACAGCTGGAGGACATGGACGGCCTGGGAAACCTCGGCGTCCGTGACGTCCCTGATGTCGCAAATAGCCTTGGCAGCTTCAAAGTTGACCATTTCGCTCTTGTGTCGCAACCAGCCATCGAGGAGCTGCATCATGGGCTTCCTCAATGAGGGGTCTTCCTCGGCGAGCTGGGCGGCCAATCGGACCATCATGACAATGGCAGCGGGGCTCTTGAGGGCTCCGGCAGCACCAAACTGTTGGACCATCTTGACGAGGGCCATGCGATCGTGCATGCGCATCTGGTAGAGAAGGCCGACGGCGTGGTACTGGGCCATGGTCGAGTTGTTGACGGGGATCTGGCTGCTGGAGGTGGAGAAGCCCAATGAGAAGCCGCCGGAAGACTTGGTGGAGGCGGCCGCCTCTTGGGTTTCGCTCTGCCATCGTCGGACGACATCCTTGGCAATCGGGAGCAGGTGGTACGAAGAGATGAGGGCAGCGGAGGCGACGGAGGGGTTCTTGTCGACAATGGCCGTCTTCATCACTCGCTCGATGGACTGAACGGTCGTGGCCTTGATTTCGGTCAGCATCCAGGGGTCGTCGCCTAACACAATCACCCCGCAAACTAGCAACCTACATCGATGATTCGGCAGAGGGCGCGGATGGCGTTGGGTCGGAAGATGGCATCGGTACTACCACCAGTATCCTTCATAATGGTGCTGGTGACCATGATGATATCCTCGGCCGAGTTGGCAAGCTCCTTGATGACCAGGTGGACCATCTGGCGAAGGCTGGGGTCCTTGTTCTGGAACAGCTTGGAGATGCCGAAGAAGAGCGTCGTAGCTTCGTTGGTCGGGAACTTCTCCCCCGTGTAGAGGAGGAGAGCAATCTTGGTAAGGAGAATGCGACATCGTCGGGGCTGGATGGGGGAGCTGTTGAAGAGTCGAGCTGTTCCGCCAGTTTAGCTTGGGGGGGGTTAGAGGTTAGAGGAGCGATTGCTTGCGACGGACCTTCTTGGAAGACCTGGGTGCGGTCCACCTTGACCAGGCCGAGGTCAGCGTCCTCGTCCTTCTTGCCGTAACTCATGTTGGGCAGCTGGGTCGTGAGGGTTGGTGGTGGAGGGACTTGGTGCGTTGGGCCAGTCCTGTAGAATCACCACGTCGCAGGAACGCTCAGGGATGGGATGGTGTCTCATCACGTGATCTTATCGGAGGTCTTATCAGAATCGCTTCGTGTCAACTTTGTGAGGCTCAGCTTTGGAATCCTCATGAGCCATCCGTACTCAGACATTGAAAGGATAACTCGAGTTTGAATGCACAAATAGGATCATTGTGATGATTGAGATCATTCTTATTTTGGCTCAATATCTCTAGGCATCTACAATCTGCTCATAGCAGTCCGTGGTACTTGTAGCCTTGTCCATGGCATTAGCCTCTTGTAGATGTACCCGCAAGTATCGCGTAGATGGCATGTTCATACTCGGCGCAAAGAGAACCGACTGTATTGAGTAATACTCTGTCAATGGTATTCTTGGAATTGGTTTATACCATTGAAGCTCTCAGAGAGCTCGGCAATCCAATGTCGATCTGACAGCGGAGATGCCGTTGTTTGGTCTGACATCATGCGACCCTGCAGAATCCACTCCCGAGGTTCCTCGACTCGGCCCCAATTTTGCACCTCGACTCTCTCTCCGTCCATCAACGCTCTCTGCCTCAACCACTTCTTCTCCGTCCCACCGCGCAACCATGAAGCCCGCGACGCGATTAGTGCCCCGGCTCGTGCCCCAGCTCGTGCCCCGGCAGCTGCGGCCCCTCGCCTTTGTCCGCCCGATTCACTCGACGGTCGCGAAGCCTGCCAATGTCGCTCCCATTGTCGGCACCGGGCCGCCCCCCGACCCGCCGCTGCCCAATGCCCTGGATCCGATGCAGCGGGTTGCGAGGCGGCGGCGCCAGGCTGAGATGCTCAAGAATGCAAAGGACATCCGGAACGCAAAGGCCGGCAAGGGAGGCGCTGGTCTGAAGAGGCGGTTCTGGAAGGACGTGACGGTCAAGGAAGTGGATGGTAAGAACAAGCTCCTGGGTGGTGCTCGCCAGTCTCCCAGTCCAGCAGCATCCTCATTTACTCACACCATGTTGCACAGGTGGCCTACAGATCTTTCTCGATAGTCGACCTCTACGACACCCCAGCACAAAGGAGATTGTCCGGGTCCCTCTGTCCAAGCCCGACCTCGCCTCGGCCCTCGCCCTCGAATGGGATCTCCTGGCATCGGCCAAGGATGCCACCCGGCAGCACCTCATCCCGCTGACGGGCCTCATTTGCCGAGCCGAGGACATTGCCCAGGACGACGCGTCGGCGACGCCCAAGATCCGAGAGACGATTGCCACCATGGTGATGAAGTACCTCGACACGGACTCGCTGCTGTGCATGGCGCCGCCGGCGGACGAGCACGACACGAGGAACGCGGCGGGCGAGTCGCTGCTCGAGGTGCAGCAGCGCACGGCACAAGAGGTTGTGTCGTTTCTGACGACGCACGTGTGGCCGGGCATCACCATCCAGCCGGTGCTGGACGGCCACTCCATCATGCCGCGCAAGCAGGCGCCGGGCGTGCGCGAGATTGTGCAGGGCTGGGTGACGGGCCTGGACGCATGGGAGCTGGCGGGCTTGGAGCGGGCGGTGCTGGCGGGCAAGAGTCTGCTGGCGGCGGCGCGGTTCGTGACGGAGTGGAGCGAGGGCTCGGTGGGCAAGGGCGCGCTCAACGAGGGCGAGCGGTTCGGCGTCGAGGCGGCGGCGAGGGCGACGAGCCTCGAGGTGGACTGGCAGACGAAGCAGTGGGGAGAGGTTGAGGACACGCACGACGTTGGCAAGGAGGATGTGCGCCGGCAGCTGGGCAGCGTTGTCCTGCTTGTTTCAGGAACAGGCAAGACTGCGTAAAACGCCGTCATGTACGACTACTGTAAGAAAATCAAGGGGCTGTCCATGATTGTTGTAGATTGGGCGGGACGTGATGTAGGCTACAATTTGTACAGTACATTTGGGGAGAGGCTCGTTTGGAGTACAGTGCCAGTCTCCAACCGCCGCAATTAGATGGTATTTACAAGCATGATGAAGACTTGGAGTCGAATGGCAGCTGAAGCGCGATACCGGTGCGATGCTAATCGCCAGCATTGGCAGCTCTTTGCGGGTGGAGTCTGGGTGGGACAGCTTGGCAGCAGGGTCTAGACGCCTCAAGGCGGAATCTGATACGAGCCGAGAGGCCTGTGTACGTCTAGTCGTGGCGCAGAATCGTGGCCAGGCAATTTACGCATTATTTGTACACGTCGTGATGTTTCTGCCAGCGTGTTCTGCGCAATAATTGTTGTTGTACGGGTGTCTTGAATCCCGGTCATTATGGGCAGCCCCGGGGTGAGACATTGGCCTTTCCACGTGCGTGAGCTGAAGATTCGCCATGTACTCCGGAGAAGTCGGCGGTGATGCTTGCCACCGCGCAACAGCTGTGCTTACTGTAGATGGTTGGTGAATGGAGATGCCTTTATTCCCGGAGCCTCCATCTAGAATAGTCATGCCGATATCCCGTCCACGCGAGTTCAGTCAGCTGCCCTCAGCACAGCTATGATATTCTTGCTGATATAGCTAGAATTGGGGAGGTACGTTATAGGAACCGGAAGGTACTCGGGTAACCCGCTCTAGGATATATATTAGTCGGCTACGATATAGTATTTAGAACCTAGACTTATATATCTATACCTTCTAATATATACTTCTTTCTAGCGATAGAGATAGGGTTCCTTATCCCTAGTCCTATCCTAAGGGAGCTTAATTAAGAAGCCCTCTATTTATAATATAGACCGATACCCGGCGATACCCCCTACGGTATTAATACTAAGGCTATAAATAGGTAGATCCCGATAAGATCGAGGATAATATAAGCCGGCGGTACTTATATAGGCCGATATCTAGGAGAGGGATCCTTAAATAAGTTAGTATAAGTATTCGAAAAGCCCTACTAAGGTAACCCTAGGCTATAAGCCTAGAGATAACCGATACCCTAGATATAACTTATATCCTAGAGAAAGCCCGCGAGACCTTATCTCTATCTTCATTAGATTACCTATTAATAGAGCCCGGAAGTTAGATACTACCTATCCTACTAGTCCTTAATACCTCCCCGGGACCTAGGTAAGACCCTTACTTTAGTACTTACCTTCTAAGAGCCTCTTACTATACTTCCTTTCCCCTTAATCCCTTAATAATAACCTTATTACTATTACGAAACCTCCTATTAGTAAGTACTCCTATAGAAGGAAATACTCCTATCGACTTATAACCTATACTAAACCTAAGTATAATAACTAATTATTCTTATAAATATCCCTTAAGAGACCTATTAATATAGCTTACCCTTACCTAGGAAGCCCTTACCGCCCCTACTACGTCGAGTACTATTAGTACCTTAGAAGTACCTATTATAATATTACCGAGCTTTATAGATATTAGCTACTTTAATAGTATATCTTTAGTTAACTAATAGGTATTCCGGTTAGACTAGGTATTTAAAGCTAAGACTAGGGCTATACTAACCCCTATCGCTAAACTCTAGGCTATTAATATACTTCTTAAAGGCTAAGTTATTATATTTATAGATAGTACTTAAAAGCTTCGAGATATAATAGATAAGCTAAATATAGGAAAGGGGGCTATTACCCTATCGGATATATCTACTATAATTATAGCCTTAATCGAGAGGTTCCTAGCTAGAGTTATTAATAAGAACGTCGACCTACTTCTTACTCCTTTAGAATAATACCCCGATAAACCCCTTACCGTATACTACTACCGGGCTATATTAGCGTTATATTAAGTTAGCGGTAGGGATACGCTAGGCTCTACTAGACTAGAACTCTCCCTACTCGAGTTATATAACCTTAATAACTTCGTAAATTTATTTATCTTAGGCCTCGCTAATATAAGCCTTAAAGCCGAAGCGATTAACTAAAGTACAGTAATAACCTATAGGCTATATAATACCTATATCTTAATCTAAAGATCCTAGAGTATCCTAAAGGCTAGAGAGAAGCTCGCCCGAAAGACTATTACTAAGGCTAGAACTACCTTACTAGAACGGCTAGTTAAGCGATAGATAGGTATAACCCTAGATTAAGCTATTATATATAACTTCCTCGGATCTAGTATAAGAATAACCTAAACCCTATCTACTATCGGTACCTAAACCCCTATCCCCTTCCTATTCCCTACCTACTAGTTAATAATATACTATAGTACGGTAGATACTACGAGATAGTAGATTCTATAAGCCTAAGTATACTTCTAAGACTAAACCTAAGTTATCCTAACTTAAGGATAAAGGTAAGGATAGTTAATTATATACTAAAACCTAGTTAATAATTAAAGCTACCTATCTTAAGGTAATAATATAGGTTAGTATACTAATCTATAGAATAATTATACTTAACTATAAGTAAGATAGTAATACTAAGGCCGCGGTCTACTATATTAATAGCTAGCCCTAAGCTAAGGGCTAATAAGAGGCTATAACTTATTCTAACCTTAGAATAACTAGGCTTATTATTAGAATAACTAAGTAGAAACCGACCCTAGCCTCTTAAGTATCCCTATTAATAGGTCTAAGTCTTATAATATATTTATTAATAGTACCGAATAAATCGGGAATAGATTAATCTATCTAAACTATAGTAAGCCTAATTATAAAGCTTTAGAATATTAGTCTAACCTACTTAAACCTTAGGAAAAGGTATACCTTAAGTTAATAGTATACCTAACTAAAAGAACTATAGATATTAAGGGTAGGCTATTTACCGGTACCCTAGATATACGATCCGCCTAGATATATTACTAGAACTCTAACCTTAATAACCCCGCCCTAGCGGGTAACCTAATAGGACGAGGTATAGGTAACCGGGGAGACCCCCTACGTACCCTATAGGACGACGATATAGTCGAGATATAATAGGTAGATAGGTTCCTATAGCCTAGTTCGATAGAGAACTATATTACGATAATAGCTATATCGGTAAAGTATATACTAAAGGTACTAGTACTACTAGGACGGGGCTACGAGGGAATAGAAGCTAAGGCTATACTTATAACCCGAGAGCTACCTAGAGAAGCCGTAGAAAGTAATATAGGTATAACCACTACTAAGGACGCTATATCGGCGATAGTTAATAGCCGATAAGCTATAGATAGGGAAAACGAGATATAACTTCCTTTACTTATTCTCCTAATAGTTACTATAGAGTTAGATAGAGCTATTAAGAAATAGAAGACTAGACTAATAATAGCTATCCTAACTATCCTAAATATAGAAAACTAATAGCCTAACCGAAGAGCTATACCTAGCCCTATATAGTAATATAGGCCCCCTATACTAACTATAGAATCTATCCCCGATAAGGATATTCGGATAGGAACTCCCTTACCGCCTCCTAAATAGGGAAACCTAAAGGTACTACCTTTATTACCTATAGCTAATATATTAAACTACCGCCGAAAGTATAGGGTAAGTAACCTTATAGAGATCTAGGCTAGGCTAGGACTCGGCCCCCTAAATTAGCTAGATATCGCTAACTATATCTAGGTCCTTATATCTTTAGTAGAGTTCTAGTAGGCGAGCCCGGAAGGTATTAAGTAGTTCCGATACCTAAGTACTAGGAAGAACGCCTAAAAGAAGAAGAGAAAGGTTATAGCGAACTTAGTATAAGTTACTTAGGAATAACTATAATATACGAATATAGTAAGACTAGCTAGACGAGGCTCTAGATATATAAAGGTATTTAGATTAAATATTATTATCTTATATAGCTTAATATTTAGTAATAAGTTTATATTACCCTTAAGTACCGCCTAGGTAGACTAAGGATCGGAAATATATATTATATTAAACGCCCTTATAAAGAAGCTAGGTATCCTTATATCCCCTTTAATAAGCGTAGGATTTAAGGGCCTAGAAATTAAAACCGTTAATAAGGTATAGATACCGGTTACTAACTTTATCCGAATCCGGGTTATATATAAAGCCCTAGAGTATAAAATCTAGGTATTAGTCCGACCTAAATACTTAATTAAGACCTTATCCCTTAACGATATAATCCTTATACTAGGATTACCGTAGCTTTATACTATCTATACTATCTTTAATATATACTAGAATACCCTAGAAATCGGCGATAAAACCTATAGAGAGCCGAGAGTATTTATCTAAAGGCTATATATAGATTCCGAGCTATACTAACTCCTACTCCTAGCCCTATTAATAGATATAGAGAAAGATACTAATAATAACGAGTCCTTAGCTAATAACTCGACTAAAATATAGACTAATAGCTTTACTAACTCGGAAAACTAAGCGAATAGCTACGACCTAAGTATATCGCTAAACGACTTAAGAATAGGACTTATAAGCTAATAGAGGCCCTATTCTCCTAATTTACGCTAGACAATACCCTATAGCTATACGGGTATACCCCTAGGGTTATAAAGGTAGTACTTACTAAGGGTTATACCGAGATATACTAGCTTAGCCTTTATTATTTAAAGGCCGAGATTATATCTAAGGACCTAGACTAAGTATAGCTATACCCCGAGAAGATTACTATACCGCCTAACCTCGAGGTAGACTACTACGAGCTACGATTAATACTAAGACTAGAAGAATTACTAGCTTTATTAGTATTCTTGGTAGAAAGCTAGCTAGGACTATAGGTAGAAGACGATAGAAAAAGTAAGTTCCTTATATATAAGAGGATCTAGTACCGCGATATAGATATATCGATACCTATATCTACTATCGAAATATAGTTCGTAATGTATAAGGTATAGCTAGGGCTACTTATACTAGACGACCTCCTAGAGGAGATTAAGCGAACCTTCTAGATATACCGGGACCTTAATACTAGAGTAGTTACCGATATACCCCTATATAACCTTTATATCTATACCTTACGGCTATAAGAGGGTATAAAGCTATAGAACTAGTCGCCGAAGAAACGGTAGAACGAGCTATAGAAGTACTAGTTATACTTCCTAATTAACTAGGGTATTAAGGGTAGCTAGTTCGAATATATATCCTACGCGAATAAAGGCTTCTCTAACTAGTCTATAGAACTTATTATAGTCCTAAAGGATAACGTAGACCTTTAGGTAAAATAGAGGTTAACGTTTAACTACTCTTACGTAGAAGAAGAGATACTAGTAACGGTACTACTATCCTTAGCCGAGATTTATAATTACTTATTAGACCCCTAAATTAGCTCCTTTATATCCCTAGACCTTAAATATATATATTAGTTTATTACTATTAAGCTATCCTTACGGTACGTATTCGCGTTCTTAGTCCTAGGGTTTACCTAGCTTTAACCTACCTATATACCTTAAGGTACCTAGACGGCTTTATTTACTATAACCGAGGTTATAAAATTAGTACTAGGCCCGATCCTAGGACTATTCCTAGAACCCTTACTCCTAGTACCCCTCGCTTAAAGCGACCTCTTACCCCTCGATAACTATATCGATAATATCTTCCTTTATTATAAAGACTTCCGATTATAGTAGGAATTCCTAAAAGACTACCTAATCCTACGACTCCTATAGTTACTAATAAAGCTAAGTTTTAAGAAAGTTAAGCTAGGCGTAGAGGGTATACTAGCTATTAGGTAGATATATTATATAGGTAGTACAATTACTATAAAACCTAAAAGAGCTAGAAAAATTAAAGAATAGCTAATCCTTAAAGACTAGACTATAGTTAGGGCCTTTATTAATATACTTAAGCCTTACTAACGATAGATAAAGAACTATACGGAAATAGCTAGACCCCTATACTAGCTAACGGGAGATATTAACTAGAAATAGAAGCTATCCGAAGCCCTCTTATTCTCCCTATTAAGAGATATAGCAGCTACTATAGTAGAAATATAAGGCTATAACTACGATAAACTAGTCTAGATATATACCGATACTAGTAGGTTCGCGGGCGGAGCTATAATACTATAAACCTAAAGTAGCGCTTAGAAACTATTACTTTATAACTCCTTCTTATTTATAAAGACCGAAAGGAACTATAGTACCTATAAAAGAGAGCTATATATAATAATAGGATTCTACCGAATATACTAAGGATACTTTACTTACTAGAAGATATCTATAATCTTTATAGATTATAAGCCGTTAACTACCTTTATTATATCTATAAACTATAAGGGGATCTATTCTAGATAGGTAATAGAGCTATATACCCTAAATATAACTATTAAGTATATCTTAGGATAGCGGAATAAGGCTATAGATATACTATCCTAGACGATCTTCTTATCCTAGGATTATAATAATAAGAGATAGCTAGAGGAGTTTAGGGCTATAAACCTAGCTAGATCCTAGATATAGAAAGATAGTATAGGAGGCTACTAAGAGCTCCTTAAGAAACTATTACTAATACCGATAACCCTAAAGGTATCGGAACTAGTAATTACTATAGTTTCTACTATAAAGATAATAGTAGAATAAAAGGAGTCTTAGCGTAATAACAACTAGTACTAGGATATCGTCTTATACCTAGAGACTATAATAACTATAAATCTATTTAATAAGTATTAGTAACGGTAGATCGCGAGTATAGTAAGAACGTATAAGATTATAGGTAGCGACCTTTAGAAGAGTATCTTTAATAGATAGAGAAAGTACCTATCTAAAGACTAAGTTATAAAGGTACTAAGACTTATTTATAACGAAATAGGCTACTTTAGACCGGAGGCTATATAGCGGAGACTAGCTAAAGCTACCTAGTAGCTAACGATAGCTTTAGATATAGTCGACTATATCGCGGGATACTAAAGATATACTTACTATATACCGGGAAAGCCTCTTAGTATAGATTCCCTAGTAATAGTTATAGAGTTAATATAGGTAGTCGGGATTAATTATATTAGCCTATTCCTAGTATTAGAGATAGGATATAAATACCTATTAGTTATCGTAGATTACTTCTTAAGGTTCTATTAAGTATTACGAGCCGAGGGGACTATAGCTATAGAATTAGTAAGGCTAATTAACCTTTAGCTATCGATAACCTCAGTACCCCTTACTATACTCTATATAGACCTAGGCTTAGTATTTATATCGTCTAAGTTTAAGTATAGGGCTAAGCTCTATAGGATCGAGGTAATTACCGCCCCGTCGAAGTTATATAGATCTATAAGGATAATCGAAACTATAAATAGAATCCTCTAGATAGTCCTAAGCTATACTTACTTTAATAAGAAGATATAAGACGAGAAAATACCTACTATCCTACGCTCTATAAATATAAGATACCTAAAAACCTCTAGATATAGCCTATCTAAGATCCTCTATAGAATCTAACCGAAGGAACTACTAGCGATCGAATACTAACTTACTATAAGTAAGATACTATTAGTAGCCTTAAGATATAGAGACCTAATTATTAATAAATATACCCTAAACCGACTAATAGGATATATCGCTAGGCGAGAGTAAGTAAGGAATAAGATACTAGAAAAGACTATATTAATATCTACCGCCCACTAGGTATACTATAACTTAAGGGTACTAACTATCTTTACCCCTAGAGACCTAGCGATAGTAGTATAAGAGGGAAAGCCCCTAAAACTAGAACCTAAGTAAAGGGGCCTATTTAAGATCCTATAGAGATCCGGCCGAAAGACCTATAGGCTTATTAACTTAGACAACTCTTATATCGTAGCTAGAGACCTTAACTTTTATAAAGACTACCTAAAGATCTTTAAATTAAGGTAAGGGTACCTATAATTACTATACGACGAGAAAATCCTATTTAACTAACTACTAAGGAGGCCTAGGAGAGGGGCCTAGCTAGGCCGAGCGTTAATACTAGCTAGCGATAACTAATATTACTATAATTATCCCTCTCCTTTATTTATTATTTTTCTTTCCTACGAAGATATACTAAGGATAGCCCGGAAATAACCCTAACTACCCGACTACTAGTAGTAGCTAGAAACGGAGGATAGGGCGATATTACTTATTCGTTTACTCGATTTTACTTATATCGGTACTAGGCTGTAAATTAATAAGCTAGAGGCTAAAGGGCTAAATAGAAATTTATAATTAATCGCCTAAAAGACCCTTACTCCCTATTTTATATTACTATACCTTACTTTATATTAAAACCCTATTAATAGCCGAGCCTATAACCTAACTTAATAGGAATAATAGGTATTATAGCTTATAGCTATAAGAAGTAGAAAGCTAGACTAGCGAACCCTACCGAAGATATAGACGAAAAGGGCGAAGATAAGATAGGGACTACCTAACCTATTACTAAAGAAATAAATAATATTTAGCTTAACCCTAAAGAGGTAGATAATACCTAACCTATTCCCAATAAGTCTAAAACCGAATTAATCTAGGATAATAAATATACCTAGAACGTAAGAGAACTAACCGTAAAGGAAAGATATACCTTAAGCCACTAACCTATAGTAATAATAGGAGACGCTAAGGTAGACTAAGGATAGGGTAAGGGCGAAGCCTAAGGCTAGGCGGAATCCCTAATAAACCCCTTCTACGTAATAATATAGATAATAATAGGAAATACTAAGTAAGCTAAATATATATTAATAGCTTATTAGGTTAAGGTTAGGGTAACTAAAATATATAACTATACTACTACTACCCCCGCTAATACCTTAGTAATTAGAGGAAACTCTAAGGTATTTAAGAGAATAGGGATCTACTTCTAAGGAATACTAACTAAGATAAAACTACCCTACTAGGTATATATCGGGATTACGGCTATAACTATAAAAGATATCTACTTCTTATTAATACCTAATATAAAGTTAAAGACCGAACTAGATAGTACTATAGCTAGGAGATAAGTTATCTAGTATAAGAAGTATACTATTCTTACTAATACCGAGAAGATTAGGATAATAGTAGTTAGTTATAGTAACCTATTAGATATAAAGAAGAGAGCTCTTATTATAGAGATAAAGCGATAGTATATACTAGCCTTAAGAGGTATAGCCCTAATACTACCTATTAGTATAAGACTATTACGAGAAAAGCTAGAACGGCTATCGTTAGGAGGACTTTATTACAATAAGACCGGAGGGGATACCTACTAGGTACTACGATAGCCCCCCCTAGGAGTACTAAATATCCTAGCCGAGCTAGTCCGTTATATCTAAGCCTTCCTCGACGAGAACCCCTTTAACCTAATACTAATAACGACCGCCCTAGCTACTATAATTATATATACGGATATTTAAGAGAGAGATAATAATCTAGAGCCTTTTACGATAGAAAAAGGCCGCTATATATACCTATTACTAACCGTCCTAATAGAAGTCTTCCTAGTATACTTCCTATACTAGCTTTAGATAATAGAGGTCCGCTAGATAAGTTAATATATCTATCTATTACGGTTCGCCTAGTATAACTACCTAGAAGACTATATAGCGAATACTAGTAATAGAATCTCTAATACCTCTATAAATATATAATAAATATTAATACTAATCCGAGGCTTTATAATACGCTTACGCTAGTATACTATAGATACCTACTTCCTACTACTCTTATCCTCTATACTAAGGATATCTATAGTATTTCCCTTAATTACTAAAGACTATCTTAAGCTAACGAAGATATTATACGCCTTATATTAATTAAATAATATTAATATCTTAAGACTCCCGAGCTATTACCTATAGAAGAGGACTATATAACTAGTTAGCGCGCCTATACGTATAGCCGTACGGTAGATCCAAGCCTAGGAAGAGGTAGCGAGACTTATACCTAACCCTAAAGCCTAGTTTTAGATATTAATAGTAAGGTTATTTATAATATCCTTAATTAGTTCCCGATAAAAGCTAGGGCTTATATTCCTACTTATTAAAGTATTAGAAGATATACTACTAAAAGCCTAAAGCTCCGAGCTACTAACTATATTTACCGATTTATATTAAGTAGAATCTTTTATAAGCTAGGTATACTAGAATCGACTAAAGAGACGTAACGAAGGTATCTTAAAGGTCGCGATAATCTAAAGCTATATCTACGAGCTAGAATATAATACCCGCGAGCTATATTTTAAGTAGGATAGAATAGAAGATAAACTAATAGATATAGATACCTATAAGGTACTAAAGAGGGTAATAGAGGTACCGGTACTAAGAGAACTAGATACCTAGAAGAGAGCGAAACTAGTTAGGGAAGAGGCCCCGAAAGAGGAATAGTATAAGGCCCTAGGTAATAAGGAGCTACGACTTAGGACTAATAACTAATATTAATTATATAAGGTAATCGGTAAGATCGGCCGAAAGGTAGGGAATTAGGACTATCTAGATATATTATTAAGTAGCCCCGAACCCGCTACGATCTTTATAATACTTAAGGCCCTAGAGGAGATTATAAACGAGCTTATCGACCTACTAAAGGAAGTCTTCGCCTAATACCTAGTACCCGAGACCCCGCGAGAGATACCCGAGGAACTACTAAGCCTAGTAATATAAGCTATAAAGGTAGATAATAGTATAGGGATAACTAGACTAGAGATTATAGAAGTATAGCTAGGGACCTTAAAAGAGGTAGTCTAGGAGGTATACCTTAATATTATTAAACCTCTAGAAGTAGCTTTATAATTATAGATTATAAAGGACTAGCTAATTCTCTAGATAGTTATTAAGTAGATAAGAACTATCTATAAACTACCTATTATTAACTTATAGCTAAGTATAGCCTACTAACTAAAGGATATTATTTTAAGGTTAATAACCGTTAATTAACTAAAAGGTACTAGGAATATTATAAATAGCGATAGAGGAGCCGAAATAATAAATTAAGACTAGTTTATAATCCGCGAAGATACTAATATAGGTATTATTATTAACTTTTTACTATAGATTAAGCGAGCGTTACTAAGGCCTTAGGGGCCCTTCTACCCCGGCCTAGGAAAGGTACTATTCTAGTACGGCCGTAGACTACTAGAGGATTAATCGTAGGCGATTATCTTTAGGGGGGGATATAATATAGCTAGAATTAGGGAGGTACGTTATAGGAACCGGAAGGTACTCGGGTGACCCGCTCTAGGATATATATTAATCGGCTACGATATAGTATTTAGAACCTAGACTTATATATCTACACCTTCTAATACATACTTCTTTCTCTTGCCTAAGACGTCAACGACGATTGATTCCACAAGTCGCATCTTTTGCAGGCTGACGTGGAGTCTGGCCATCTCACCATCTCTCCAGTGCCGATCGGCCCCCTCCCAGGCAACGCTACCTTAATCTAGGCCGTGGCGGGCTAGGCCAGGATGGTTTGGTGCGGATGGGCGGGGAGCCGACGGGGCCAGCTGAAGCAAGAATGAGAGGGAAAAACGCCTCCAAAGTCCCAATGAGTAATGACCCTGGCCAGGCCAATTTGCTGGGCTTCCCGCTTTAGCTTGTCGTCCTTTTGACTTCTGGACCCTGCTCCGAGGGCTCGGGTTTCCAGGGACTTCTGGATGTGTTTTCTTAGTCTAGCTTGAGCCTGCTTGCGCGTTTCCCTAGTGTATCCGCAGATGGCGTGGCGCCCCATCGTCAGCAATCATCATCATCATCATCGACAGCCAGGTTTCGCAGAGGCAAAACGCAGAAGCCAGTCAGTGACAGAGGCAAGCCATGGATGCTTGGCTGTGCAGCGCGGGCTGGTCTTGGCCCCCCAATTAGAAGCCTGGGAGCCTTGCTTGGCTGCACGCACAGCCGCACCATCTTGGGCCGCCAGGATGCCTTGGCTTGCTTGGGGCCAACAGCCCACCACTAGCAAGCATCCCGGCGCCCCCGGGGGATGGATGGCGGTCCTTTTCTTGTACAAAACTGCATTGGCCCCCCGTCTTGTTGGCGTACAAGTGCGATTGACGTAGAAGTGCGACCGTCTCTTGTCTTTTCCGTCCCATCACCAGATCCATACCTCCACAGACATGCGGTGGACGACGATACAGGCTGCCACGGCGGCCACGCTGCTCTCCGGCAACCTCGCCGACGCGGTTGGCTTTCCCCGGGCCGTTGCTGGCAAGGGCTTTCTCTCCGTGCCGGTCGGGACCGTCGACCGGCCGAAAAAGGCAAAGGTAGAGCGTGACGGGGGTTCCATCCTGACCATCCTGGAGAATCGGGATTTCTTCTATGCGACTGAGAGTGAGTACACTGGAATGGCCTGGCCTGGCCTGCAAACGCCTAGGCAGCCATGAATCAATCTAATTTCCACAATAGTCTCGTTTGGAAACCCTCCTCAAAACGTCACCGTCCTCGTCGACACGGGCTCCAACGAACTCTGGGTCAACCCCGACTGCAATTCGGCGCCCTCGCTGCAGCAGGCCCGGCAATGCGTCGGCTTTGGCGAGTATCAGCCCGACGACTCCAAGACGCCGCCCATCGGCCCCTTTGGCAGCGAGACGATCAACTACGGCGACGCCTCGGACCCGACGACGCAGACGTCGGCCACGATCCGCTACTATGCCGATACCTTGCGCTTCGGCGACGGCGAACTCCAGAACCAGACGTTTGGCGTCGTCGCCCGCAGCAAGGGCATCTCGCAGGGCATCCTCGGCCTCGCCCCCGACCTGCGGTACGGCTTCAGCCCCGGGCGGCCGTACAGCCTCGTGCTCAACTCGATGGCCGACCAGGGCCTCATTGCCAGCCGCGCCTTTTCGCTCGACCTGCGCCACGCCGAATCCGAGACGGGCGCCGTCATCTATGGCGGCCTCGACCGCAACAAGTTCTACGGGGCTCTGACGTCGCGCGACCTGATCCGCGGCGACCGGGGCGAGTTCCGGCTGGGCGTGCAGCTGACGGGGCTGGGGGTGACGCTGGACGGCGACACGGTGGACATTGACGTCGACGACGACGACTCCAACGTGATGCTCGACTCGGGGACGACGCTGACGCGGATGCATGAGGCGGCGGCGCTGCCGATATTCGAGGCGCTCGACGCGCGCGAGGACGGGCAGGGCTTCTTCTACGCGCCGTGCGCGATGCGGGAGCAGCCGGGGACCGTCGACTTTTCGTTTGGCGACGTGACGATTGCGGTGCCGATGCGCGACTTCATCCTCAACGTCGGGCAGGGCAGCTGGTGCTACATTGGCGTGGTGCTGACGACGAGCCAGCAGATCCTGGGCGACTCGGTGCTGCGGGCGGGCTACTTTATCTTTGACTGGGACAATGAAAAGGTGCACATTGCGCAGGCGGCCAACTGCGGCGACAGCGACATTGTGGCCATTGGCGAGGGTGACGATGCGGTCCCGGACGTGACGGGGCGATGCCAGAAGAGCGACGTGACGGCGCTGCCGACGACGACCGAGGTGAGTTCCAAGCCTCTCCCCGGATACCATCTCCAATGTATGCTAATAACCCTTAGGCCCCCTCTTCTACTGCCGGCGCTGACCGCAGCTACACGACGACATACACCGTCACGTCGTGCCCGCCCTTTGTGTCGAGCTGCACCGTCGGCGGGCTCACGACGCAGACTGTCGGCCCGCCGCGACCCACCGTCACGGTTACCGGCGGAGGCGGCGGAGACGGCGGAGACGGCGGGGATGACGACTCGGCAGCCCGGCACGAGCTGGCCCTAGGCTGGCTCTTTGCCGCTGCGGGCGCCCTGGCCGTGGGCTGCAACCTGCTGTAGATGCACAAGTCTGGCTTTTCCATGTGGCTTTTCCCCTTTCATGTGGCTTTTTCGAAGCTGTCGTATATAGTGAGTGACATTTGGGTTGGATGAGGCATTATTAGATGGGCTCGTGGGCATCTGCATACACAACAGAGGCCACCGTCTACATTTAGATGGCTACATACGCGATACAGTTGTAAATAGAGCGTCTGGTATACAATCTGAATGAATCAACCTCAATGACATGGCTACCCACGGCAATGGAAGCCCATCCGTGCGACTTCCGCTGCCCGGAATTACACCCGCAGATGGTGCACCGCTAGAAGAATAATTAAGACGTGCTGACTCGGTCCTCGGTCGCTTCTCCACACTTCTGACAGCTGGGCAGTCCGGTCGCTGAGGCTTGAATCTAATGCAGGACCTCGACGCCGTGTCAGCATTTAAAAGCGCGAGGTGGATGTTGGCGGTGCTTTGCCTGCCAGTGGATGTCTCATTAAGCTTATCTGGACTGTCCCGGGTGCAGTGAGACAGGTCGCAGAGTACCCGAGACGTCGATGGAGTGAGACAGTTGGGGACGACTGCGTAGTATAAGTAGTACTATGAAAGCAGTCATGTCCATGGCCTCGGGAATGGCATTCGTCACTGGTCTGGATGCTTAATCAATGCACGATCCACTTGCCGAGGCACATTGCGTGCACAAAGGGGCATCCAATAATGTCGCAGCCAAGTTGGCCATGACCAAGATCTACACAATGCACAGTACGCGGCTCCGTTGGTCGTTGGGAGAGGGCCCGAGAGCCCGGCGCCTTTTATCTGCCGGGCCTGTGTCCATATTGTACATGCTGCAGCTGGCAATGCTAGAGTCTGTATAACCAGATCAACAGCCGCAATCGACAGCATCGCGAAACCTACTCGCTTCAGCGTCATTACAGGCCTCGGCTGGTCGAATCTGCCCGCAATGGGCCAAGCCAAGGATGGATCGTGGGTGTGGGGGAGCCGGGAATGCGGAGAGTGTGGGGAACGTGACCTCTCAGAGAGCTAGCAGCTCCCAACGGCGGCGCCTCATTTCTACCCCGGGTTTATTGGGGCTGGAGCTCTCGGCGACAAGTTACAAGACGGCAAGGCGAGCAGGGGAGAGGAGAGGAGCAGAGAGGGGGGTCCAATGGAGCTTGCAGAGGGCGGAACCTTGCAGACGGGGCCGAGGTTGGCTCCGGGCGCCTTGATAAGAGGAGGCTTCTGTCCAACCTCTTCTTTCCAGTTGAAAACACCATACTATACTGCAACATACAGACAGGCAGACAGACAGATAGTCAAGCAGACAGGCAAAGACACGCAAAGGACATCATGGTCTTTACTCCCCCGCAATGGGTGCCCCAGCTCCCCTTTGGTACGTCACCCATCATCCATTGAGACACCAGAGACACACCTGACGCCATCGTCACCTCCAGATCCCCCCGACTCCATCCCCCTCCCCGAGTTCATGGCGAGAAATGGCCGCGCCGTTGCCACCGCCCGCAATCCCTTTACCTGCGGCATCACGGGCAAGACGTACACGGCCTCACAGGTCCTGCAGCGCGAGGACTGGCTCGCCCGTGCCCTGTCCAAGACGCTGGGCTTTCGCCTTGAAGAGGGCACCGAGTGGGATCGAGTCGTCGGCATCTTCTCCGTCAACACGGTACTTGTCTTGTCCATCTTCTCATCTTTTCGTCTCTAATCTCTAATCTAACCCCAGATCGACTACATCCCCGTCTCCCACGCCGTCCACCGCCTCTCCGCCATCGTCACCCCCGCCAGCGCCGCCTACTCGGCCCCCGAGCTCGAGCACCAGCTGCGCGCCGCCGGAGCCCGCGCCCTCTTCACCTGTCTTCCCCTGCTGGAGACGGCCATTCCCGCCGCCGAGGCCGCCGGCATCCCCCGGGATCGCATCTTCCTGCTGCCCGTCCCCGGCGCCACCGACGCCGAGGCCAAGGCGCCCTTCCGCACCGTCGACGACCTCATTGCCGATGGCCGCAACCTGCCCGAGCTGCCGCCTCTTCGCTTCGTCAAGGGCCAGGGCGCCCGGCAGGTGGCCTACTTGTGCTTCTCCAGCGGCACCTCTGGCTTTCCTGTAAGCCATCTCTCTCTCTCTCTCCCTCTCTCTCTCTCTCTCTCTCTCTCCCATATACAGTCGCTCACTCTTTACAGAAAGCCGTCATGATCTCCCACCACAACGTCATCTCCAACGTGCTCCAAATCGCCGTCTACAACCGCCCCTCGCGCGACAAGTTCAACGTCGTCACCCAGGTCATGCTGGGCCTCCTCCCCTTTAGCCACATCTACGGCCTCGTCCCCGTCGCCCACACGGGCCTCTTCGCCGGCGACGAGGTCGTCGTCCTGCCCAAGTTTGACCTCAAGACGCTCCTCGGCTCCATCCAGCGCTTCCGCATCGAGCAGATGCACGTCGTGCCCCCCATCCTCATCCATCTCATCTCCAACCCCGACCTCTGCGCCCGCCACGACCTGACCTCCGTCCGCGTCGCCTACAGCGGCGCTGCCCCCTGCGGCGCCGAGACGATTGAGGCCCTGCTCAAGGTATTCCCCAAGTGGCACGTGTGTCAGGGTTACGGTATGTCTTTTCAGTCTCCTCATTCACTCTCACTCTCCTGGACTTGCGTGAACGCACCTCATACCACCTACTAACACTCCCCAATCCAGGCATGACCGAAACCTCACCCGTCGTCGTCTCCACCAGCGAGACGGACATCTCCGTCGGCTCATCGGGCTCCCTCCTCCCAGGCCTCAAGGCCAAGATCATCGACGCCGAGGGCCGCGAGGTCACCCACCACAACGTCCGCGGCGAGCTCCTCGTCCAGGGCTCCTCCGTCGTCCTCGGCTACCTCAACAACGAGAGGGCCAACGCCGAGACGTTTGTCTACGACCACGACGGCCGCTGGATCCGCACCGGCGACGAGGTCATTGTCCGCCCCGGACCCTCTGGCGCCGAGCACTTTGTCATTGTCGACCGCATCAAGGAGCTCATCAAGGTCAAGGTAACGTCCCCTTTATCATCGCCAGTGATATCCCTCCATGATACTCACACCCTCCTTCTCCAGGGCCACCAGGTCGCCCCCGCAGAGTTAGAAGCCCACCTCCTCACCCACCCCCTCGTTTCCGACTGCGCCGTCATCCAAGTCCCCGACCCCGCAGCCGGCGAGGTCCCCAAGGCCTTTGTCGTCAAGGACCCCTCGGCATCCGGCCAGCCCGACGCCGACGTCGCCAAGAGCATCGCCGCCTACGTCGAGGAGCACAAGGCCCGCCACAAGTGGCTCAAGGGCGGCATCGACTTCATCGACGAGATCCCCAAGAGCCCCAGCGGCAAGATCCTCCGCAGGCTGCTGCGCGACAAGGAGAAGCAGGCCAGGAAGGAAAAGGGCCCCAAGCTGTGAGGGCTCTCCCACCCTACCTCTCCCTCCCTTTGCTGGGGGGGGCTTGCAATCTGCTTGTTACGCTGTGGCCGTGTTGCCTTCTCTATTCCCCTGTACATATCAGAACAAAGACATACGACACCATACCTACCTCCTTCCTCTTGCACGATTCCATAGCAAAGTAGCCTGTTTGCGTCTTATCAATACATGATTGAGCACGTACTCCTCGAACCAAACGACCGTACCATGTGATGACAAGGGCTGTGGCCTGCTCTACTAGGCATCACTGCAGATCGCAGCTCGTACATGACAGGATGCCAAGGTAGTCAGCTTCCTCCTTGCGGGACTTGTAGGTGAACCAGAAGATTGTCACCACTCCATCAGGACACGTACAGATTCACTCAACAAAACTACCACCGGCTGTGCAAAAGTTAGCCCAAGACCTCAATTCCTCATCTATACCAAAGCCAACATCTGCGAATAGAATGACCCAAGACAGTAAATGCTCACAATGTGCCATTGTCATGACAAGGCCGAAAGACTCATTTACGAGCAACCAAGAAAAAGAAACATGCACATCACATATAGAAGCGAGGGATCGAGCACAAAGGTATTTGAATAACAAAAAATTGATGAGTACCTATTAGTATTACAACACCAGCCAGCGGGTATACAATGCTTCTCTATGCATTGGGCACAGCCAGTGAATCTCCCTCATTGCTCTTTTTTGTTGCTTGCTCCTTCAAAGAGGAATTCCAGGAATTCCCATCAGTCCACACCAATACATATTTTTTTCGTAAGGATCGTGAGAAAGATATTTGTTGGGCGAAGCTTGACCTCCCCAATGGAAGCATCAGCCACCTCGGAGCGCGGAATGTACAGATACAATATACACCGCCTCAAAATACACACAAGACCTTGATCTAAAAACAAATAGAAAACAGCGCATAAGTAGTGCACATCAGACCCTTACAGGGCAAGGGCGACAGCGGCGATGACAGCAGCGAAGCCCATGCCGGCACGACCAGCACCGCCAGTAATGGGGGCGCCGGGGGTGGGGACAGGGTAGACACCGCCAGTGCCAGCAGCGGGCTTGCTGGTGATGAGGGTCTCAGGGGCGCCGGGGGCACCAGGGAGAGCAGTCTCGCCAGTAGCGGGAGCAGTGGCAGGGGCAGTGGGAGGAACAATGGCAACGCCGCCGGTGGGAGCGGTGGAGAAGTGAACCTCGGGGACGGTCATCTCGGCGGAGATGACGCGGACGGTGCTGCTGCCCTTGATGGTGGTACCCTCAGTGACGCAAGGCTCAGTGACGGTAGTCTCAACCAGGATGGTGGTGTAGTGAGCCGAGGTGACAGTGGGAGTGCCAGTGACAGTGATGATGGAGGTGACCTCGTCAGCGCCAGTGGCGATTCCGGGGTTCTTCTTCACGTAGGGAGCGCAGATGCCCTGGAAGAAGGAAACAGCCTCGGCAACAACATCGTCAGACTTGCCGTGAGCGTAGAGGCACTTGAAGACGTTGTCGACGAAGTCCTTGGAGGGGCAGTAGCAGGCAGAGTCGGTGTTGTCCTTGCACTCATCAACAAGGTGGAGGAAGGTGTTCAAGCAGCTGGGGACAACGCCGGGGCAAGGAAGAGTCTCCTTGGGAGCGTTAGGCGAAGAGCCAGAGCCGACAGCAGGCTTGGTGGTGGCAGAAGGCTTCTCACCCTTGTCAGCGGGAGCAGTGGGAACACTGGTGCGGACCTCGGTGACGGGGCAGATGGTGGTGCTGATGGCAACAGTGCGGGTGACAATGACAGCAGTAGCAGACTCAGCAGGGCAGTTGGTAACCTCAGGGCCGCACTTGGTGACAGTCTCGATATTGGTGGTGTAGATGGTCGAGGTGCTGTCGAAGGTGGTGGTGAAGGTGGCCTCGGAAACGGGCTTGGTGGTCTCAACACCCTTGGCAGAAGACTCGTTCTGGACAGGCTTGGTCTCCTTGGGACCCTCGTAAGGCTTGGTAGCAGACTCCTTGGGGCCCTCCTCAGCAGGCTTGGTGGCGGACTCCTTGGGACCCTCAGCAGGCTTGGTAGCAGACTCCTTGGGGCCCTCCTCAGCAGGCTTGGTAGCAGACTCCTTGGGACCCTCGTAGGGCTTAGTGGCAGACTCCTTGGGACCCTCAGCAGGCTTGGTAGCAGACTCCTTGGGACCCTCCTCGGCGGGCTTGGTGTTGTTGGGGGCAGTCTCAACGGGACCGCTGGGGCCCTCAGTGCGAGTCTCAGTAACGGGGCAGATGGTGGTGCTGATGGCAACGGTGCGGGTGACGATGACAGCGGTACCAGACTTGGCAGGGCAGTTGGTCACCTCAGGGGCGCAGCTGGTGATGGTCTCAACGTGGGTAGTGAAAACAGTGGAGGTGCTGTCAAAG
Organism: Pseudonectria buxi; assembly: GCA_003693545.1. NCBI lineage: Eukaryota > Fungi > Ascomycota > Sordariomycetes > Hypocreales > Nectriaceae > Pseudonectria > Pseudonectria buxi. The sequence goes on from QUZG01000005.1 coordinate 58,617, forward strand.
GTGGTGACGAAGGTGGTCTGCTCCTCAGCAGGGGCAGTGGTCTCCCCAGCGGGGACAGAGGTGGTTTTGTCAGCAGGGACAGAGGTGGTCTCGACACCCTCAGCGGAAGACTGGGTGTTGCCGTAAGGAACAGTAGTCTCCTCAGCGGGGACAGAGGTCTCGCCGTAAGGGACAGTGGTCTCCTTGCCGGGAACAGAGGTCTCACCAGCAGGGACAGTGGTCTCTCCAGCAGGGACAGAGGTGGTCTCGACACCCTCAGCGGAAGACTGAGTGTTGCCGTAAGGAACAGTAGTCTCCTCGGCGGGGACAGAGGTCTCGCCGTAAGGGACAGTGGTCTCCTTAGAGGGAATGGTGGACTCTTCGACGGGAACAGAGGTCTCGCCAGCGGGAACAGTGGTCTCACCGGCAGGGGCAGAAGTGGTCTCTACACCCTCGGCGGAAGACTGAGTGGTGGGAACAGCAGGCTTGGTCTCGGGGCAGTCAACACCAGGGGTGCAGTCCTTGGGAGGGCAGTTCTTGTCCTTGCCGGGAATGCAGTGCTTAGGGGGGCAGTTCTCGTCCTCGTCAGGGTTGCACTCCTTGGGGGGGAAGCCGTGGCAAGGCATGCCAGGCTTGCAGGTGGTGGGCTTCTCGCAGTCAAAGTCAATCTCGCCGATATCGATACCGCACTCGGCCTTGGGCAGCTCCTGCTTGGGGTAGACGAAGTGGACGCGCTTAGCACCACCACACTGGGTGTTGTGGACGGTGGTACCCTTGCTGGAGCAGTCCTGAGAGTGCTTGCAAAGGGAACCGTCGGGCATGTCGTAGTGGAACTCCATGCGGCAGTCAAAGTCGACACGAAGGTGGAACGACTTGACGGAGAACATGTCGATGCCGGCGGAGGCGTCGCAGCCGAACGAGGGGGCCTGTTCCTTCTCGGGTCCACAAGAACCACGGATGATCTTGCCCCAGGTTCGGGTCTCGAGATCACGCTTCTGGTTGTCTTCCTCGCAGGTCCAGCCGTTGAAGTCGAAGTCGTGGTACTTGCTGAAGGAGCCGAGGCCAAGACCAGCCCAGCTCCAGCCTCCCTTCTGGTTGTCCAGACACTTGTTGTCGAGGCCGTCGGGGATGCCGAAGACGGGAGCATCGAGATCCCACTATTGACGTGTTAGTTATCTTGATGGGGGAGAAGAGCGAAGGCGAGCAACAACGTACAGTAGCAGAGACCTGGCCAATGCTGGCCGCGGCCGCCGCAACGGCGAGGGTAACCTTCATGGTGAAAGGTGGTATAAAAGTTGCTTAAGAGAGCGAGTGTATTCGTATGTTAACGATAAGTAGAGAGTGTTAAAAAAAAAAACAAGCGGGTCAAAGGAAACGAATGACTTTGACCGATAGAATGCAGTAGATGGACAGCAGTAGGCTGGAAAGAAAGAAAAGGGAAAGGGATGAGATGGAGTAGAAAGAGAGCCAACTTGAGAAGGATATGGCAACCTTCTATATAGGTGAGTGCCCAGGTAGAGAGAGGAGCGGGTGACGGTCAGTGCGGATGGCCTGCCAGGACAGACAAAGACCGGCCAACCCGGTATCCAAAGCGCATCCCAGGAGGTGGATAGTGGAGCTTCCATACGATCCAACGCTTTCGTTGGTGGTGGCCGCTTGTGAAGCGCTCTCATTGTCGCTGCGTCCCTCTCAGTCTCTCTGGAGAGTGGTTCGCAGCAGCGGGCGGCTCCAAGGATGAGCCGGGGTTCAAGGATCATGGGCCATGGATCATGGATCCACAGGAATGTCGCTAGGGGACGAGGCACGCCAGGGTGGTGCTCAGAGTCAGGGCGGCTCGGGCTTGAGCTAGGCTTTTTCTGTGCTAAGCCAGGAGGTATTGCTAGCTGCCGAGACTGGGGTCCGATTGGTCCGTCAAGCATCTGGCTGGATCGACAGATGGATGGACTGATGCTCGCTCAGGCACGCTGGCACGGCGCGGCACGACGTGCAATGGCTGGCCCGGTCAGGCCTGGAGATGGTGGGAGCAGATGCTCCTGCTCCTGCTCCTCCTCCTGTTCCATAATGCCAATCCCCAATCCTTATCCCACGCTGCAATCATATGTGGTCATGCTTAAATTTCCTTCTCGATGCTCCAGGTGGCGATACCATGTTGTGGTGGCTTGTTCGTGTGCTTTGTTCCGCCGAGTATGCGTGCCCTGCTGGTCCAGAGGGTCAAAGGGGTCCTAACTTTGGAAACGAGCCAGGGGCTGCTCCCTGGATCGAATCGACAGCAGCTGTGATGTGCCGGTCGTGCAGACGCTAACAAAAGGACAAGCCGCCGCGGACGCCGTGCGTTGGACTCGGCGTTTGGAGGCACGGAGGGAGGCCAGCGCTCAGCAGTGGCGAGCAGCTCGGCGTGCCATGCTGGATAGTCAGCTTAGACACGGCGCCAAAACGGCGGACGAACAGGGACAGAGTCTGCATCGTCATCGGCATCTGCATCTGCATCTGCGTTGGCGTCTCAGCGTCTAAGCGTCTCAGCCTACTGTAGCTGCAGGCTCCTGGTTGATACTGGAGGAGTTGACGGCGGCTGGGTAGCGGCGGAGGAAGTGGACGAGAAGGACTGGATGCCCGAGGCAGCAGGCCATTGCTATTGGCTGCCAGCCCGAAGGACCTACAGTGAGACGATTCGTCAATGGAAATAGACGCATCCACCAATGCGCGCGCCTACTAATTGCGTCCCTACGCCTACAGTTACAGTACCATCCAATTGGCTCCTTGAAACGCTCAGCCACTGACGAGAGCGCCGGGGGGCCTGTAAGTACCTACATAGGTACTGTAGATGCTGTGATTTAGGATACAGCGCTTCCTTGGGGCTTCTGGCTTCCATCCATCTCGGCCTATCGGTAGCGGGGGCTCAATGTTTGGGGCGCTCGCGCCGGCGCTTTCTTCCCCAGAAAAGCCACCACACCATCACTACCATTCCATTATCGCAGCGGGATGGATCATTTGGGATCATCTCAGCTCACGTCAGTGTAGCACTCCGTACTTGCACGGGGATCCAACAGGCAACTCTGATTCTACAGCATGCGAGTCGCAGTTAATCTTCGCGATATGGCCACATGGCGTGCAGTGGAGGAACATGGCGTGGAAATCCCATCACCGTCGTCCTCGTGTTTAGTTGCATTGATTAATGCACCGGGGACTCGCTCGCTCGAGCACTCACTCAACTCCACTGCCAAATACGAAGAGGAAAAAGTAAAGGCCCTTGGGAGCGGGCAATGACCGTTCATGTCGCTAAAACTGATTAATCGAATGCCTCAGCGTTCCCATTCGGGCCACTCGCCGCTTGACGGGTTTGGTGGGTTTGATGGGTTTGGGCGGGTTGCTACACTACCTTTATGTCAGTCAGTCAGTCCTCGGCACCCATGCTTGGGTTGCACTTTGCCATGAAGGCCTCGCCAGAGCTGAGATGGAAACAGTATCATCATGGGCTACCCAGTGAGGCAACAAACGGACTTGTTTTTTCTCCGGCGCTTCATACCGACGAGAGATGCCGATGCAGCGACGGGAGATGCTAGTAAAGGTATTATTGTAGTCACCGCTCCCACCGCCTGCTGCCAGGGATCATGACACTACCTACATGGGCATGGTCTGGCAATACGACGACAATCATGGGACGGAGGTGGTAAACGGGCCTCAGGACATGGCCTGACGGGAGCCAACTCCATCGCCAGGCCCTCGTGCCCTCGTGCCCTCGCGCCCTCGCAGAACTCGTACGGGGCCACGATGAAGTGGAATCTCGCCTGTCCACTAATACTGACCTCATCTCCCTCTATGTGCATCCATAAACCATCTCGTCGCCCCGATGATGCAGCACCTGTGTTGACAGCGGCTACGCGCCAGCCAACCAGTCTAGGTCTGAGCGCCTCTGATCTCCAAGCCGTCCATTTTTAGACTGGCTTGACTGGCTAGACTCAAGCTCAAGAGCAGAGGGCCAAGAGTTCCAGGGGTCCATCAGGGGCTAAAGCCGCTTGTTTCAACATCAGGGCGACGCCACCCTCGGCCTCGACGAATCGCCCACAGCCATGGATGGATGGATCGAACCGCCCGCTCGGCACTCGGCGATTTGCTGCTGCTGCAGACAATCCCTAACCGCCAGTGGCTTGTGTTAACCGCCAAGATGGATTCACTGTAGCCTGTAGCCTGTAGCCTGGAGATGTCAGAGGCCGGGCCTCAACCGACGTCCCATCACATGGCCGCTCGATTGACGATCAGCGCGATAGGGTGATGCGCTGGCAAATCATGTCGAGATTCCCTGCCTATGCTTGTTCTGTGGGCTGCTCGTGGCACCCTTGAGCAGAGCACTCTACTCTACAGAGTAATACTCTATAATGCTCTATCAAGGTGTGGATGACTTGGAAACTGCAAGCTGAGCTGGACGTAACCACACGCTACTACCCTCTTGATGCTCGACCTTGCCGCATCCAGCAAGGACGCCTCGGACGAAACATTCTCAATCCGTCGCCCGTGTCCCAAATCGTCGACTACAGCTTGCATTCTGGCCCGATTAATCTCCCATCCTGGCTCGGCCGGTCGCTCTCGGGCTCGCCCGTGCGATACAGCACGTTCTGGTACTATCAGCACTGCGAGGCCCCCGCACGCATCTGTGTTAGCACGTTAGCACTCGGGTCTTCGGGTCCATGGCTGCTTTGTCCATGTCAAAGCGCCCTCGTTATTGTCCAAGCTAACCGTTGTTCCCACCGCCTTCATCTCAACAGCAGCAGCTCCGGCACCGCCGCCACCGTCATCTGCTAACCACCAGCCGGCTATATGGCAATTCACGGACAAGTTCCATGGACGACATCATCGCCATGCTGTCCCGACGCTCAACTGATCGTCGCCACATCCCGAGACGGCCCCTCTTCTTTCAAGTGCTCGCCCACATGATCGCTTCTCTAGTCAACTAGTCGCCAAGGCTCCCCTGGCTGCTGGGTCAATCTCCGACACACAGACCATCAGACTCACCTGCGTAGCAGCCTAGGTAGCGATGAGAGAGGGTTGCGAGCCTAGACGGTTTGGCCTCTTGGCTGGCTGCTCAAGACTGCTCAAGTCTGCTCAAGACTGCTCTCTTGGCTGTTCCTGGCTGTTCCTGGCTGTCTGGCTAGCTGGCTAGCTGTCTGACCAGGGTATCCTGCCCTCATGCGCCCACGGGATTGGGTCGTGCCCCTGGACCACCGGAACCTCGGCCTTGGGGTTTTGTTTCAGGTTTCCGGTGGTATCGCCAGCTTCCGTCTGAGCTTGTTCTTCAACCGCCACTACCTGCGGTATTACTGAGTATGTGGTGCCACGCAAAATCTCATCTGTGACCTCCGTTGCTGACGGAATGTCGCGGTGACGGACCTTTCAGCCTACGCAGCAACGACCCCGTACTCCCTCTGTCTCAACATGTTGCGTCGACCTGTATCTTGGCTTGCTACTCGGAGTGTAGCGTTTCGCCAAGACTCTCTCAAACTTACTTTGAGTTGAGTCGAGACAGCCATGCCGCAGGCACCAGCAGCACTGCTGTCTCGATCCCTTCAAGGAACGTGCTGATGCTTCCCCAGACGAGCCTTGACTTCCTTCCGCCATGTCTTCCCTCGCTTCCCCGCCGATCCGTTGGCTCCCTAGACGCTTTGGTTTTGTTTCATGCATAAACATGTTGCGAGGTTGTTCAGTGAGGGAATAAATACCCAGCGAAAAGACCTCAACGATGTCGTCCCATTGCCCGCAATCGAGACTGCTGACCTGCAATGAGTACTTGCTTTTTCTCTTGCTTGCTTTTTCTCTTGCCATGTTGCCATGTCAGCCTTCAAACGGCGGCCCTGAACCCAAACCGTTGGATGTAACCCTACTCCTCTTTGACAGAGTCGGCATATCGGGTTCCTGCAGCACTGCAGATAGCGTGATACTACACTGGCCGGCCGGCCACAAGGATTCACCAGGGGCTGGTGCTTTTTCCAGCAATTCGGACCCAGGTCGCCGCCAGGAAGGGTTCCTTTTGCTTCTGGGCTGTCACGGAATTGCACTCGTTCCGATATCCTTGCTCCTGTTCTTCTCCCGGTTGCCCCAGATGCCTGCCCATGTCTACAGGCCGTCGAAAGGAGAACCTGGTTGTCTCCAACTACGGATAGACAATCCATTCTCCCCCAATGGCACAATTGCTAACTCGGTCATAACTCATGGCCACTACCTACATATACGAGTTTTTCCCATGTTTCACATTTAGACCAGATTCCACTCAATCCCGTCTCCATCCGAGCAAGCTCTTTCTACCCACGCCTCTTAAGTAAACTAGAGAATAGAGACGTATCGCGGAACAGTCGGGTGCCACATCATGGCTGGTGAAGGGAGCCGTTGCTTCAAAGCATGGAGCAGATTCCCTTGCCCATTAACCACGCCCGTACCACGATCGACATGGTCTTCTCCATATAGTGGCAGATCTCTCGCGCCCCGAGCTTCAGGGTGGCAAGTTATGGGCAGCTACTCGGCCGGGTAGGGCAGATATCATCCCCCGGATCTGGTCCCTGTGCTCCTTGGCCACCAGCCTACGCCCAAAAGCTTTCCATCATGGGTACTCGCTCCCATCCGCGCTGGGACGCCAGAGCTGCCCGAGCCCTATCTCCCTTGTCGTGCCTGATACTCTACGTTGTTCTACGGGGACGGCCTCGGTCCGCTTCTCGCACTGGAAATCGTGCTCGACTGGGCGTGCCTGTGTCTTGACTGTCTGGAAAATATGCAAAGAGTCAAAAAGTCGCAATCTAAATTCTCAACTGTGTCAGTACCCTAACTAGTCCATGGCGTGGCATGGTCGTGCTCCAGCCTAGTTTAGGCCGTGGCCTTGTTGGCCTCGGTCTCACCTGATGGCGCCTCGCCTCCGAAGGCCTGCTGCTGCTGCTGCTTCTTTTCCCAGGTGCAACCGCAGGTGTTGGCAGCGCCGGTAAAGTTACGACCGCACTGTCCGCACTTCATGATGGCTTGTAAATGTTTGGTGGTGTTGTTGTTGTTGTTGTTGTTGTTGTTGTTGAGTTGTTGTTTGCTTACCGCTTGGTAGACTTGTGTCTGATGGAGAATTCTTCAAGCAGTTTCCTCGGTGCGAGTGAGGTTATTTATCCTCGCTTCAAGAGTTCAAATCGGTGTCTTGATATGCTGCTGATTCATTGTCTGGTGGTGTTCTCTGGACATTGTCGTGTTGTACGGTACACACAATGTCCAGGCATGTTGGACACTTGTATGGCATTATCTGATTCGGGCGTCATTACAATGGCTGCTGTACCGAAAACAACTATCCAAGCCATTGTTATCCTGCCGAAGAGTTCTGCTCAAGCGTGATGGAAATCCAATGCGTTTCATCGTGATGCTGTCCACGCCTTTGTTGTGCAACTGTCCTTCTCCATGGTCTTGGCGCCACACACGCTGGGAGTTGCTTTACGTCTGTTCACTGATCAACGAATTCAATAAAGACGGAACACGACTTACATTCACAAGCCTTTGCTGCTTCGGGGCTGGACATAATGACCGTGTAGGAGGCTAGAGTATTCGACCAACAGTGTAGGAATACAAACAGCTAGGCTCAAGTCGGTGACCGAAAGAGTCAAGTCCAACCAAACATGCTGATAAAGGGACAAATAAACATTGCAAAAAGAAGAATTGGGACTCGGCAGCAGTTGACGCATTGGAAACAGAACTCTGAGCCTTGTTGTCCTTGTATGGCTGGTTGAGAGCAGACGTTCCCATTGCGTACAAGAGTTGTAGGGTAGTCAACCTTACGTCACCCGCGACTCATGAAGTAATCCTCCCATGCGCTTCAGTCCAAGTTGAGACTGAGCCCGACTGCATCCGAATCGTATTCGAATAGCGTCACCTGTTGTGAATTGGGAACTGATATGCCTCCATTCTGATTAATAAAGAGCTCAGAGACGAGTCGTGAGCGATAAAGTGCGTCAGGTCTTCCGACTATATGCTTAGTTAGTCCACACGACCAGAACTGTCACCTTGGTTTCTCAGGATGAGAATGTTGCCCGTAATGGGGATTATTTATTCAACTTCTATCATCACCGTCATCATCAACCTCCTCCCTGCATCTTGCGCAACCGCTCCTCGGCCGCCCTCGCCCGCCTTTCCCGCTCCAGCCGCATCCGCATCTCCGGCGTCAAGCCCCGGGACTCCTCCTCCCGACGTTCCTGCGGCGTCTTGGCCAGCGCGTTGGCCTTGGGTCGTCGACTCTCTGTGACTACGGGCCCCTCCGCCTTGAGCCGCGCTTCCTCGGCCCGTCGCCGCTCTGCTTCCTTCTGGTCGGCTTCCTTCTTCTCCCGTTGGTCGCGCTGGTCGGCCTCGGCCTTGGACATTGCTGGCGGGATGTTCGCCGAGTCCCATGACCACTTGGCTTCGCCCAAATCGGAGCGTGCAACCCGGAAGGCATCGCGTGTGGCCCGCTCGCCCGCCAGATCAAAGGCAGTCTTGCCTTCTCTATTCGTAATCGTTGGGTCTGCACCGCCGCGCGTAAGGAGCCCCAGTACAAGGGGTGCGGCGTTTTGCGCTGCCGCGAGGTGAAGTGGCCGAGGGGCGTGGTAGTTCTGCTCAGACGGCTGAAACTCAAAATCGGCACTCAGGCTGTTGCTCTTCAGGTAAGAAAGGAGTGCTGGGAGCTTGGATCTTCGAACAAAGGCCTGCAGCTGAGATGTATGCAGTAGCGCCGTTTCCTCCTCTTCAGACAGCTTCGGCTTTGCCGGCTTGGGCTGCGAGGCCTTGTTGGAGCTCGGTGTTGGCTCAGTCTCTTTCTTGACTTCCTTGGCCGGGTCAATCTCCTGGACCTTGAACCTCGTCAACTCAATGAATGACCGCATGAGTTCGTTTTGTGTCGCTCTCTTCGTACTAAACGGGAAACCTCGTAATCGTGTATCGTTATGCTTCAATACCTGTCCGTCGTACGGCCCAAACAACGTCCTCCGATTCGTCGAGCCCGTCGCTCGCACAAAGAGCAACTCGGACGTATCTAACAAACCCTTCCACTCACGAAGCAGAGCGCGCACGTCATCCACCAGGGCCTGCTCGTTGTAGCGGCGCAGGCTCGAACCCGCCGAGTGCGCAGCACCCTTGGCATTGTCATTGGCCGATTGCGAACCACCCTGCTTCCGTCGCGTCGTGTATCGGTGAAAAGTCTTGTGGGCAAGGACAGTCGCCTCACGATTCATGGTGGTGCCGCCCTTTGTAGGGCGAGGAGCGAGCGACACAACCATGGCAGCAAAATGACCACCACCAATCATGCAAAGGAAGATGTGCGGGCCCTTGTAGGCGATCTCAGGAAGAGTTCCGTCCTTGGCTGGCCTGGGTATTGAAATGGCCTCGACCTGCTTCTTCCGGAGGACATCGACAAAGTCGGAGTTGCGCTGCTCCTCGCCCGTGAGAATAGCCCGATAGAGACCAAAGTAGTTGTTTTCAGGAAGCATGGGGGAGCGGAACCAGATCAACGGAGGCTTCCCCCGGCCCGGCTTGCCCGATATACTATCCTCCTCGGCATCGCCCGTGTTATCAGCGAGCTTGGCCTGCTTCTTTAAGAGCGCTGTCAAGGTTGTGTCCTGTCGTCCATCCTCGTCTTCGTCGTCCGACTCGGTCGAGTCTGAGCCTGATAGTGACTCGTCCAGATTGCCAATGAGCTTCTCAAACTCGACCTCGGAAACGGGCTTCTGCCCCCGGAGCTTCTGCTTTAGGTTGTAGTGGTGGATATCGGACTTGAGATGTCCTCGCTGATCGAGGACCGTGGCAAAGGTCAGGCCGCAGAGCGAGCAGGCTTGGGAACCGACCAGGTTGGCATCGGGGGAGTTGGGGCTCTTCTCAGACGAAGAGCTTGAGGATTCGACAGGAATATTCGATTCAGCATCGCCGTCGGAGTCACCCTTGAGGGTCAGCGAATCGAGGACATTGGGCGGTAGGTCGTAGACTGTGTAGTGACGCGATCAGTTTTGCGGTGGGACATGGTGGGGGTTGAGAGCTTGCGGCGCATACCGTACAGAGGCCGCCGAAGCAGGTCCTCGTTCTTTTTCGACATGGCGTGAGCTGGCGATGGCGTTGGTACGAGTTTCTGTGAATTTGAGAGGTTTCTCTTAGTCTATGGCGGTTGAGTAGCGTCGCTACTTTTGTAGATCTGGTCCTTGTTCCTGGTCGTCTCGTTGTCCGATGCGTCACTGAGTTGAAGCTGCCCCACGCTGAGTCAAACGGCCAAGCAAAAGCCCAAGCCCCGCTGTGGCTGAGGATTCTCGCACCTTATCTTATCTGCTACCCCACCACAGGTGTCTCACTGACGTCAAACCAGGTGCGGGCGCTGAAGGGATCGCCGCTGGATCTCTCGCTGCATCGTGTTACTCCCGCTCCCGGCTTCTAAGTTTCACGAATAGACAAGCACAAGGGAAAACAATGGGGGACAGGGAAGGACAAGGAACGTCAGTGGCTGGAGCAACTGCCCGGTATTAAGCTTACTGCTAGCTGCCTATAGGGGCCCTACGTAATCCGCAATGCCATCTTGTTTCGAATTGGCACCTGCCTCGTCATTGTGCAGCCCCAGTGGTGATGGGGCTTCTATAAATGATCTCACAGCCCCCCAGAGAGCTTCACTCTGCATCTCTTCTTCCCTACAGCCATCACTACCAACTTGGTTTCCCACATTTCATCAACAATCACACTTCCATCATGGATTACATCAACAAGTTTACCGGCGGCAAGTCCGACGCAGACGCCCAGAACACTCAGAACACCCAGACCAACCAGACGTCACAATCGAGCGGCGGCGGCGGCGGCGGCTTGATGGACAGCTTCAACAACTTTGCCGGCGGCGGTGCCAAGGGCGAGCAGAATGAGGACGGCCTAGACAAGGGTAAGCCATGTTGAGCAGCACTCTCCCGCAATCCACCCCCCGCTAACAACCACAGCTGTCGACTACGTCCAGGAAAAGTTCCTCGGCAAGGGTGACCAGAGCAACGAGTCGGCTGCAGAGCAGGCCCAGGACGAGGCCATCTCCGACTTCATCCGCGACAAGTACAAGACCACCACGGGCAACGAGTTCTTCGTCGCCGACAAGGACAAGAAGTTTGGAGCTTAGGCTGGTGGAGAATGCTGGAGACACGGCTCTCCAAGGCGTGTTTGTACGATAGAGGACGATAAAGAATGAATGAATGAATCAGCTTCCTACACTGGGCGTGTCGATACTGGTGAAACGCTTCCTAATTCGGTGACTACGACTTGTAGTAGTATGCAACCGTCATGCCCACAATGGAAAGCCCGAGGCGTTGGCCCGATACTACGATACCTAATCACAGCAGTATCTGGATAGGTGGCTACGCAGTTTGCCCAACTCCTACATAATAGCACTGCCGGCAAAAGAGTCAAAATGATCCATACCGTCTACCAAAGGCCAAGTCGTAGGCTCAAGGCCGTGTTTCTTAAAAGTGATGTGTGGTTTCAACTCATCTACAGCGCCACGAGGATCTAAATCACAATGACGCATAGCTAGTTGCCGAAGCTGTCTCGCTTTGCGCCCTCAGGCAAACCGAGAACGATTCGAAAGGACACCGAATGCTCAATACAGTCCGCCGAGTTCGTAAACACCATATCAAGCAATACTTGAGAATATAAGTTGTATCTTAGATTCGCTGCTCATGTACTTCAGCAATCATTAAATGCGCGCGCTATATATAACTTGCGTCAACAATACCCGGCTTGTCAACACATTGTTCTTTTCACACTTGATACTGATATTCATCTGTGAAGCAGGCATGGTTCCAGAACGTGGCTGGGGCTGCCGGTTGCTAGACAGAACGACCCTGGTGAGGATGGGCATGGAGATGAGTGTAGGGCGGGGGAGGGTAGGCAGGGGGAGAGTTGTAGGCCAGATGATGAGGGTTGTAGGCCGGGGGCTGCGACGGCATGGGCATGAACCGACCAGGGCGCGATGTTGCCGTTGGCCAGGGCGGTGAGGTATGAGGCGGGTTGTAAGCCATAGGAGAGTTCCTAGAGAAAAGACTTGGGCTCTCGCTTTGGACACCGCCTCGCCAGGGGTTGACAGATCCTCTGGAAGCCCAGCCATCTTGCCTCAAGTCACTGGGGTAATGGTTCCGAGCATCCATGTCATGCATCCCACGATATCCATCTGCTTGGAGATGCTGTTGGCCGCCGTTGCCAAGGGAGAATTGTCGACCCGTCATTCCGTTGCCGCCTCCGCCTCCACCTCCGCCATAGTTTCCACCTTGATGACCGCCTTGGTTGCCACCTCTGTTTCCAGAATGGCCCCCACTGTGATTTCCACCATGGTTACCGCCATGGTTACCGCCGTGGTTTCCGCCATGACTTCCACCTTGGCTTCCGTTCTGGCTCCCGCCATTGTCGCCTCCTTGGTTCGGACCTGGGCCTCCTCCGTACCCTCGCCTCCCGCGGTGCGCACGACGATGGGCTCGTGGTTTGCGGTCGACGTTGAATTCAATCTTCTTGACCGGCTCTGTAACCATAATATCGTGGCTTAGCCCCGCCTGCTCCAGAGTCTCACTACTCGTAGTCCACACCTGAAACACGTTCTCGAGCTTCTCCAGATGTTGAACTTCGGGAACCCACATGCGAGTGTAAGTGCCGTTATTGTCATAGTCAAACGCCTGCTTGACGGGGTTGAAGATTCGCGCATCACCGCGAGGATCGTTGCCCACGCCAGACACGTATTGCCAGTTGGCCCAGTTGGAAGAGGCGTCGTAATCGACAAGCAGCATCTCGTACCATTCAGCTCCGTATCGCCAGTCGATGCCCAGGTGCTTGGAAATGAAGCTGGCCACGTTCTGCCGTGTTCGGTTCGAAGTGTAGCCGGTGTGGTATAGCTCGCGTTGGGAAGCGTCGATCAGGCCCATGCCCGTATTCCCCTGCAGAACCCGATTGAGAATGTGCTGGATCTCTTCCGGACAAGGCTCTTGGGTCAACTGCGCTTCATTCGCGTTGGCCGTCTTCCACTGGTACTGCTTCGGGTTGTCTCTGCTGCCCTTGAAGCCCGATACGTCAAAGAGGCGCCTGCCAAACTTCATGGTACACAGTCGCATGTAGTCGCGCCAAAGGAGTTCAAACCGGACTGCCTTGGTACCGTCATTCTCACCCCCTCCAAACCCCTTGGAATGCTCGTAGGCTCCGTCCGATCCAAGCTCTAGTTTCATAAGCTCTGCGTGAATTTGGCGCGCGCTCAGGCAGCCCAGAGCAAGCCACGCGGATAACTTGGTGCTAAAGTCTGGTCCGACCAGCCCGTTTCTCGTCAAGCTGTAGTCCGTCATGCATCCGCTTTTGATCAGGTGCTGGAGTCGTTTCCAAGCGTTCGTCTCTCCGCCTTCGAAATCGTGGGCCGACTTGGCGCCTGCAGGATAAGCGGGTGGGTGCGAGAGGATATTTGTGAGAGGTAATAATAGCCGGCGCTGAAGCTCTTCGTGATCTTCAGGCATCACAAACGGGTGGCCTTGAGGGGGTATTAGGGATGATTCTGGGAGCGGCGGAAGCGTGTTTGGCGCTGGACGCGGCAACGGAGGACGAGGCTTTTGTCGGATGGGTTCCTGGCTCTTGCGGTAGGATGTGAAAACATCTGGTAACTCCTGAGGATTTCTCAATCCAGTATCACGACTTGTCGAGTGTTAGGAGCTGGAAATAGATTTAGAGATGGTTAATGGGGAGGTGGCTTACTCGTCAATAAGATACTTTTCGTCCTGCCACATCTTGAACATGATGTTGTTCTTGGCACAAACAGCCGCAACCGATGTCTGCTCGGTCTCTTCCTCATAGGTTCTCTCGGCTGTCATCCAGACTGTCGATACAGAGTGGTTGTTCTCCTTAAGGGACTCGATGATGTTGGCGAGGACATCGGAAAGACTCCCTGCGCGCAGGATCAAGTCGCTGTCCACGTCTTGGAGTGATGTTTTCAAATCCCATAGAGATTGGGTGAGGAACCGAATTCGATGTGGACCACAACGCCAAAATTTGCCAGTCTTGCTGAGGGCAGGCGGGTAAGGTGACTTACAACCCTCCTGCAGAAGGCCAGAGATTTCGACCTGGTATGCTGGAAAGACGTAGACGGGGAGCAGGTGAGTGTATTCATGGTCGGCAGTGGCTAGGTAGTTGAAGATGGGATTGTCTGTGACTCGAAGGTCGCGCCGTAGCAAGTAAACCAAGATCTTCTTACTACCAGCCATGGTTGGCATAGGTTGGAAGGCGGGGGAGGATGAATCCGTAGAGTCAGCTGAGGCTCAGATGCTGGGTGGGCTGGCGTCAACTGGGGGGTTGGAGAGATATTGCCAGATAAGTGGCCTGCTGGTGAGTGCGCTCAATAGGGTTAAGTGAAGATTTGATAGAGCCAGGCGAGTGCTTGAGCAGGGGTCGACAAGAATAGGAACAACGATCCAAGGGTCCAACGATCCAAGGGTCCAACAATCCAAGGGGCCAAGGGTCGGATCAGCAGCGAGCCGTTTAGGAGAGAGTAAGGGATGCTGGAAGGCAAAAAGAGGGCTGGGACATGGTACTTTAAAAGAGGCAGTGGGTCGTCTAGCTGAGTAGCGGACGGCAAGCCGTCATGGACATGCAGAGTGACGATACGGGATGACGGCGGTCCAGAGAGAAGGGGGCGACAAAGTTCCAACAGGCTATGGTTTTGGAGAAGAAGCAGAATGGGATGGGAAATAGCTTGACCTGGTGATGGCAAAGTTGAAAGCGTTTCAAAAGGCAAGGGGCGAGGTGGGTTTGCGAATCCAAGAACCAAAACTATCAGCCGAGGGTAAACGAGCAGCAGAGGAGTTGAGGGATGTGGATGTGAATGTGGATATTGGTCGAGCTGGGGTTTGGCAGCTTAGGGATGGGGGATGGAACTGGAATCAGAATCGGAATTGGAAGTGGAATTGGAGCCGGAGCTGAACATTGCCTATTGCACGAGTACCTGCAGGAACCGGGGGGTTGTGCAAGTGGGGGACGAGAGACCCTGTTTCTTCAAATGCCGTCCGGGGGATTTGATCGATGACTGATGTTGGGAACAAGACGGGCGAAGCGAGGGGATTGGAGTGGTGGGGAGATGGTGCGATGCTGAGGTGGTGAGGTGGTGGCGATGATGGATCGTGCATCATGAATCGTGAATTGATGATGATGATGCGATTTTGGCGACTCGAGGGGGTTGCCTTGGTCGCTTCCCGACCGGAACAAAGCCCACAAAGCCGAATCAGGCAAAAAAAAGGCCGGTCCCGCCTCTGCCTCTGCCTCTGCCTCTGCCTCTGCCTTTGCCTTTGCCTCTGGCGTGCGGAGGCAGCGGGAAGCGTCATGGCGAGATATCCCAACGGCTCTTGGAGATGCCCGAGATGCCCGCGATGCCCAGGACAAGATGGTGGTGCTCCAGATCGGACCAGACGCTGATGCTGGCGGCTCTAGCGTGCAGGGGTGGAGGAGGACCCTGAAGCCACAGGGGGCTACAGCAGGGGTACAAGTTCGCAAATGCGCCGAGGGCACTGAGTCTTTAGTGGAGATTCGGTAGGTGGCTGTCCAATGTGCAGCCGTTGCCCACGCAGGCTTCCAGCCCGTCGTCATCCATTCATCATGGATGGCTGTTGTCTAGCAGCTCAGGGTCCTCGTGCAGTTCTTTATTCTGCTTGTTCCATGATGGATATTCGATGCTGTCAAGATATCCACCATCTGCATCTCGCGATGAGGCATGTCTTTTCAGATCTGCCTCTATTCTTCCGCACTCGCCACTGCCTGCTTGCTTGCTGCTTAACTTGCTTGGGTGCTTGCTTTGCTTTGCTTTGTTTGGCTCTGGCCCCCCTACCACGTTGGCTCAATCCCTGGACGTCACCGTACATACAGCTCGATTCAGCGCCATAGCAATCCTCCGGCCATCGAGCAGTGGAGATGCCCATCGACATGCCCATTGCATTTGCCCAACGAGCCGGCGGCGTCTGTCAATGCAGCCAGATCTGCACGTAGGGTGCAGAAGGGCGCTACATAGGTACGTATCGGCCCACGATCACGCAGGCCCAGACCCGACGCCGACTCCGACGGCATTTACCGCTAGCCACGACGGCGTGCGGGCCGATGCGTGGTGACAACGTCCGCTCTGCTAGATCGAGCTGGGATGACGATGCTAGTCTCCCCTCTCTCTCTCTCTCTCTCTCAGTCTCAGTCGCCTTTTCGATGCCTCTGGCAAGTTGTCTGCGACGTTCCGCAGGTTTAGTGTTGCTACTGTACCTGTCGCCTCATCTCGCTCGCATATCAATCTGCACATCGTCAGCATTTGTTTTCGTTTTTGTTTTCTCACCTGCCCTCCAAAACTACCTATGCACCTCAGCCCTGTAACTCTGTACGCGAGCCACTCTTCGTACGTTGTTGGGATAACCACCGGACGCCTTGTTTCGGATCCCAGGTGACCATTCAACCCCTTTGTTGTCGCAACGTCAATATTACTGTTGATTACAGCTTTGTCGTGACTCATGGTAAGCACGTCCTCGACCTGTAAACCGCAGACTAGCAGAAGAGCACATATTCTCCAGTTCCAAGCCAATGCCCATGTAAGGGTTTGCAACCAATAAAAGGCAGATTTAGAGACTGATCATGACATGGGTAAGCAAAGACTAGGGGAGAGAGTTTGTGCTCTTGGGGACTTCATATGCCGGCTTCCAATCACGCCGTATCTCAATCGAATCTCAGGGTTCGCCTAATGGTACCCTGTACCTATGCTGGCTGGCAAAACCGTCAGCATTATCCCATTTTAGCCACGACTCAAACATCTCAAGTAAGGCTCATTGTAGATTACCAATTGGGTGGTTTTACTTGTTTAGCATTTTGTATCGTGCTTGGTTACAACACAATTTTGCAATGTTGAGGTGAAGCCCATTGCTTCTCCCTTGCCTAATTTGATAGTCCACTACCACGGGCAGTGAATTCTTACTCCAGCAAACATAACTTGAGCTCGACGAGGCAGCAAAAACAATCACGTCCTATTGCAGAGCACAGTACAGCATAGACAACGCATGCCAGCCAGTTCCCCACCAAGGCTAGCCATCGTCAAGCGGGGAAGGGCATCCATCGGTGCTCGCCCAGGCGCAAAGCCGACCACGAACCTCGGAACAAGCTCGCGAGGCCGATGGCGGCGGAGCGGACCCCGGATTTTAATCAAAGGGCTGGGGGGGAGTGGAGATGGAAACCTGGGGTAGCCCCATCTCATGGTGGCATCGTGAGATGAGAGGGCTCACCGATGTCGTCTCTCGCCTGTCATCCCAGGCAATGGTTCAGACAGGAATGGAACGTGTTCCTTGGTGGACGGCCAGTATGCAGGCAATTGGTTAAGAGTCAGGGCTGCAAGGGAACGCTTGGGTTGGGTTGGGTTGGATCCAACGACGAGTGGGCGTTGATTGGCGAGTTTTGGGTAGCCTCGCCTCGGGGTTATGTTTACAGTGAAATGCAGCCAGGGCCAGATCTAGATCCAGATCCAAATCCATCTCAATCCGGTCAATGAGATCGGAAAGCATTCATGTCTCATGCTCTGCTCGTCAATGGCAGGTTGCCAGCGTTTCCAGCCAGCCCTACTCTCACGCAGATACGGGAAAGGGAGGAAACCACAGAGAGACAGGTCTCCAAAACATCCCCTGCTCCGATCCACGTTACCCAGCACTTCCACCAACAGACAAGCAAGGTTGTGGGAAAGGCTGTGGCGGCTAGCCGAGGATAGTAGCCTTCCCGGTAAGACGCGGCAAAGCGTTTCCCCTCCAGCCGAAGCGGGATAAGAGACGTGACGTACGTACTCGGTAGCTCTCCTCTCCTCCAGCTCGCTCTCCCTTTGTGCAATTGCCCGCCAGGACGAAGGAAAACAAAAAAAAAACAACACGCACGGCAACAAGCAAGCTGACAATGTCGTCAACCATGCACCGCAGCCTTCGGACGGCCTCGAAGCAGCTGCGCTACCCGGCCCGGAGCCTTCGTCTCGCCGCCGCCGCCCCTCCACTCTCGACCCGCGTAGGCTCGGCCTCCTTCGGCGTCGCTGCCGCCTCGTCGTCGTCTTCTTCTGCAACCTCCTTCTTTTCCACCTCGTCTGCCAGAACCTCGAGTGCGCCCGCCATGTCTCAACCTCGCGAGTACGATCCTGAGATTAGCGACATTGCCGACTATGTCGCCAACAAGTCAATTGACTCGGAGCTGGCTGTGAGTGCCCCTGTGTCCTGGTCGCTACCGCTAGCTACCCCGCGAACCGCTGTGCTTTTCTAAAACCCCGCCTCCACTTCACGATCGGATCCACGAACTTGTCCCGATCGCTGGCTGACATCCATCACCCTCCCCCCCAGTATGACACTGCACGATGGATTCTTATGGACACTCTCGGCTGCGGCCTCGAGGGATTGAGGTTCAAGGAGTGCTCCAAGCTGCTCGGGCCCATCGTCCCCGGCACTATTGTGCCCAACGGCCCCAAGGTCCCTGGCACACCCTTCCAGCTGGACCCCGTCAATGCCGCCTTCAACATTGGCGCCATGATCCGCTGGCTCGACTTCAACGACTGCTGGCTGGCCGCTGAGTGGGGTCACCCATCGGACAACCTGGGCGCCATCCTCGCCGTTGCCGACTGGATCAACCGCACCAACAAGGCCGGTGGCAACCTCGCCGACGGCAAGATCTTTACCATCAAGGATGTCCTCGAGGCCATGATCAAGGCCCACGAGATCCAGGGCTGCCTCGCTCTGCTCAACTCGTACAACAAGGTCGGCCTCGACCACGTCGTCCTTGTCAAGGTTGCCAGCACCGCCGTCGTCTCCAAGATGCTCGGCCTCAGCGAGAAGCAGATTGCCGACGCCGTCACCCAGGCTTGGGTCGATGGCCAGAGCCTGCGAACCTACCGTCACACCCCCAACACCATGTCCCGCAAGTCGTGGGCTGCCGGTGATGCCTGCCAGCGCGCCGTCAACCTGGCCCTCAAGGTCATGAAGGGCGAGCAGGGCGTGCCCACTGTTCTGTCGGCCCCCGTCTGGGGTTTCTACGATGTCTTGTTCAAGGGCAAGAAGTTTGAGTTCCAGCGCCCCTATGGCAGCTACGTAATGGAGAATGTCCTCTTCAAGGTCTCCTACCCTGGTATGCATTCCTTGGACCTTAGTCCACTAGACTTGGAAAAGCACTCTTGAACTGACACTATTTGCAGCCGAGTTCCACTCGCAGACGGCCGTCGAGGCATCCGAGAAGATCCACCACATCCTCAAGTCCCAGGGCAAGTCGGCCGCCGACATCAAGGAGATTACCTGCCGGACGCACGAGGCCTGCATTCGCATCATCGACAAGCAGTTCAAGCCCATGGACAACTTTGCCGACCGCGACCACTGCATCCAGTACATGGCCGCCACCATGCTCGTCTTTGGCCGCCTCACGACGACCGACTACACCGACGGCGGCGAGGCTGCCACGTCGGAGCTGGTCGACTCGCTGCGCCAGAAGATCAAGTGCGTCGAGGACCCGCAGTTTACAAAGGACTACCACGACCCCAACCTGCGCACCATTTCCAACGCGCTGACTGTCGAGTTCAACGACGGCACGTTCCTGGACGAGGTGGTGGTTGAGGCGCCTCTGGGCCACCGCCTGCGCCGTGACGAGGCCAAACCCGTCATTCTCGAGAAGTACAAGCGCCACCTGGGCCCGCACTACCCCGAGCCCAAGGTCAAGGAGCTGGTTGAGCTGGGACTGGATGCCAACAAGCTGGATGCCATGACGGTGGATGAGTATGTTGACCTGTACACTGTCAAGGAGAGCAAGTTTGTATAGGGATAGAGATGAGGATGATGGATGAAGCAAGGATCACAATAAACGGCGTCGAGGCAAAGAGTTACACCATCGGGGACTGTAGAAAAGCCTATTATAGCCTTAACATGCATTGCCTCAAGGCTTGTTGTGCTCCAAGTCCTCGTGTTGCTGGCTGAATCTGCATGGAGAAGTGTAAGATGCGGGGCGATGATTGGGCGTGAAGCCGGAAATGGCGGGCTCCAGCGGATTGTCGGATCCCGGCTGGCTCCACTGAGCACCGCCTCAGCTCAGCTGCCGACAGCGCCAAACCAAGCCAAAGTGCGTGCTCCGCCACGCCCAGACCCCGAGTCGCCGTAAAGAACAAGTGAGCTCCTTTCTCATGCAGTCCACTCTCCCATCTACATATCCCTCCTCTATCAACCCACGTCGGCCGCTGCAAGCATCACACTCTCTTCGAATCCCGAGACGCCTATAAACCACTTTCCTTTTACCGCCAGCGCCTCTGTTTGCCGCTGAATCCGCAGCCATGACTGCCGACCGTCAGACCATTATCGAGGTCAACCGATCGCTCCGCAACATCAAGAATGTAAAGATGCACCCTCCCGCCCTGCGCAATCCCCTGGGGAATGCAGCTGGCTAACTCATCTACCCCCGCTTAGGAACTCGAGAACCTCCTCGAAAAGGGCGTGATTGACGACGCCGTCTTCGACAAGGTCCACGCCTCCCTTCCCCCCGAGTCGTCTCTCTCCGGTCCTCTGCGCACCACGGCCAACACGGCCGGCGCCGGCGCCGACTCCAATTCCCACTCCCAGTCTCACGAGCCCGTCTCGGCTCCCAGGACCCAGACGCCCCAGGCACCCCAGGCACCCCAGGCACCCCAGGCAACGCCGGCCAAGGCCTTTGAGGCCCTCAACCTGGACGCGGAGAGAAAGGCGCAGACGCCGGCGCCCCCTTCGTACGACCAGACGCCGCCGCCGGGCCTCCCCTCGCGCAAGCCCGTAGTTGCCCACGCGCGAGCGCTGTACCGCTACGCGGCGACGGACGCGCGCGACCTGTCGTTTGAAAAGGACGACCGCGTCGAGGTGCACGAGTACATGAACCAGGACTGGTGGATGGGCCGCAACCAGCGCACCGGTCTCGAGGGCATCTTCCCCTGCAACTACGTCCTGGTCGAGCACGAGAACAAGGCGCCCGCCCCGCTCGCCCAGCCGCAGTACGGATACCCGGCACAGCAGTCCTACGGCCCGCCCCAGGGTCCCCCGCCCCAGCAGAGCGCCTACAACTCCCATGTCCCGCCCATGGCCGTTGCTGATGGCCAGCAGCAGACTGGCGAGGGCCACGGCGACAACAACAAGGTGAACCAGTACGGCAAGAAGTTTGGCAAGAAGCTGGGCAATGCGGCCATCTTTGGCGCTGGTGCTACGATTGGAGGCAACATTGTCAACAGCATCTTTTAGTTGCGAGAGGGAGCGAGAGACGGATGACGCGAGGTTTAAGCCTCTGGAACAAGGGATTAGCTCGAATAGATTCTGATTGGGGCGCATGGTAACATTTCATTCTTGTATCAGGCGTTGGGAATTGGTTTTTTTCGGGTCTTGGGATATAATCCATTTGCACTAGAAGTTGTAGAAAGCTAGCAGAGAGCACGCGGACCTTGAGTATGGAATTGAATCCTTTTTCGAGTTGGAGATGACAAGGCTTACGTCTTTATGCCTTCTGTGAAGCCATTCAACCAACCTGTTGATGAGGCGGTTGCTGCTGGCATGGTGGATCAAGAGGCGCACCGTGCCCCTTGTGACATGTCTCTCCCGACACTGTGCACGTCCTAAAAAATCTTGAAATCTTCACCTAGATACGTGACGTACCGCACAATAAGATCTTCTCTTACACGATAGACCATACCAAGACTTGCAGATATCTTCAGTCGCCATGTCCAATTCCAAGAAGCGCCAGGCCGAAGATGCTTCTCAGCCGAAAAAGAGCAAGAAGAGAAAGGCGCTCGCGCAAGAAGATGAATCTCTCGACACCGAGCTTGGTCTCAACACACTCTTCGCCCGCATGGACAACCAGCTCGTAGCCGACCATCTGGCCCAGAGACTCGGCCGTTTTGGCACCGAACTCAGCCCCGTGGAAATCTCAGATTTGACGATTCCTGGTAAGAAGAACCCTGCGCATAACATTGTTGGGCAGGAGCAGGCGAGCTGACTGGGAAACCCACCTGCGTACAGCTGCCTCCATCGAGGACACCATGTCATGGCAGGAGACAAGGACGCTTGAGAAATTTCCCGAGTTCCTGGAGAAGTTTGTGCAAGATGCCGAGGAGTTGAAGAAGGCACCTAAGAAGAAGGGATCGCCACACACTCTGATAGTTGCAGGAGCTGGGTTGAGAGCCGCAGACATTGTCAGGTACGAGGCCCAGTTGCAGCTGGACATGACACAGTAGAAAACTAACTGAAAGCAGAGCGATGCGAAAGTTCTCTAGCAAGGACAACACAATCGCCAAGCTGGTAGGTTTCAGCTCGTGTGGACAAAGTTCTCGGAATGAATCGTGGATACTAAATGTTCGTCACAGTTTGCGAAACACATGAAGGTGGACGAGCAAATCAAGTTCCTGCAGAACTCAAAGACAGGCATTGCTGTCGGTACACCTGCCCGACTCATGGATCTCATCGACAACGGTAAGTCGAACCTCATGCCTGACTTGACCCTGACGAGAAGGGGAAGTGGCGTTGCCGTGCTGACCCACGGCTGTGCAGGTGCACTCTCCCTAGACAACCTGAAGCGGGTTGTGGTTGACGCCTCCCACATTGACCAGAAGAAGCGCGGCGTCATGGACATGAAGGACACGATGCTGCCACTTGCCCGGTTCTTGGCGCGGAAGGAGTTCAAGGATCGGTACATGGAGGAGGAGAAGCCGTTGGCGCTGCTGTTCTATTAGATACCCCTTCGCCTTATTCTAGGGCACCAACTTGAGATTTCTTGAAAGACAACGGCCCTGAGAGCTTGGATTACCTACTCGGCTCTGAGTTGGGTAGGTAAGTCGGGGTATGATGAAGTGGGCGTGCGATCCGACCTTGGGGTTTGGGTGACGAGGACAACTTGCCTTTACCCCTGTTGGATTACTACCTGCCTTGCCTACCAAGGTAATTCATAGAAGAAGCCTCTCCTGCCACTTAGTGAGGGAGCTTTGACATGAGAGGCGTTGTGTCTTTCCAAATCAAAATTTCGCGTGATTCCCCAGGAGTTGCTCCATCGCCGCTCCTTCCTCATCGTCCCAGGGCCAGCCGCCACAACGTCCCTTTATCTTCTTCCTCCGCCCTCTTCTCTTCTCTTCTCTTCTCTCTCTTCTTCACCATCCGCCTTCACACCTTGAGCTCAACAGCCCGCTTTTGGACGCAATCTCACTCGTTTTTGGATCTGCAGCCTCGCTACACACTACTCGCTACCTTCTTTTGGTGACCATCGTTAATCACGACATCCCATCTCCCACCTTTGCATTCTTGCTCTGCACCCAACGCCTCACCAATCATGAAACAAAAGATGATTGCCGGATTGCTGCTGTCCAGCCTGGCCGGCAGCGGCAGTGTCAGCGCCGCTCTCACACCACCCAGTGAGCTCAACCTTTGGCTTTGTTTTGACTCATGGTACTGACGTATGTTTACAGACTGTGCGGCCTCTTGTGCCCATGAGCTCACAAGTCGACATGAAGCTGCTAGCTTCGATGACCTCTGCGGTAGTTCTGATTCCCAGAGGGTAAGTTGTCTCTTGTCCACTGAACCATGACCATAACCTGACTTGTGTCCATTGACAGGCCCTTTTCCGATGCTTGATTGCCTCCTGCGACACAAAGAGCTACGGCGGCGCTCTGGCATACGCCATCACCACATGCTCCAACCTTGGAATCGCCATCAATACTCTTCACCCAGTTGAGCTACTGCACATGGACCTTGCTCCGCGACATGCGTTGCACGTACCCAGAGCTTCTGCCAGCCAACTTCTGAGCTTCGATCGAGAATTCAGCGTCGCACTCGACTGCACTGCCGGACCTGATGGCGTTTTGACACTCTCTGTCCCCCAAGCCGGTGCTCAGCCTACAAGCCAGCCAGCTCCCGCTTCCGGCTCTGGTGGCTCACCCTACCCCAACCTTGCCGGCTCTCCCAACTACCCAGGCTACCCAAGCTCCCCTTCCCCTGCCATTCAAGGCTCATCAGGTCCATCAAACTACCCTGGCTACCCTGGCTATCCAAATTCTCTTGGCTCGTCAGGCAGCCCCGTGGCACCAAATGCTGGACTGTACCCGGGAGGCCGTCCTCAGGTTCCCGCGAATGATGCCTCAAGCCAGTGGTCTGGGTATCCCAATGGTGGTGCCAGTCCTAATTCAGGCGGATAGAATCCTGCCGACGATGATGGCGAACCAGCTGGAGGTGCGGCCTTGTACCCTCCATCCGGTAGTTCAGCCAACGGTCAAAACACTGGACAAGCCCCTCCAGTCGCTCTACCCCTTCCTGTCAACTCACCCGCAGCAAACTGGCCTGCTCCTGGTGGATGGCCAACTGACCAATTCTATCCGGGCACTGGCAATGTTTTGCCTTATGATGGTAGTCCAGCTGGAGGAACAGACAAGCAAGCTCCTGGACAAGGCAATGGAGGTGTAGCACCTCAACCAGCCCAAGGCCCAGCACCTGCGCCTGCTCCTGCACCTGCACCCGCTCCGGCACCGATCCCAGCTCCCTTTCCAGCTCCTGCTCAAGCTCCTAGCCAGGGAGACGGTAACGGACCTCAACCTCCCCAGAACCTAGGCCCCGGCCCAGCTCCTGCTCCAGTTCCCGCGCCTGCTCCAGCGCCTGCTCCGGCACCCGCACCTGCACCCGCCCCAGCTTCCGGATGGTCGACCTCTGGCCAGGGAGACGGTAGCGGACCTCAACCTCCCCAGAACCCAGGCCCCGGCCCAGCTCCTGCTCCAGTACCTGCACCTGCTCCGGCGCCCGCTCCCGCTCCCGCACCCGCCCCAGCTTCAGGAGGGCAGTCTCCTGGTCAGGGAGACGGCAACAGCTCTCAGCCTCCTCAGGTCCCAGCTCCCCCTCCCGCGCCTGCTCCGGCACCCGCACCTGCACCCGCCCCAGCTTCCGGATGGCCGACCTCTGGCCAGGGAGACGGTAGCGGGCCTCAGCCTCCCCAGAACCCAGGCCCCGGCCCAGCTCCTGCTCCGGCACCTGCACCTGCACCCGCTCCCGCGCCGGCACCTGCTCCGGCACCTGCTCCGGCGCCCGCACCCGTCCCAGCTTCTGAACAACAGTCTCCCGACCAAGGAGACGGCAACAGCCCCCAGCCTCCCCAGGGCCCAGCTCCCGTTCCGGCGCCTGTTCCCGTCCCAGCTTCGGGAGGGCCGGCTTCTGGCCAGGGAGATGGCAGCGGGCCTCAACCTCCCCAGAACCCAGGCCCCGGCCCAGCTCCTGCACCTGCACCTGCACCCGCTCCCGCTCCCGCACCGGCACCTGCTCCAGTGCCTGCTCCGCCGCCTGCACCCGCACCCGCACCCGCACCCGCTCCCGCACCTGGTTCTGGTTCTGGTTCGAGCTCCGGCTTGGGCTCTGGCGCCGGTCAAAACCCTACATCACCAGGAAACTCCAACTCTCCCTACCCAGGAACCCCTTTGGTCGACGACTGCGATGACGAAGGCGACGATGCTGGCTCACAAAGCCCTGGTTCGCAGTTGGCGCCGCCGGCCTCAGCGAGTGGAGGAGATCAAGACGGCCAGGCCTCAAATCCTGCTCCAGGCAGTCCTCCTTCAGCAAGCGAGAACCCAGAAGACTGCCTCGAGAATGCCGGAGCGCCTCTCAACAATGGCGGATCATCTTCGCCAGCTTTTCCAGCACCCAACGTAGGTGGTCCCAACCGCCCAGACGCCGACCCGCGCCCAGCATCTCCTGCTCCCCCAGGTTCCCCCGCTCTGCCTGATTCATTCCCGGCGCCTGGTTCCATTCTCCCATCTGGGAGCGGTCCAGCTGACTGCCCAGATGGCCAAGTATGCCCAGCTGCAGGTGATGTCGACAATGGATCTTCCTTACTGCCCCAAGGTCCTTTGAATCCATCCTCCGCGCCCGTCTCTACGAGTCCATCATCAAGTGGCCCAGGCAATCCCAATAACGCCAAGCCTCAAGCGCCTTGGTTTCCACAATCTCCTCCTTCATACGGGGACTCACTCGCTGACCTAGGCTTGGATGGGGGCCTTCCCGGAGCTGGCACTTCTGGACCGTACCCTGAAGCAAACGACGGCGATTGCGATGGTACAATGCAGCGACGGGACTGCTCCTCACGAGGAAACAATGAGCAGAGCTTACGAGCCAGGAACCAGGACGCAAGCCCAGCTGCGGTTATCAATAGACTTGCTGTTATTGAAAACCGCAAGGTTGCAAACCGCCCTACTCTTGTTCAGAGACAAGCCCGAACCGACGTTGAGCAAGTTCCTGTTCCTTCATCGACTTTACCTGGAACTGGTGACTCTGGCGTTGAACAAGGTTCTCCTGTCCCGTTCGAAAACCAGCCAAGCAGTACTGCAATGACGGATCCTCCAGTAGTCACCAGTCTGGCAATGAGACACGCACGACCTTCAGCTTTTGCTACTGGGCTTCTTTTGCTCATTGTCGCTGAGGGACTTGGATACTTGTGGACAGCATGAGTTTTGGGGGCGAGGCTTTTCACTAGACGTGTAGGGGGAGGAAAGTGCTCAGCAGACTTAGGCTTTAACGAGGCTATCATGTTAAGGGGCATGTCAGCATAGGTTACTATTGAGCTACAGCAGGAAACGGCGATTATCATCATGTTTGATATCCTTCGTAGACTTAGCTTATGAGAATAATGAGGTTGATTACACTGCTCCATGGTTATTTTTCGTGAGGTTGTCGTTGACACATTGACGATGGAGATGGTCCACGCTGCGCATGGTGTAAAAAGGTGTGGACGTCAAAGAAGTGCAAGGACCAGGGCAACTTGGCACACCGTCGGTTGAGCTAGGCCCCGGAGCAAGAACTGTCAAACGTCGTAACCAGGGGCATGGTCAGGATCAGGGGTAGCAACGGCGATGGAGTCGGGAAAAAGGAACAGGCGACTTAGCTGAAATAAAAAGCAACCAAGGCTGAATGAATTGAGGGTCCGGAGGAGCTACTGTACATGGCACTACGCATACAGACCCTGGCCAAAGCCGTTGCGAGATGACGAAGAAGAAAGGAAAATGGGCAATACCAACAGACGGGAAAAGGCCTCATTTCATTCCAATATTGCATCCGAGGCCGTTGGATACGCAATATCCAACATGTTTTCTTTTGCGAATGTAACCATTTGCGTTGCTTGCGCGTCAAGTAAAGTAGATTTGTTTGGTATCCATCCATGCTATCCATGCTATCCATGCCATTATGCAGTCCAGCCCAGCCCAGCCTAGACATTCACACATTTCACTCCGACACCCTTGACTCCCATGGTGTTGTCTGTCCTTCTTCCGTGTCTACCGCCAGAGCAAAGTGTAGAGCACGACGTCGAGTGCTACGTAGATGCATGTGACCCGTCCCTCTGGTACCCTTGTTTCAAGATATGACGTAAGGAAAGAAAAGAAAGGAAAAGTAAAAGGGAATGATAATACTATCAAATAGTCATGTCCTCGTTTCAGTCATTCAGGAGGGAGGGGGGAATTAGAAGAGAGAGAAAATTATTGCAATAGAAGGTAGCCTTGACCAGAGAGGCCAAGAGCCCCCTTCTGTTCACGAGGGAGACCAGCCCTTAAGCCAAGGGTGATTTGAGCGGAGGCCTGGGAAGAAGGCATTACTCATGCTTCGCTCGCCAACAATGTTGCCAAGGCAGTGGTTAATCATCTGGCGCGTGGCCTTTCTGGAGGGCGCCAGGGGAATTGGCGAGT
Organism: Pseudonectria buxi; assembly: GCA_003693545.1. NCBI lineage: Eukaryota > Fungi > Ascomycota > Sordariomycetes > Hypocreales > Nectriaceae > Pseudonectria > Pseudonectria buxi. Next base: position 86,284 of record QUZG01000005.1, read on the forward strand.
CCTCTGGTACAGGCGCCGAAGGGTTTCCCGAGGCCAGAATGTTGACATGGCCGCTCACACTGCGGTCGAACTGGCCCGTCTGGGTACGGTAACCAGCGCAAGGGGCCGGCTTGTAGTGGGCATCGTTCTTGGCCCACCATGTCCACTGGTGATAGTTGCGGTAGTGCCCACGACCGAGCCAGGGGTAAAGGTCCGGTTCGACATCATTAATGTCTACCTCACCAAAGGGTCGCCAGCCGTAGAAGAGAGGCCAGGGATCGCGAAGAGTGAGAGTATGACGATGCTGAAGGATAAGACGGCGCGGTACGATGCCTTTCGGAAAGATGGCTTCGTGAGACGGATCGTCCTGGTAGGACAAATCGGCACCAACCCAGGCCGCGACCACAGAGTCTGGTCGGGAGAGGGTATCAAAGGAACAGCCTTCGTCGAGGCCGTCGAGGTAGTTGCACATGTACTCCATAAGCTTTGGACTTCCCAAAAGGAAGAGCCCATGCCACCAAAGGCCGACGCGAGGCCGAACGTTGGCAAATACTCTGGCCAGCAGGTCGTAGTCCAAAACGTCCATGGCCGGTTTGATGACATGCTTGATGCCGGTAAGCCACGGGCTGACTAGGTTGCAGTCGATATCGGGGTGCCAAAAGATACTCCAAAGAACGGATCCCAAAGCCCAGGGGTGCATACTAAGAGTCATGTAATATTGGACGTCCCTTGTGTACCGACGGACAGTTTCTATTTGCTCATGGCCCATGAACTTGAGTGTCGCGTTGCGCTTCAGAATGGGTGGCGCAAACCGGGCCTGGAGCTTGAACTGGCGGTAGAATGGCAAAGCCAGAGTCGCGAGAAAGCCCGCCTTGATGGGTGACAACGTAAGCTCGCTCTCATCTGGATGACTGGCAGCTTCATGACCAATACCAAACAAGTTGCAGAACTCAATGAGAAGCTCGGTAGCCTCGGCCGGAGATGGGGCCGCGGCAGCTGGGTCAAGCACCACCTGCTTCTCGGTAGTTATTAGAAAGCGCATGCCGCCCGTACAGAACGCATTCCATGGTCCATGGGAGGCACCTTGAGCGTTAGCGGCCCAGCCGGGGGTTGGGGCGAGGATAGCGCAAAGCCAGTGGACAAGTCTTGGAGAGGCATCCAGACCGAGATCGACGATGATCTCGTCACGACCAAGGTCGCCCACGGCGTGGAACGGGAATGGGCGAAGGCAGGCGTCGGTATAGTGGAACTTTCGCTTCTGGAGCTGAAGCAGACGAGTGGAGAAGATGTAGGACCAGCACATGGTGAGAATAGCAAGCCCCTGTGGGGCAACGGCAGACGGCGTCTCCGCTGAGGCGCCAGGGGCCGGACGTGGGTCGGAGCCATCATTGACACCGGCTGAAGAGGAGCAGAGGGAAGAAGTCGCAGAGGCGCTGGGCGGAAGGCGGGGGAGGGGTCCTTGAAGAGAGACGCAGGCTTGGCTGTAGTTGGCAGTGGCCGGTGTCTTGCCATAGTAGAACATGTCGGGGTCCGACGAAACACGACACGGCACAGCATCCGCGTACTCGAGGCGGAAGTACTTGGTGGTGCCGGTGACGTGGTTCAGATCAAAGGCGGCTTCGATGGGACTAGACGATTGGGTGGATTGGGGCTCGGAGCCGGTCTCCGGGTCTGGTACGACCCAGGTGGGGTTCCCGGCGAGGACGCCCCTCGTCGGGACGGTGTCAGGAAGCGGCGGCATGTCCTTGAGCATGTTGCCTGGTAGATGGTCGTGGGGGAAGAAGCCACGCGCGCCGTGTACAGCCGACTGGACATGATGGCTCCATGTGTTTTGGCTGTTGTTGAAAGTGCGAAGCACATCTTGCTGTCGCGGAACAAGGACATCGTCTGCCTTGGCGTCGTCCGGGATGCCGTGGAAAATGTCTTTGCTTGTACCTGGGGCGGAAGCAGGTAAGCTAGGGGCTGTGCTATCCGGGGCAGGGCCATTGGAAGCAAAGTCTTGTAGCCCACTACTGCTGTGTGTGTCTGATTGAGGAAGAGAGGGAGCTGCGGAGAGCCCTGTGACAACGGTGGAGGACCAGACCACAGGCCGAGTGAAGGCATCGTCAAGATCGTAGTCGCCCTTGAGGACCCAGTGCCGGACATGATCCATTTCTAAATTCCATGTAAGCTGCATGATTGCTGGCTAAGAGGGAAGATGGCAGCGAGAAAGTAGAGAGGAGTCTGAACGGGAGCGAGAGCGTAAAAGGTTTATATAATGTTCTGTGTAGGAGAGAGCGAGACTTTGAGACCAGGGTGTTTAGGACCGGGGTATCTGAAACCGGGGCCTCGAGGGACTTGAAGCAATGATGACGAGGTGCTAAACAAGGGGAGCAAAAGGCAACGGCAAGGATAAGAGAGACGGAGAGACGGAGGGAGTAGGAAAAGAAGAAGGTGAGAGGAGAGGGGGAAGTGAAGAGCTAGAGGAAGTGTGGGAGAAGAGGAATGGAGATGGCGAGAGGAAGCAGAAGCAACCGGCTGGGGTTGAGACCGGCGACGGATGGAGGAAGAGATATATGTACCATTGTGTATCCGTATAGCAGTCAGGTCTTGCGACGAAACGTGTTGTCGGAACGGGGCGGATGGACAAGGGAGCAGAATCCTGCTTGCTCAAGGACAATTGGTGTGTCGAGCGGGCCGCATCGCATCGCATCGGGCCAACTCGACTCGACTCGATTCTTGAGTCGATAGCCTTTGGTTTGGATAATATGGCATGGCATGGCATTTGGATCCCAGCATCATTCATCTGCACCCCATCCACATCCCATGCTCAGGACCCCTGTCGAGAGCTGCCGATACCCACCCCCCCGATGGCCATGTCGCCGCGATTGCTCAGTATCGACGCTCGAGAGCAGACAGAGCGAAAGAGATCAAGGGAGGCCCGAGATAGTCGACGGCAACGATACACGGGCCACAACGACAACTTGCATGGCGCGTGGCCTATAATGACAACCGGGCCCGTCCTGTAGGATAGCTTCTGGACCACGGGCGAGGCCACTCGGGGATTGTCGACAGTGCAGTGCATGCGTGCGGCTGTGATGCGGGATGGAAGACGTGGGTTCGGAATCGGGCGGCGGCGCCTTGGGAGTGCAGATGCATGCAGGACCGGGATTGACAGGAGAAAAGGAGAGGAATAGGGAGCGAGTTGCGACGAAGCGGGGGCCAGATGACGAGGGAGATGAACCGGGGCCATTATCCATGCCATCGTGGCATCCATGCCCATGGGTTTCCCTTGGTCCATTCATTGCGTGAATGTCGCTATCGCAGCTGCCGTGTGTGTGTGTGTGCGCGTGTGCGTGGTAGTAGAGGAAAGGAAAGGGAAGTGAAGCAAAGTGAGGTTGGAGATGCATCAAGAGAGGACCAGCAGCTGGCCGGCTGGCACCAGCCGAACACAGCTGCCGCTGCCGCTGCCACTGCCGCTGCCACTGCCGCTGCCACTGCCGCTGCCACTGCCACAACTGCACCGTAGCTGTGCACAGCTGTCAACCTCGATGATATGTGCAAGTCGGCGCGTGATACACTGCGGCTGAGCTGCATACGACCTACCTACTCCAACTCAAGTACTACTTAATACATGGCCACAGACATGTAGAATAGATGGCATCCGTGGATTCATGAGTGTGCAAGTCGGAGCCCAGACTCTCCAGGGCCGTTAGCGCAGCCCCGCCGTAACCGACTTTCCGGGGAGCAGAGCACTGCATTCGCCAACGAGACCGCATTTGGTACCTATCATTATCATACCTGGTTAATACTTACATGGCATCGTCACCAACATCATACCAACAGGAAGAAGAAACAAGCAAGTGCTGCTGAAACCAACAACAAACACTCATGGCATGGGACCTACAGAGCAAGCTTATCGGCCAATGCTCCGGCCACACGGCGCCGTTTCCATTGGCGACAGGGACATGGCCGCGAGCGCGACCTCTCCATGACCCTGCCCGTCCAGGGCGTCGGGAGTCTGATCTCACATGAATCCCTCTCCCTGCTCTAGTCTAGATGCATGGAATACTCTCAAGCAGCTGCTTTGTACTCTGCCCAACTGATGCAAGCCATTGACAACTAGGTACTCCGTACGCTGTACTCACAACTCCATTACGCTACAAGCATCGGCCCCTCTTGTCCACCGAGAAAAACTCAAATCCCAGCCGCCAGCCCCCATGCCCGCGCCGGCCGAAAAAGAAAAACCCGACGACAAGGGAGCGACGCCAAGCCAGGAAAAGAAAGCAAGAATGGAAAAAGAAACAAGAGAAAACCACGGATACCGCCTCCGTCACGCCGTCACGCCGTCACTGGCCTCACTGCACGCCCGCCCGCTTGCTCTATCCGTACTCCGTAGTCACAGACACGACAGCGACAGCGCGTATCCGTCTTTTGTCACGCCATCCAACTCCTGATTCATGGCCATGACTCCCGTAGAACAAGACTTTTGATACAAGATATTTCTGATAGTACAGAGTACAAAGTACTTGGTACCTCTGCCATGTACCCCGTTCCAGGGTCCTCCAAGTATCAGAGCCCCGAGCCAACCAGCGGTGTCGCAGCCACCCCGGTCACTTTTTGCCTGCGTCTGTCCCACCTTCAAGAAAAAAAAAAGTAGTCGACGGTAAACTCGACGTCCATCGCAGCCTCAACCCACCACCAACTACAATCCCTCCCAAACAAACCAGATTTCTCCCCCAATTCCCCTCATAATGAAGAGCAAGAGAGCCCGCGACGCTGGTGACGCCGTCGAAGATGCCCAGCCACGCCCCAACGGCGCCAGCGAGCCCGCCAAGAAGCGCAAGCGCACCGACGAGGCTGCCGCCGACGCCGACGTGAAGAAGGTCAAGAAGGACAAGAAGGATAAGAAGCACAAGCCCGAGACGCGCAAGGAGCGCAAGGATAAGCGCAAGGACCTGCAGGACCTGCCCGAGGTGGACGACGAGGAGGAGGACTCACCCATGGCCGACGCCGACGCCAAGCCCGATTCTGCCGCCGCTTCTACCGAGGACAAGGCCTCCAAGAAGGACAAGAAGGAGAAGAAGGAAAAGAAGGAGAAGGGAGAGAAGAAGGAAAAGAAGGACAAGGAGGAGAAGAAGGAGAAGAAGGACAAAAAGGAAAAGAAGGACAAGAAGAGCAAGGACAAGACTTCTGGCGAGGTTGAGGAGACCAACGGGGCCGCCGCCGCCAGCAAACCCGACGCCGACGCCGATGCCGCTCCCAAGGAGGAGAAGAAGTCCAAAAAGGACAAGAAGGACAAGAAGGCCAAGAAGCAAGACGGCGAGGAGCAAGAAGACGGCCCCGACGCCGACGCCGACGCCGACGCCGACAAGGAAAAGGAAAAGGCCGACCGCCACATCGTCTTCGTCGGCAACCTCCCCTTCTCGGCCACGCAGGAGTCCATCACCGCCCACTTCGCCGCCCTCTCCCCCATCTCCGTCCGCTGCCTGCGCAACCGCGACGACCCCAACCCCTGCCGCGGCATCGCCTTTGTCGAGTTTGGCAAGGTCTGGCACATGCGCACCTGTCTCGACAAGTTCCACCACTCCATGTTTGACGACGGCGTCTCCCCCGCCCGCCGCATCAATGTCGAGTTGACGTGAGTTTTCCCCCTGTCTTTATACTCCTTATTTCGATGCTCCTCACCCCATCGGGATGATTCCCTTGTCCATTGGCATGCCGTGCTCTCCTCATCCTCAAGCGCTGAATAAGCTGACACTCCCCAACAGCGCCGGCGGTGGTGGCAAGACCAAGCACCGCAACGAAAAGATCCGCGAGAAGAACGAGAAGCTCGAAGAGAACCGCACCAAGCGCATCGGCCAGGAAAAGGCCGCCAAGGTCGAGGCCCGCAACCCGTCCGCCTCTACGCACGTCGTCGAGGAGTACATCCACCCGAGTCGCCGCGCCAGAGTCAGCAACTGATTCGTCTCTGTACCCCTTTTTTTATAAACTAGAACATGTTCTTTTCGCGCCGTCTGCTTTCTTACTGCATGTTTCCTTCCTTGGGTCGTTCCTTTTTGAAAAAAAAAGTATGAGGGATTGGAAAAAGCCATCCACGTCATGAGGTTTTTACAGACAGGTGCCCACCCCCATGCTGATGAGCCTGTTCTTCTTTTTTATGGCTGGGTTTATGATGTTGAGGAAACGACAAAAAGTCTTTAGCCAACTGCCGGCCTATTCTATATAGACAACTAGGTGCCTACAAATAGACAGAGATACCCCAAAGAATCCAATTTTCAGCCTGGTGTTTTGACTTGACAAGGAATCTTGGCCAGAGCCGGCGTGTATTCCGAGCAGTCCATCTTCAACCTGGCCATGGCTCACCAAAACATGCATGCATATACTGTAGATCCAACGCTGCCGTCGAGCTGCAAACTGCCCGTGTTGCCCCGTCTTCTGCAAAAAGAGTCCTTGACAGTCCAACGTGGAAACCTCCCCTTCTTTGACAGGGCGCGTCTCATTCACATGCAACCAGGCTTTAACAGTGACCAATGAATTACGCAAGGCTATGCGAGATGCCGATAGACGTCTGCAGTCGCCGCAAGCGCTATGCGAGCTATATCTAACATCCAAATTGGACCATCGAGCAGGAAAAGTAAGGGCGTGGGTAAAAGTATTCCAATCTCGAAACCAAAACAAGTAGATTGCCTCCCAGGTCATGATATCCATCAGCCAACACAAAGGCCCAGAAGCGCTCGCCTTGGCCATGAGCCGAATCGTGTTTCTGTCTCTCAGCCGCAGTGCCGAGACACACGCAGTAGCCAGCCGACGGGAGGATGCATGATAAAACAGCTCCTGTATCTGACCAGTTCTGGAATCACTCGACAAAAATCGATATAAAGCTCCCCCTCGCAAGAGAAGGATACGGATACAAAAGCAAGACAAAAAATATAACCTCATTCAAGAACCGCCCTCGCAGAGCCATCATCATATGCAGGTGGGTGGCAAGCCCCGAGATATCAATGAGGAGCCGTCTTTATGCGCCAAAAACGTCGTGTCCAGGAAACCGTCGTGTGTCCGTCGTCTGCGTCGTCGAAATGCCCTTTGTCGAAACCGTCTGCACTCATTACCATTTACAGCAGCGTACACGGCCTCTTCTTCTTTCCAGAGGTTTGCGGTCGGGGGTTCAGCACGGCCCTAGAAACAAGACGTCGTTAGCTGTACTTTCTTCTTCGCCATGGCATACCCTGGCTGTGCAAGGAACAACGAACCGAATCGCCTCATCAAAGACACTCTTCAAATTTCGCTGCGTGAGCGCAGAGCACTCGAGGTACTTGTATGCCTTGACCTCCTTGGCACAAACAAGAGCCTGCTCGTATGTTACAGGCTCCATTCGCTTCTGTCGCAGAGCGTCGAGAGTTGCGGGGTCCTCGCGCAAATCGAGCTTGGTACCGACAAGGATGATGGGAATGTTGGGCGCGTGGTGGTTGATCTCGGGGTACCACTACAGGGAACATGTCAGTCATCCATCAGAACGCTGTACGGCTGCCGTCTTGAGATGGGAGTGCGCGTCATTGATCGTACCTTGGCCTTGACGTTGTCGAATGAAGGGGGGCTGACGATGGAGAAGCAGATGAGGAACACGTCGGTTTGCGGGTACGACAGCGGTCGCAGTCTATCGTAATCCTCCTGTCCGGCCGTATCCCACAAGCCCAGGCTGATGGGCTTCCCATCGACCATTACACTCGCCGAGTAGTTATCGAAGCTGTATCACGGGGGACTTGGTCAGTGTCTTGTGGTCGGGCGGGCGGCTTGTGCGAAGCGGACGGGAACGAACACTGTAGGAATATATTCGCCAGGGAAAGCGTTGGTTGTATAGGAGATGAGCAGGCATGTCTGGAGTCGGTGTCAGTTGCTGGTCGATTGTCGTGGAATAGGAGGTTTGGTGAGACCGACCTTTCCAACGGCACCGTCACCGGTCACCACACACTGCAGCAGCGGTCAGCCAACTATCTCGAGGGTTGCGTCGTCTGACGGATTGCGGTCGTTGACAAACCTTCAATGATTGCACCCCGGGCTGAGCCATTGTTGCGGTATAATAAGGGGGGCGGCTAAAGTGTTTTGGTGTTGGAAAAGGATGTTTTTTGGGTATAGTATATGGATTAAAGGATGAAGATCAATCGACGCCGTCGGAAGTCGAAGATGTAGGGATTCGTGCCTGTAGCGGAGGTCCGAAAGGAGACGGGGAGCGAAGGAGAAATGGATTGTTGGTTGATGGATTGATGGATGGGCGAATGGACGAATGGAATGGAAGGGGCTGCGAGGCTCAGGAGAGGCGAAGAGAGCACGGCGAGGAGAGAGAGAGCAGCGGCTAGGTAGCGAGTAGCGAGTAGAGTAGAGTAGAGTAGAGAGTAGGTAGAGAGCAGAGAGCAGAGCGGGACAAGAGGCTGCGCACAGGTCAGAAACGGCGATGACACAGGCAGCCAAGGTAAGGTGCAACGCGTTTTGTGCCGCACAAGGAGGTGAGGCCACAGGCACAGGCACAGACAGCGAGCGACCCGAGGGACGAGCTGCATTGGAACGATCGGCCGGGCACCGCAGCCAGCGCAGCGCAGCACAGCGCCGAACAGCACAGCGCCGGCTCGAGTCGACAAAGCAGCTGGAGACAACCACCACCACTACCGCTACCACTACCATGGCCCGCTAGGCCTTGGCGGTCGTAGGGCCTGGCAAGCCTGGTACAAGGGCATCATGGCGCCGGGCTGGGCTGGACTCAACTGTGGCAGTGGGAGTGGGCGGCTGGGCCTTTGAGGGAGGGGGCTTGGGCAAGTGGAGAGGCGACGGGGTCGGCCAAGGCCAGCAAGGGGCCAATGGGGGCTTTGGACTCACAGTATCGATGGATAGATTCAAGGATCTCTCTCTCTCCCTGGTGGCTGGCTGGCTGGCGGGCGGCTGGAGGGCTGGAGCACGTTTCGACGTCAATGTCCACCAGCGGACGGACACGGCGGCGGTGAGGCTGAGGCTGAGGCTGGCGAGGGCGAGCTGATGGCGATGGCGTTGGGCATGGGAATGTGAGTGTTGGATGCAAGCCGCAATCAGTCGGGAGGAGCAACAGCTAAAAACTGCTTCTGCGAGCTGTACCGAGCGAAATCGAAGACGGGACCAGACAGACAGACAGACAGACAGATACAGAAAGATAGACAGGGTGTGGAGCCGATGTTGGAGATGACGGCACTATGGTGTGGTATGGTGGTCGGCGCTTGTCTTCGTTCTGCTCTGGCTCTGCTTGGCCTCTGCTTTGCCTCTTCTTCTGCTTCTTCTTCTGCGCGCGTACCCAGGCCAAATCACCAAGCACAGCAGGCAACAGACGATCGACGAGGTCAGGCCAGGCCAGGAGACGCCCAATGGCGATGTGCTTTGAAGCCGCGGAGCAACGTCTGTTGAGTGGTGACAGGGGTTGGGGGCCTGAGGGTTGGAGGTGAGGGGCCCGGAAAATGAGGCCCAGTGCGCTGGCGCCAGCCACAGGCGGTCTCCCGCCAACTGGCAACAGCTGGCAGTAATGACAACGGGCACTTGTCATTCCTGTGGGTGGGCCAACACCAACAACACCAGCGCTGGCGCTTAAAAGGGGCTCTCGCCGTCCTTTTATAACTTATCACGAAGGCTTGATTGCCCTCTGCCGTATGGTGTCTGCTGTAACGTGGTGACTCAAGAGCAAGCCTCGTCTCCTCTGATTCACCATCCACAGGACGCATACGGACAGGGCTAGAACCAACACCTCCATGGGCAATCAATAGTCGGCAAACTAAGGTAACCACGAGGTTTACTTACAAGATCCCTGGTGCGGACGGAACCACACAAGCAAAGACCCAATTTCTCCGAGCGCAATCATGTCAACGGCCCTCCACTTTGGATAATACCCAGATACTACAGTACACACCTTGGCTCAAGTGCCGCCGTCCAAGTTGGTTACCTTGCCTAGTTAAAGGATTTACCAAAGCTCACCTGAGCCAACGTGTCAGGGCGCTGCACGGGATCAAAACCATCAAGCTGCTCCCTTGTTGTCTAAAGCATTCTGTCGTGTGCCTAATTCTTTGTCCTGTTGGATCAAGCACAGCTAAACAAATACACAAGCTGATATTTAGGTTACACTGATAATTGGCCAAGATTATCTGCAGTCAGTCTAGGCCGAGACGATCTGTACCCCCTTCTCACGTCATATCATGCATAGCAGTCACTACAGAAGATCCGTAAATCCAAGGTAGCATTGGCCATTCTCATCAAGCAAAAGAATCGTGATTCACTATTACCTTGGGCAAGCTACAGTCCAGTCATCCCATCATAAGCTCGTTTGGTTGAGTTGAGGCGATCAACATATTGGTTGGCCCGTGCACCCCCACCACCAACACGCTTCTCTCGGTAGATGGAACATTATGGGTCGTCGCGTATGGGAACGGATGGCTTGCCGCGTTCCACTTTCAACATCAAACTCCAACTCAACTCCAACTTACGAGGGCCCATCAACACAGAACTCGCAGATGACGACACAGCATTGGTAGCCTCCAGCCTCAACGTCTAGGCTTCTGGAATCCGCCTCTTCCCGCCTGCCCGCGGCGCATGCGCGCGCAAAACCTCGTTGCGATATCTCGACACATCCATCCCATCCCATCATGAGTACGACGCCTACGAGTTCCTCACGGAACGTTGCCAGAACCCCCTCGCGAAACCCAGCACCGCAGTCTGGTCGCCGCTCCATCCACACTCCCCTCGACCGTAGCGCATCTCGCGACCTCCTCAATTCCGTTCGCCGCGGTGTTTCTGCCTCTGGTGGCCGCCGAAACAATGCGCCGACACCTCACGCCAAAGCCGCCCGCAAGGCGCTCGACCAGCGACGCACGGCCATGTTCACGCCTGGAAAGAACCGTCGACGCAGCCTGATGGAGCAGAGAGATACGCCCATGGGCATCCTGCGGAATCTAGGACGGGCCCTAGCACCCACCAGCAAACCTCTATCGTCCTCTTCATCCTCTGCCTCCCCACCGGACAAATCCATCATGGAGCCCACGAGAGGGGACGAGACGACATACTATGATGACGATGACGACGACGACGACCTCCCCATCGACAGACCACGCCTCTCCTTGCCTATCGATCAGGAGGACGACGATGACGATGACCTGCGACCGCCCCGTTTGTCAGGCATTGACGATGTGGGAAACTTCACCATGCAATCAGTTGAAATGCCGCGACGCGTAGCCAATGACCGGGACATGTCGAGGCTATCACGAGGGAGCTTTGGCAGTGCTCGAGTTAGCGATGCTTTCCGGATGGACGAGACGGAGGACTTTGGCCAGCAATCCGACTTCTTCCCAGGCCTTCTCGAGGACCTACAGGCAAGAGCCGAGAATGACGACGATTTTCTATTCCAGCGGTATGGCCATCCTCTCTTGCTCTTGCATGGGGCTGCCTTTTCTAACAAATGACAGTGTCGACCCTGACCAAACACGACGCATGACTATGGGTCGGGAGAGCGATTTCGGTCTTCAGCTACCAGACGACGTCGAGGAGCAAACTACTTTTCTCATGTCGGAACCCGCAGCAGACGCAGCAGCGACATCCCCCATCGCGGAGCGCTCAGTGGCCGAAGCTGCGGCGGACGACGGCCGGGAGGGACAATTTGGCTATGTAGATTCTGAAGGTGAAGACTTTGGCTTTGGCGGATTCGACGACCACAGCTCAATTGAGGGCGAGGGGCCGGGGTTCGCAGAACCAGAGCTTGATGCCGAGCCGACGATGGAGCCTACGGCAAATCTTACGACAGAGCTTACCGCACACCGTATGGCAGAGCAAGAAACCAAACAAGATGGCTCGGCGTTGAGGGCTCTCAAGAAGCGAAAGCGCATCTCGAAACACGGCGTGGAGTATCCGGCCCTGCCCCCGTCATTCATCAAGAGGGTGGCGCAGACGGCTCTCCAATCCTCTGGTCTAAGCAACCAGCGAATCTCGGGTGACACACTGGCTGCTCTGGCGCAAGCGTCTGAGTGGTTCTTTGAACAACTGGGAGATGACCTGGGCGCCTACGCAGACCATGCGAAACGCAAGACGATTGAGGAGAGCGACGTCGTAATGTTGATGAAAAGGTGTGAGCCGCAACAGCTGGGGTATCTCCCTTTTATTTATATCTTTGATCCATTTCCTAATAAATATACAGGCAACGCCAGATCGGGTCCCGCTCCACCATCTTCTCGCTGGCGCAGAGGCACCTCCCCCGCGAGCTTCTCCAAGACCTGAGAATGCCGGTTCCCCAACCGGCCAAGCAGCGCCGGACGAAGCGGCCGCGGGAAGACGACGAGGACGCTACAGAGCTTACATGACTTATACACGAATGATTGATGAGTGGGGAGCGCAATGTCTTGTTTTACAGGCCCTTTGAGCGGGCCACGCGGCGAGCCACGTCTGATGAGGGCTTCTTGATGACCATCCAGAGCATAATGGACGTTGCCAGAGAAAGGGCGTACCTATAGGTGAATCCTGTTAGAAGAGACTGGATGGACGGCGACGCGCAAGGCGCAGACTTGACCTCGAGGTCGAAAGGGGAGCAGAATAGGGCTTACCATGTAAAGATGTACTGGGCGTGGTTGTTGCGCAGATTGACCTCGGCAGCGCGACCAAAGGGAATACCTCGCGCCTCATAGTCGACCATCTGCATGAATTCCGGTTCTGTAGTCGTCAGCAGACATGTCGGTGACTAGAGATGGTAATTTGGACATACCTAGAGTGGCCTCGACCCAGACAGGCTGGCTCCCGGTGAGGGCAGCCATCTGGTGGACGTCGGGAAAGTAAAAGTCGCCCGTCTGGGGCCTGTTGTCGGGGGTAAACATGTTCTTCTTCCAGGGCTCGCGCAGCAGCCCCTCGACGAGGACCTCGCCGGCGGGCAGGCTGTCAGGGCGGGTGCGCTTGTCCTTGTGCTTCTTGTCGATCCAGCCGCGGTTGACGAGGATGGTGGAGGCGCCATCGCGCTCGAGGGGCGTGACGACCATGTAGCCGTCGGTGCCGTCGCGCATGCGTGGGCCGATGAGCATCTCCTGGTCGTGGCGGAAGCGGCCCTTTGCGACGACGCGGCGGAAGTCAAAGTCGTGGATGGCGGCCGGGTCAATCGTGGGCGGCAGCGGCAGGGGTTCGCGGACGAGGCGGTCCTCGAATTTGGAAATCAGCTCCGTCTTCCAGCCGAGGCGCTGGACCTGCCATGAGCCGAGGATGAAGGCGGTAACGGGGATGATGGCTGCGTGAGGTTAGTCAATGGGGAAGAGTTCCAGTCCAAGGCTGGCAATTGGATTGCGCGCACCGAGGATGATGAGGCCGTAGCCATGGCGCTTTCCGGCGCGGACGAGCTGGGGCGGCCCGTCGAGGATGGAGACGAAGTCGTTGTTCTCTTCGGGCTGGCGAGGGCGAGTCGACGACGAGGTAAAGGGCCGGCGCGGCGGCGAGGAGCGGACGAGGCGGGCGCAGCGGGCGGCTGGCGAGGCAATGGGCGGCTTGCTGGCGCGGAGGGTGCGCAGCAGGATGTGCGGTGCGTTCATGACTGGGGGCGCAGAAGCATTGGAGGCCAAGACTAGGAGTTGGCAGAGCAAAAGTTGGAGGATTGATGATGATGGAGGATGGCGGCAAGCTAGGATAACGGCGGAGGCTCTTTTTGGTGGAGCTGGTGGGGTGGCCCGACTGGGACAGGTCTTGCGTCACTGCTGTCAGACAATCACACAGTGATGAATAAATGGAGAGAAGAAGAAAAGAATGGGAGAAGAAGTTAATTGGGTGGTTCAACTGAAGCTGTAGACTCGAGGCTCTTATCCAGTACCAACATGAGTGAGGGGAAGAGTGTCAAGGTTGTCTAGAGTTGTCCGAGGTATACTCTCGGGCTATAGGAGACTCACGATGTCTTGACAGAGGCTTCACTGCAATCAGGAACAAGGACGACATGTCTCCAACCCTGGCAACAACTCGACTTTCGTACACTCAATTGATACATCCCGTCTCTAAAACCTGCTGCAATAGGCCGCATGAAGGCGACCAGGGCGATCAGGGCGACCAAACTAGCCTGCAACCAGAGGCAAGTCAGGTTGCAATTCCGATCTCTACGAGTACCTGCATATCAAGGCAGTGTTTGTGAGACATACATACATATGCTAGCCCAGGTACCAACGGAGGCCTCAATTGTGCCGTGTGGGTTGCCCATGGATTGTATCTAGATGGGCTCGTATTCTCCAGGCTATGACGATTGTATTTGTCCATTCCGACCCATGGCCGTCTGAGCCTTGCCGAATGACGAGACTGGTGGAGATTTGATCTTCAAGAGAATACAGCAATACGCCCAAGTTGATAGACTTGCAGCATGTCACATGGCCTTAGAGAGCTCAGCTGAAGTTGTTCTTCGTTTTGCTGACGCAAGCCCTGTTTTGGGGGCCATGCCAATTAGGCACCTAAGATCGAGTTCCATGCTGACGGAACCTTCTCATTTCTCCATGTCAGTAGAGAAGTCGTTTACCATATCCAGCCTTTGACTTCAGGTCAATATGGATCCTCTCTCTATTACTGCTTCAACCATTACGCTGGTGCAAGCAGCAGGCCAAGTAAGTCACCTACAGTAGGAATTCGGGGTAACCAACACGTGATGCTAACTTCGGGGTAGATAGCCGTCTCTCTCGCCACGTTTGCACGTTCCCTTCGCACCGTCGATTCACGCATCACTTCCCTCTCCCAAGAAGTCTCTCATTTAGGCGGCTTCCTTGAAGCTGTAGGCACAACGATCAAGAAATGTCGCAAGTTTGATTTGGCTCTGGTCGATGGCGACCTTTGGCAACAGAGCGAACTTGCTCTCAGGGATTGCCGAACCACGTTGGACGACCTGGGTCACCTGGTGGAAAAGATCAAGCAGATATCTGAACGCAAAAGATTCGACTGGAGGGCTCATGCAGTCGTGGATCTCAACCTGCACAACGATGACCTGGTTTCATTGCGCGGCAGGATCCAGAAGTCCAACTGGGCGCTACAAACGATCCTCCACACCATCACAGTGTAAGTGCAGCATCAAGCTATGCTCTTGTCGATCCGCCGCTCATCTCACACTCTTAGGTCTCTTTCATTGAGAAACAATGACTCGCAGAACAAGGTTGTTCTTGAACTGAGTCGTCTTGAGACTGCCATCAACAAATGTCTTCATGCGGCCTCGCAGCCAGCCAGATGTTTCGCCGATATTACAGACCCTTCCTATGATGCCCAATTCTCGTCAAACCTTCAACATCTAGCGAGAGCAGCGAAGAACTTCCACTCTGTTGCCAGTTCTACAGCCAGCAGCACTGGCGGTTCAACGAGAGCCTGTAGCGTCGTGGTAGCATGTCCTTCAGAGCTAGCGGCTGCGGTAAGCATCAACGGAGAGCTGCCCGCATTTCGCCAACAAAGAATAGAAGAGTATCTTGAATCGAGCGAGCTGTCGATACCGGAGTTGGCGCGAACCCACTCGACGAGGTCCGAATCGCCTCAGAATACACCACTGTTCATGCCATCGGATTGGCCCTACACTTTCAACTCCTTGGGTATCGAGGACTACGACGATGAGTTTGAGTTGGAATATATCGTACTGAATGATCTGTTTGATCTCGTCGTGGAGAGCATGCAAAGCTGCAACTACATCAAGGCCATCGAGTTCATTCACAAGGCCCTTGAGCTGCTCGCAGAGATCAATCTGAGCCCAGACGACGCTCGGCCACGGCAGCTTCGTGCCCAACTCGCATGGTGCTACTTCATGCAGGGTCGCTGGAATTTGGCGGAACCCATAATCAAAGAGTTATCCGAACTAAATGAGAAGCCTGACCTGACTGTCTACGACCTCCACCATGCGTTGGCTTTGGCATACCTCTCGACTTACTCCTTTGAGCAAGCTCTCAAGACATGCAAAGCGGCGCTCCATGGAAAACGCAGGCTGGTTCGGTTGAAACAGGCGGACCTGGAAGACTGTGCCGAGACTTTTGGGTTACTTGCGACCATCTACGACATGACTGGCGACTACCTTCGAGCCAGTGCAGTTGACCGACAGATTCCCACAGGCGTCACATACCGCCACCCGAAAGATGCAATTGCGTTTCTTCAGGATCATCCGAGCCTTTCTCAAAGACTGTTCGGGGGAACTCAATCAGCAGCAACCACTCCTCCGCCGCAGCATACCCACAGCATGATCCAGGAGCTGCCTGAGAGTCCTTTCACAGGCTCTGCCGAAAATGAGATTGCCTCTGCTATCTGCCATACATCCCCCTTGAAAATCAGAATGTCAGCACATCGGCGGTACGATGAAGACACAATGAAGGAAGTTTGGCTTGGCACACCCGACCTTGTTCACGAAGTCAGTAGCACGACCTCGCCAGTTTCCCCTAGCGAGTCTTCATCACCTCAAAACCGCTTTGTCCGCTTCTTCCGCAGCTTAGCGTCGGACGACTCTTTGGCTTCTAGCTATGACCTGGGATACTCCACCGAGGGTTCGGATCCGGATCACCAAGCTTCGTCTTCCCGATGGCCAGCTATTCACTTGAGAAAGTCCAAAACCTTGCTCAAAAAGCCACGTAGGGTAGTCGACGACGACGACGTATCGACTTGCTCATCTCTTCATTCAGGTAGAGGGACCTTTAGGCTTCTTCGGGCAGATAGAGTGTCAAATCCCGACAACACCTTCAGGTTGCTTCACATGGAGAGAGTGACGAATCTCGAAAGCTCAGAGTTAAGAAGAGGACGCCCCAAGGGTGTATCTGCTCACGAACTTGAAGCCGCCCCGGTTTACATCGGCCAAGGTGACCAAGTTGGGAGCGAGCAACGCAGTAGTCTCGAAGTTGGTCCGACTGAACAGACGACCGACGTCGGATCTTACAGACAACTACGAGGCCATGGCCAAGATACTAGTCGGGGGTACAGTCGGGACGCCCAGATCCCTCACAGTACCTTTCTAAGCGAGCCAGGAAGATGGCTTTCGGATGTCGGGCTTCCGCAATGCTCAGTCGGCTCAATGCAGCATGAGCTTCATAGGGATGAAAGAATTTCTGAGCTCGATTCAGCAAATATCCACGTTGCAGTCGAGGATTTGGAACCATGTTCAGATGTCACGGACACAGCTTGTATTCCAAACGACAGAAGCTCCCGATCTCAAGAGTTATTTTGTACTCGTTCCCTGCGGTTTTCATCTCTATACACTGAGAGTTCATCGGGATCTAGCGATAAACAGCCTCATACTCCTCGGATTGGGACTGAGGAAGCGTCACAGCAGCCAGCTATTTCACTGGATGATACGATAGCACGGCAGCAGTCGGTACTCGATGGTTTCAGCCTTACTTTAAAACTCCAGCAGCTCAACGATACCCTCTGTGGGATAGGGGGGAGCGAATATGAGGACAATTTAGGGTGCCAAGCCGAACACTCCGTGGTTCTCGCAATACCTGAGACCAACAGTCTCTCCCTCAATCAAGGTGATCGCACTGTTGTTGCTATACATCATCTAGACATGGGGGCCAATGCGACACCCAGTAAGAAGGACAAGTTGCACCTACAGTCAGATTGCGAAGGCGTCAAGAAGGAGACAAACATAACGATACACCACAAGGAATGGCCTTTTTTTTGCGCTCAAGCGGCAGATTCGGGTATCGAGAGACTATTCTCGGAGGGTCATAGTTCTGAGAAGGTTCATACCTCACTGCATGGCCGTCGACCCCGACGCAAGGCAAAGACTAAGCCGATGAAGAGAGCGAAGAGAGCTAGATAGTTGCAAGCAACTGCCAAGAGAAAGGGAAGAGCCTGACAGTGCAAACCAACCGAGAAAACATGTCACTGGTGGCATGGAAGAAACAGTGTAGGGGTGGATGACAGAGGCATTGCGATTCAGCGATTCGTGTACGTGTAAGATCCGAGATCTAATGATTCCTTATTTAGTATTAGTCTGTTTCAAGAATGATATTTAAGCAGAAGCCAAATACATATAATTTTCTAGTGAGATCATCTTACCTATGGTGCAAGCCGGGTGCTGTAGATAAAAGTTGGATTGCTGAGATGGCTATATCACGCGATGACCACACTACGAGCCTGGCCACTAGATACTTGAATATCTTGTGTTAGTGTACTTTCAGGGATAACAACCTTGGGTAACGTTTGGCCAATTCAAGAGAGATTATATGCAGGCAAGATAAAGATTGAATGATTCTAGATAGCTATGCAGTATGGCGTGTAAAGACATTGTATTGGAAGACTACCGCATCAGCTATCGTGGTATCCAATGCATGGTATGGAATTCTGACACATCGTTGCCAGCACCGATGATAGAGAAACCATTGAGCGCCGGAACAGGCACCTACCGATGTAGAAGAGTTCCATGTGCTTAGACCACACAGCCAGTCCGTCTCTTAGCAGCGTTTCCATCATGACTCCATCTTCTCAATTGCGCTCTGCACCATGGTCCTGATCTGCTTCCATCTCCGCGACAAGAGCTCCCGCTGACTCTCCAGTCCAATATCCGTCTGCTCGATATCCGCCAACGTTTTCCCAATAATGTCCCGGAAGTCTTTGAGCATCTCGAATAACAACTCATCCACATCCTCCTGAGAGGCGTTGCCATCGCTCTCGCCATCAAAGAACCGCTGCCATTGGCGCTGGTTGCAGCACAGCAAGCGCAAGGCGACCTGTGTTCTGTGGCACCCTACAGTCTGCTTGTCCAACGTATACCGTCCCAGGAAATGAACAGTCTTCAAGTCTGCTTTTTGCGTCTTGTTGAGCTTGGGCAGTATCACATCATCGAGATACACCTCGTCCCAGCGATTCGTGTCGAGGATGAAGCCGTACTCGGTCAGGAGGAAGTCGTTGGAGTGCGGTCCGTAGGAAAGGAACACTTCTTCGCCCGCACGATACGTACGGTCTCCCACGACGGAGTGACCTGTTGGTGAATATTGGAGCTGGCAGCCCTCGTCGGCATGGTTGAAGAGATCAGCAACCGGCATGCACAAAAGCCGTTCTCCATGCGGATATGCCTTCATCTTGGGCATGCTATTGTAAAACGTTCGGGTGTTGACCAGGAGCCACGAGTACAAGTACTCTTCCCTCGTCAAGTTGGGAAAGGCCTTTAAAACCGCATCGCACTCGCGTCGGAAAGTCGCCGTCTGATTGTCCAGCAGGTCTTTGGCACGACGCGGCAACAAAGCTTGTAGCTCCTTGGGCCACATCATGGGCATCCCAGCCTCGAAGTCGTCCTTTGTGGGAAGCACAGTCCTCCACATGGCAAAGTCATCGCTTTCATCGAGGGCCATCTCCGCTGCCAGGACGCCATGGACCGAGATGCCAGGAAGCAAGGCCTTTGAGATGCTCTTTGGCACCGTATCGATGGTCCGGAGAGCTTTTGTAGGCACTGTGAGAATCTTGTCGTTTTCCTGGATAAACGCGTGTTAGAGACATGCCCTTGGGTTTTTCATGAGAATGCTTACTCTGATATTCCGAGTTGCAATTACACCAATACCTCGTCCAGGTATTGACTGGGCGCCAACTCCATTCAGCTTGACGCCTTTATCCTCGGCCCACCGAAGGAAGGCATCGTCGATGGACATGATTCTTGGCGGAACCCTTGATACTGTTTAAATATGTCCACTTGAATGGCCGCGATTTTGAGACTTGCCAATTCTTCCTTCACTCTCATCACGCCTTCGAGTGAAGCTTTTCTCCCGAAACAGAACTATAGCCGCTGAGTCATATATGTGGATGCGCACTGTGCAATTGACTCTCCCCGCTGACAAAGCGAAGCCACCTATCACGGATGGGTGTACTACCCCAGATTCACCTCAACCACGACGTTGTTCTCCCTTGACCTGTAAAGTAACTGACGGCATCTCTTCAAGCGGAATCTTACTTTCAAAGGTTCCTTTATTCAAAATGTTTTATCAAGGCACTTTGCAAGACGGCATCTCTACTGCTGTCGACCAGCAGAAGCTGGTGCTGTGTTTCGTCACTGGTGAGCTCAACGTCATCGTTTATCTCCCTCGAAGCTCGGGCACAGTCTAACACGAACAGATGAAAATGAGGAGAGCACGCAATGGGAAAACGAGTTTCTATCCGATGAATCTGTAAGATCCAAGCCCTTATAACTTGCTTGTGGCATGTTAAACTCATTATTCTATTCTCTAGGTGAGCACACTGATTGAGAAAGAATCCATCTCACTCCGCCTCATAGCCGGATCTGAAGAGGCTGGGTACCTTGCCCAGATCTTTCCTCTTCCCCGATCCCCGACAGTCGTCATCATCAAGAATGGCGAATTAAAGGAGTACATCACGCCTGGTACCAGCAAGGAAGACTTCCTGCAGAGAATAAAGACCGTGTTCAGCGCCGCGGCTCCATCATCCGCCTCTACTCAGCCAGCTACATCACCAGCGGCCCCCGCTCAGTCTCAACCCGCAGATGCCGCTGCTTCTTCACAGAGCTCGCAGTCCGCCAGAGAAAGCACCACGTCTGCAAACGTCCGCAGGATCCTGGCAGAGAGAGCGGTACGCATGGAGGCGCAAAAGAAGGAAGCCGAACGCAAGGCTCAGGAAGACCGAGCCAAAGCACAGGACAAGGCCAAGACGGAAGCTGCGGCCGGTGCCAAGACAAACGGTGCAGTCCAGTACAAGCAAGCGGAAGAGGTTAAGAGGCGGCGCCAGCAGGAACAGGATGAGCGACGCCGCATCTTGAAGCGCATCGAGGACGACAAGGCCGAGCGCCGGATCCGGGCCGAAGCGCGAGAGCAAGAGCGCGCCGCGGCGCTCAAAGGCGGCGATGTCGCCTCATCGCTCGTCAAGTCACCCGAGAGCAAACTGCCATCCACCAGCAGGCCAGGCCCGATCACGGCGCTTCAGATACGGTTATTCGACGGCTCAACTCTGAGGTCACGGTTCAAGACGGACTTGCCACTCAAGGAGGTCCGGGACTGGATCGACGAGAACAGAACAGATGGGGCTGCCCCATTCACCTTTAAGCAGATAGTCGCGCCGCTGCCGAGCAAGGACATTGATGAGACGGAAGAGGCCAGCAGCCTGGGTGATCTGGGTCTCTCGCCATCTTCGACGCTGGTGCTCGTCCCTGTGAAAAACTACACCTCGGCATACGAGTCGCAAGGTGTCGTCTCGCGTTTTATCGGTATGATTATGGGTTTCTTCACTTGGCTCTTTGGCCTCTTCGGTGCAGGAGGCCGAGCGCCTGCAGCAGAGGAAGGAAATGCTACTGACGAAGAGCCCGGTCCATCTCAGCTGCGTTCTGGTAAGCGACAGGATGCCAAGAACCAGAACAGACAGCGACGAGACCAGCAGTTGTACAACGGAAACTCGGTACGTCTGCCTCACTCTGCTCCTATAGTGACCGGTCTTGCTAACACATGCAGACCAACTTTGAGAGCCGACCAGACGAGGATGAGAAAGATGCCTAGAGTGTGCGAGGTTGGAAAATTCCCCAGAGTAGAGCGGGATCTTGACATTTCCTTTGGTATTATACATGATCTTGTCGAGCTTGTAATAACAGCCCTTCCGCGTTCCAGTACGCTTGCACGCTATGTGGGCAACACCTGTTCCCATTTGATGCTATCATTTGCAAAGTTCTCATACAGTCCAGTGACTTTTGTTTTCTGATCCGTTCATCTAATCTCCCCCTTGCCGAGCAGTCCTTTCTACGGCCCAACGACTTAGGAAGTGTACTGAGAAGCGGCAGCCTGGCAAGCCTTGAGCTGCTCGAGGTACCAGTTGCAGATCTGCATGTTGCCGCTGTTGTCGTCCATGCACTTGGTGAAGCTTTGGGCAGCACCAGCGCAGTTGTTGTTGTTCCACTCCTGGGGAGCAGCCTGGGCCTGGACGGGAGCGGCGGCGGGAGCAGCAGCGTCGGAGGAGCCACCGAAGAGACCGCCGATGGCGTGGCCGACGGAGGAACCGATAGCGACACCACTATACCAAAGAGTCAGCAAGGGATCATCGACGCACGTGGTCTGGTGGAGAGCTATGAGAGGCCATGGAGCGCATCCAAGTCCATCGTGGAGATGCCAACAGGTCTCGCTCGCCAGATATTCCCATGCTCCAGAGCATCGAGAGTATAGAGGAAACTCACGCAGCAGTGCTGGCCATCTGGCCGAACAGGCCGGGGCCGGCGGGGGCAGCGGCAGCAGCGGGAGGAGGAGGAGCGGCGTGCTGCTGGGGAGCGGCCATGGTAGCAGCCGGGCGGGCGGGCTGAGGCTGGGGCCTGGGGGCGGCAGCAGTAGGGCGCGAGGGAGCGCGGCCGACGGATCTCTGACGGGCCATTGTGATTGAGGGTTTTGCGGGTAGTTGGGAGAAGTGGTTGTTGATGGAGTCGGATTTGCGAAAGAGGGAGAGGGAGCAAAGTCGAGATGCGCAGGATGGCCACCCGTGGAAGAAGACGGGCTCGGGTTTTGGAGGTTGAGGCCAGCAGCCAATCAAATGGCGCACGTTACCATGGGTGGAGACACGCTAGGGCCTCGGTAGAGCGGTACTTTGTACTTTGGCGGTAGAACCGGGGACTTGTGGCGCAGGGGTCTTTGAGGCTGGCGAGAGTGGGGCTGTCATATGCCGACGGCTTCGAAGACTCTGGAAGCCAGCCAGGGCAATATCAAGCATAAAGCAACAAGCAACAAGCGTTACGCAACACAGCTCTATTATGTAGTTTGAGAACGAGGTGTCGAGCCCGTCTATATTCGCTAGTCTATCCCTCCCGAGTATGTGCACTCCAACTCATGACCCAAAAGGTCACATTCATGGTCCCACTGTATCTACCTAGGTTGACGGAAACACGTACTCCCAACGCCAGAAGCCTTGCCACGACATCGCCGCCATCAGCACAGCTCCGGGAGCTCCCGGCCCCGGAGCCTGTATACGGACATGGCCCGTATTCTTGGGTATCAAACACCACGAACCGTGCTCTCGTGACTCTGTATCCGGCGAGTCTACCCCCACGAAGACATATGCGCCAACTGCTTTTTGTTTTGTTTTTGTTTTCTTCGTCCAGTGCAAACGGTGCTTCTACTTCTTTGACTTTTGCTTGCTCTTCTGCTTCTTCTTACCCTTGGACTTGTCATGCGCAGATCCCGAGGCCGCAGTCGGCGGCACCGGATCCTCCGCGGGCCGCTTACGGTTCTCAACGGACTTGAGCAGGGCTTTGGCGCGCTCCTCTGCAATCTTCTCAGCGAGCTTGTTGCTGATGGTCTTGTTATCGGCCTGCATGGGGCAGTTAGTAATCATACTAGGCAAACAAAAAAAAATGAACGACAGAGGTCTTACCAGGTCCGCCTTTAGAATGCGCGCCGCAGCCTCTTGGTTCACAGTCATGTTGCGAGTCTCGGGTTCCTGTGGCGCCTCGGCGGCCTTGATCTTGGCAAAGTACTGCTGGATGCGCTTGAGCTCAGTGAATACGGCGTGGTTCTGAGCATCGCTGCCTTGCAGCTTTAGTGATGCTGCAGCATTGTTGGTCAGCAAAGGGATTCTCTTGGGTAGATCCAATTCGTTTTTTTTTCAACCGGGACGACTTACAAAAGATGAGCGATTCAATGGCGTAGGCATTGAGAGAGAAGAGCTTGGCCTTGTCCAGCAAGGGCAGCTCAGAGGAGAGGCCCTCGAGGTTGCCAAGCAGGGGCTTGAGCGCATCCTCGAGGTCGTCGAGCTGCTCGTCGAGGCGGTCGAGTTCGGGCGTAATGTCCTTGACGTCCGCCATTTTCGTCTTAATGTGAGCGTGTTGGCTGCCAAAGGGATCGGGATCACGATCACGGCCTCATAAACCATGTGAAAGCAGAACCTGATCGAGTTTTGATATGCAGCCAGCGGGGTTATGCGTATAATGGAAGCTTGCCGGGTTGCCACCAGTCGACGACTCATCTGTCCAAAGTTGGGGTACTTGGAGCGGCGGAAAGGAACAAGCAGAGAGGAGTCAACGACGCATTGGCTTTTGGAGGAATGACCTAATATGCCATAGGGTTGTTCATCTGGTTCATGTTCACCGGATTACATGAGTATTCTCCTGTTGGGTGATGAACCCGTGTCCTATCTGGTGTGTTCTATCTACAGTACTCCGTAGTAGTCACGGCTATGTCGTCCCAGGGCATACGGTGAGAATGAGAGGAGATACCCAGCGAATTGAGACTTGGAGTTGCAGAAGAAAAGACGATGATGATTTTATTCCATCTCATCCATGTATACATAGCATGCAGTTACAATTGGCCCACGCAGTTGAAGTCTTCTAGATCTGTCGATCGCGGTACCTGCGACAAAGACGGGCGGACACTGCAGCCAATGAGCTAGCTCCTGTTTTCTCTCGCTCATCCGCCCATCGGCATGGGCCTTTTTCTCGAGAGCCGGAAAACGCTCTTTTTCGCCCGAGACTCTCCTGCTAATCGACCTACGCCACGCCAACGCAACCATCGCTCTCCCTCTTCCTCTCCCTCTCCCTCTCTTTTCGGTCAACATTCTTTCGCATCTTCGGCTACGACCTCGTTTCTTTTTCGGCGATTAACCTAATACTCTGCGCTTGTATGCGCATACTCGATCCGTAAGCCGCAGCCACCTCTGCGCTGTTGACCCTTCGTCTCCTCGCCTCGCCTTTCTCCCGCGTCCCCGACTTCAGCCGTCAAGCTGGCATCCCGACAGAGCCTGCGGGCTTGTGCTCGCCCTGTGCGCAGCTTGCCACAATGCACCCAACATAGCTGCTGCACTCGCAGAGGGGCTACTCGCTGCTTCGCCTCTACCACGTCCCCTACCTCGTACGAAACCAGAGACTCTCCGACGTCGCCGCCTCCGGAGCTCATGGGACGGCCTCACCAACGACTATGGACCGCTACCAAGCCAAGCAAGTCTGAGGAAAGCCGCACGAGCCGATTTCACGTTCCATCGGTGTCACTACCCACGCGGGCAACCAAGCCTCGCCGTGTCAACAAGATTCACATTATCGGAGACGATCCGCGATCAAAGTTCATGGCGCACGCGCTGTGCAGCGTCTATGATACCATTGAGAGATACGGTCTCACCACTCCTTCACGAATCTCAAAGTACAACAGCATGGAGATTGGAAGCAAGATCCGGTCGCGCTACGACCCACGAAAGGCGGATGGAACGATGGGCGAGGTCAAACCCCTGCGACCACTGGCTTTACAACGCACCGATTACCTGGACAATGTGGTAATTACTGGCCACGGCTACGAGGCTGTCACCGCTCTAAGAGTCATCAAGCACCGGGTAGACCAGAATTCGACCATCTGCCTAATGAACGACGGCATCGGTGTTCTGGAGGAGGCTCGGGCCAAGTTCTTCCAGGATCCCAAAACGGAGCCCAAGTTTGTGCTTGGCCACATGAGCCACGCGCTCGCGTTCAACCACCGAAACCACCTCGGGCATGGAGAGTTGAAAGAGATTGCTCCCGGTCAGACATGGATCACGCCCGTGAAACCTCGCAAGGCTGAGGATAAGGTGGACGATGCGAAGCTGCAGGGCGGCCTAGAGCAAGCGACTGTCGCCATCACCGATACCGAGCCCACCACTAATACCGACGCCATCATCGATACCCGTGTTACCACCAACACCGCTACGGCCACAACTACGGCCAAGGCCACGGAGAAGTTGGAGTTCCCTAGCACGTTTGTGCAATCTAGGATGCTTGCAGCCAAGACGGGCACGTATTCGGAGTGGTTGCGCCACAAACTCCCCGGCGTCATGTTCAGCGCCATCGTTGAACCGATAGCCGTTTTGTTTGATCTCTACACCTACGAAGACATCTTGGAGAGCAAGGCGGCCATGAGCATGGTGCAAAAGGTGCTGGCTGAGATTGTTAGCGTGACGGAGCGCCTCCCAGAGGTCCGCAACTCGGCCGATCTCCAGAGCTACTTTGCCGGGCAAGGCCCTTTGAAGTTCATCACCTCACGATTGGCCGGTAAGAAGAGAACCCGGACCGACCTCTTGGACCGTCTCACAAAGGGCATGCCCACAGACGTCGCCTACCACACCGGGTACTTTCTCCAACGGGGACCGAAGTGCAAGGTCGCCATGCCCTATACGCAGACGGTGGTGGATGTAATCAAGGCGAAGAAGCATGAGTTGCGTTCGAAACGGCGGTCATATATCCCAATGGAGGAAATTTCGTTGGACAGCGCTTACAAGGCCAACGATAAGAGTTTCAATCTACGGGAGTAGAGTCTCGACTGCTTTCGGGAGTTTGGGAAGGGATGTGGCATCATGGTGAAAGACGGCGCATGTTTGATTAGAGACTGGGCAGGGGCATTTGACAATAGCATCTAGCCATGATTCATGTACATATCAACTTTTACATATAAGAATAGAAGCTCTTTGTGTTCTCCATTCCTACACCAAGATATTCTGGCATATTCTGGCAGGGAATTCGAGTTGTCCTCGTGACACGCAGGCCAGTGCAACGCGAAGTCATGTGACGCGATGCTTTCCTCTCAAAGTGCCCCGCCAAAGCCACCCCGCGATGGACTTGTGCGTACCCAGGTACCTCGGGCTCACTCAAGCTGGGCTGATGATTTACAACTGCTGCCAAGTAACTTTTCCCCCACAACACCAACCGCCACAGACAACATGGAGGACGCAGAGCTAGACCAGGTACGTTTTTGATGTTTGTTCCCGGGAACCCCGACCTACACAGGACTCACACCAGCTCCAGATCCGAAAAGCTCGCCTCGAGCAGCTCAAAGCCCAAGGCGGCGGCGGCGGCGCCGGAGGCGGAGGCGGAGGCCCCTCGAACCCGCAGCAGCAGCAGCAGCAGCAGGCGAAGCAGGACGAGGCACGACAGCACATGCTCAACCAGATACTGCACCCCGAGGCGGCGGACCGTCTGGGCCGCATCCGGCTGGTCAAGGAGGAGCGGGCGGCCGACGTGGAGAACCGGCTCATCATGCTGGCGCAGACGGGCCAGCTGCGGCAAAAGGTGACGGAGGCGCAGCTCAAGGACCTGCTCAACGCCATGGCGGACAAGAAGGAGGAGGAGAAGATTGTCGTGAGCCGGCGCAAGGGCTGGGACGATGACGACGACGACCTGCTCGACCTGTAGAGCTGCCCCCGCAGAATGATACCATGGGCTGGGTAGGGCTGGACCGCTTCTGAGCCTTGGGGGAGGATTTGCGCTGGTGATGGATTTGTCAAAAGGTGGTGCAGGAACAGACTGAAAGGGATATTGCTTGATTTTGATCAGTCGCCCCATTAACTTTTATTTCGTCTGTGTACACTGGCGATTCTACATATATATACAAACCCCCACGACAAATGGAAAGAAAATAGTAGTACATTTCCCACCAAAAACACTTTGATCCTACAACGTCGCCGGCTCCCTTAGAACCCCTGCGTCTTGAGCTCCTCCATCCTCTTCTTGGCCTCCTTCTCCCGCTTGCGGATGTCTCGCAGGTCCGGCGGCTGCTCAATGCCCAGCTCGGCGCGCAGCTCGTCGACGTCGCGCTCGAGCTGCTCCTCCCAGTAGACATTCATAATGTCCTTTGCGCGGACGCCGTTGCGGATGGCCCAGGGGAAGTAGATGCCGGCGAAGCGACGGCGCTCGGCGGGCTTGAGGGTGGCGGCGGCCAAGATGCTGAGGCCGGGCATGGGCAGCAGCGTGTTTGCGTACTCAAAGGCCTTGAGGGCGACCTCGCCCTCGCGGACAATGGGCAGGCCGGTGAGGGCGTGGTAGAAGTCATGGCACTCGCGGTAGCGCTGCATGACGTAGGCGCACTCGGCGTCGTCAATGTAGCGGACGGCGGCGCGGGTGTCGGGGGAGACGCCCTCGCGGTCGAGCCAGCCGACGTAGGCGCGGCCGAGGGAGTTGGCGGGCAGGGCGCGCAGAGCGGAAAGGGAGAGCGTCGTCGACGAGATGCGCGGGCGGTCGCGGAGGATGCGGCGGCCCGTGGGCGAGGCGAGCATGGCGTCGCGGAGGCGCTGGATAAAGTAGGGCGTCGCCGTGGCCTCGCCGGTGGCGGCGATGAGGTCTGCGGTGGGTGAGTCTGGGATTCACGGACTCAGTTGCTTCTTCTGTGCTCACCATGGCGGTAGGGATTGAAAAACGCCATGACGCTGGCGCCAATGGCCAGGCCGGCCTTTTCAACCTTTGTCAACGGCACATGGCCGGGATAGTTTGGCGGCGGCCGGTTGAGGACTGAGAAGCGGCGATGGGACGAGGCCGCACAGGCTGCGGATGCGCGGAGAGCCTGGCGGGAGACGGTGACGCAGCGGGTGCGCGGCAGAACAGCCTCCATTTGGCGACGAGGCTCAATTGGCGCTGGAATATGAATATGGTGAAGTAGCTGGGTGGTGTTGCAGGTTGAAATGGTTAGATCAGAGCTGTCGTATGATCGGCGGGATTGGATGCGTCCGTCTGCCAGCTGCCGGCAGCTGGAGGGCGGTGGGGGCCGGGCCGCCAGGACCAGATGCCGAGACAACACCAACACAACTCTCGCAGAATCAAAAACTTGGCAAATACATCAAAACAATGTGCAGTAAAACAACAGTCAACACGTTTCATAGCAAACGCCAAAATCACACTTCGCCGTTACCAGCATGCACCAAGTCCCATCCACAACCAGCCCAGACTCCCAAGGTACAGCCAGACAGATAGATATACATTACAAAAGACGCTCTGATTACGCCAGATCCTACCCTCACATCCCTTCTTCCTGCTTCTATGATACATACAGTGGTTGCGCAAAGCAGACTTACTTCCCGGCCCGGCCCGGCCTGTCCGGTCTTCTTTTCTCCTCTTTTCGTCTCCTTGCAGAGCAAAAGGCTGCCACTCCACCACCATGATGGGTTTGCACTTCTACCAGTCTTCAATCATCATCATCCATCCATCCATTACTGACACGGGAGATTTCGACCGCCGTAGTCCTACTCTGGCCGTGGTCGCTTGGCTCCGTGAGGGTTGCCCCAATCACCGCCGCCTCCACCGCCGCCTTGGTTCTGGTTGAAGCCAAACCCGGGGTTGAAGTTGTTGGGCATGCCTTGGAATCCTATCGAGAAAAATAACAGTTAGCAACAACACGGAACGGAATCAAGATATTCGTCACGGGCTGGCAACGCACCTGGCATCCCGTTGGGACCCATCATGCCCATGCCCATACCGCCAGGCATTCCCATGGGCATTCCACCCATGGGGTTTCCGCCCATGGGGTTCCCAGCCATGGGGTTCCCAGCCATGGGGTTCATGCCCATCATGCCTCCTCGGCCGCCGCGCATACCCCCGGGGCCGCCTCGCATGCCTCCGCCCATCATGCCGCCCCGGTTGTAGCCTCCGCCAAAGTTGCCGCCCATGCCGCCGCTGAATCCGCCGCCCATGTTGTTGTTGAAGCCCATGTTGTTGTTGCCAAAGTTGCGGTTAAAGTTGTTCTGGCCCATGCCACCCCGATTGTACCCGCCGCGTCCGCGGTAGCCACCACCAAAGTTACCGCCCATGCCGCCGCCCCGGTCATTGTAAGACCCGGGTTGTGGGCGGTTCTGGTCCTTGCCTCTAGCGGGAGCGTCCTTGGGCAGCGTCTTGAAGGGGTTGATGCTGGGGTTCCAGTACGACAGTGTTAGCTTCTTCTGGCCCGGCACCACCTCTTCTTCAATGCTGTGCTTGGTCGCAGATGCGGCCTGGGGCGAGTAAAACTCAATGTAGGCTTGGCTGTAACGCAGTTAGTCACAACTCTGCCGGGTCTGGCCGGGACAGGACACCATACCCCTTGCTCTTGCCGTTGACCTTGTGTTCGCTAAACGTAATGTCCTTGATCTCATCCTCGGACTCGGCCTGTCTGGCCCATCCCCGGATATCGTCGTCCGTAGTCCACCATTGGAGCTCTGAAATCATGAGTGCCGTGGTGGCGTTGGCATCCACCGGCCGATCATCCTCCTCCGACTTTCTCTTTGTGCCTTGCTGGCTATAGGAACCGTCGTCGTGGCCATGGTCGCCGTGGTCACCATGATCGTCATGATTGCCATGGTCGCCGTGGTCATGGTCACCATGGCCGTGGTCGTGGCCGTGGCCGTGGCCGTCATGAGCTTGGTGCTCATTCATGTGCTGGTTATCGTTGCCACCGTGGTGCTCCTCCTCCTGGTGATATCCCGAGCCCTGCCTGTCATTGCGCGGAGCGTCATGGTGCTGCTGATCGTTGTTGGTATCACCGTAAAAGTCGATCTCAAAGTCCTCCTCGGCCATTGTGAACAGGGTTGCTGCGGGTGTAAACTAGGTGCGAAAGAGTGCTGGGGGGGGAGAAACGCTGGTATTACTCTGCGAGATACAGAAGTCGGCGCTGGCCTTTGGTGCACAATCAGCCACTGATGAATCCCATGATGAAGAATCAAAGTCCAGTCGGCCTCTTGTACAAGAAGCACAAAACAAACAGGACGCGCGCCAGACAGGGGGAGACATGCAATACGTACACTCCCGAAAACAGGACCTCAAAAAGTTGATAAGCTCCCCACAAAGGTAGACCCTTTCTTTCTCACAAGGCCAATATCAAGGACGAAGCTCTGTGCTTGCAATCCTCGCGGTGTCTTATCTCCCGAGCCTCACTCAAGCCCAAGTGAAAGATGACGTGGACCGATGGTAGAAAGTCCAGTCGTAAACCTCCAATTCCTCTCTTAGCGTGTACGTCTCAGATTGTCAGTATTCGTCGTCCGAGTCAACGCGTCGGCTGGAAAGGATCGGTGTGTTGTCGGCAACTGGCTGGCGACGGTGCGGCAGCTCGCGAAGCGCTGAACGTATGCGATCCCAAGATGGGCAGCGTTGGGAGCGAGCAAAGACCTTGTATATATTGAAACGGGAAGTTCGGAGGTCTTGCCAGGGAAACAGTCGTCGTCTTCGGTCCCGAGGCGAGGCAACGGAGATGTTTCGTCGACAAGAGGTTGCGCTGGCTTGGTGAAGTTGAAGCTTTGCGAACAAGCAAGCAAGCAAATCTAAGAAGAAACGGCCTGGGGCACCAAAAAGCCCAAGCAAGGCTGCTGCCAGAGCACGAGCCACCGGGAAGCTTGGGGCCCAGTGTGGCGCACGCCCCCCCCCCCTGTGGCTTGCATCGTGGAGTTCCCCAGATTCACGACGGAGTAAGCTCCGGCCTAATCGCTCACTCACTACTAGTCTAGTGACAAGCACAACAGACAATGAACCTACAGTACAGGCAAAGGCAAAGGCAATGTTTACAAAGGCAATTGTTGACTGATTGCAGAGAGCGACAGGCTATTCCACCAGAGATATACAGCACTATCTAACACTTTCCAATTTGTTACATTATCCATTGTCTCAGGGTATCGGATATGTTGACTGGTTGAAATACTCTGGATTCTCCCGAAGCATATGGTCGAAACTGCGTCCCATCGGCGGGTCTCCCTCGTCGTCCATTGACTCGTTGAATGAATGTAGCGTGCAGGTGCCGTGCGCCATGTTGTAGCCATTCCATGCGGATGCTGCTTCAATGTTAGTTTTCTGAAGCACTTCTCTCGTCAGCCGAAAAGGGAGCAACTCACCAACTAGCAGCGGGGCGTTTGGATGCCAGCTCGCATCACGCACACACGTTCCCCAGCCGCCCAGCTCGTGAAAGTGGAAGAGTCCAAATCGCTGGGTGACCAGCCGTGTGCCCATCGTGGCCTTCTTTACGTCCACCACACCGGCGAGCGTGGCATCCATGTTCCATATATACACCTTTCCGTCCGTGCTTCCCGAGTAGACATATCGTGAGTTGGTCGACGATGGCGGAGAGAAATGACAGCGGATGAGTGTCCGCAACACCTTGTGGCCACGGAATGTCACCACCGAGTTGTCGTTGGGGTGAACATCCCAGTCCTCGTCTTCGTATACGCCGCCCCGGTAGTCAAAATCACTGTTGCGCGTGTGCCGCTGAGGGTTCAACTCCTTGAATCGGTTCGTCGACATGACCATGCGTAGATCCCATAGCTTCATGCTCTGGTCCTTTCCATTACTGAGAATGTACCGACCGTCTCCCTTGCTGTCAATGTACGTCAAGCCCTCGATGTGGCCCACGAAAGCACCCGCCTCACGCTGGTCGCCCATGCTTCTGCGGTCCCAAACCTTGATGGTTGCGTCATCAGACCCAGAGTAGAGAATGTGAGGGGAAGACTTGTCAGCAAAACAGACGGCGTTGACATCGTCGTCGTGGCCCCGAATATGGTGAAGGACAGTTCGCGACTCGATGTCGTAGACAACAATTGACTCGGCACTAGTACCCGCGACAAGCTCTCTTCCGTCTCCCGAGAATCTGACGGACCAGATGCCAAAGGATCGGCGCCCACGCGTACCCCGTGTCAATCGTCCATCGTCAAGATCGAGGGTATATGGGTCTCCAGTATCGCTTGGGTCAGTTGGGGCTATCGAAACCATGCTATTGATCGAGGTATAGGCGAGCCACTTGTTGTCGGGACTCAATGACGCATCTGTAAGAGTCCACTGGCCCCATGGATAGCTCACGGTCTTGTAGTGTTTCCAGTCGTACGGGTTCGACGTATCGTACATGCGGACTTTGAAGTCTTGTGAGCATGCAAAGAAAAAGTTGCCATCGTCTGAGAACTGGCCCGAGTATACGGGGTCGTCGAAATGGACAATGTGCTCCGCCCTGCTCTTTGGAAGCATCCCCTGGGTGATTAAGTCGTGATTTCGCTTCCGGTCCTCTCGGTCACCAATTCCCAGCTCACGCTCTAGCATCCGTCGAGCCAGATGCTTCTCAGTTCGGTAATCATAATCGTTTGCCCCGAAGACGCCAGAGCGCAGTAGCTTCCTGCCCTCGTCGCTCGGGATCTTGGGGAATCGATTGGGATCCTTTGGCACCCGGCGCCTCCTCCTCGGCCACTGGCCCAAGAATTCGGCATCACTCTCGGCCTCGTCTTGGAATAGGACATTGGTAAGCTCTGGGCTGCGCATCAGAGCGAGCAGTTGACCGCGGGTTAATATCCCGGTTCTAGCGCCTGCTAGGATCCATCATGAGTTCCTGCGCCGTTCTCGTCGAGTTTTGGCTCACGGCTTTACGTACCTCGTAGTAAATGAAGAATGTTTTCTGCGGTGTTCTCGTCTGTGCCTTGTAGCTCGGCTGCCTCCTCGTCCTCGTCCTCGTCCTCGTCTTCTTCCTCGTCATCCTCATTCTCAGGGAAGCTGACCTCGAACCGAAGCCCGCCTGGTAAGCCTGTAAGCATCTCTTTTAGTCAAGTCCGGATTCATGGCCGGGGCGCTTTCGGTGACAGACCTTCAAAGTCATCATCTTCGTGCGGCTCATCCTCGTAGTCTGGGTCATCCTCCTCGTCTTCATCATCCGGCTCATCAGTCCAGGCGCCAGGCGTCTGACTCAGTCGCTGCTGCAATTCCTGTTCGCTATTCTCAGGGTTCCTCTCTGGCTCGGATGGAGCCATGATGACCCGTGCAGTTCACAGCGCGATGGTGGCGGGATAGTCGGTAGGCGGTTGATAAGCAGTGAATAGGCGGGCCGACGTCGGGAGAAATGGGGCCAGCTCAAAGATGTGAATGAATGATGGGGATGTCGGCCTGTTTGAAATAAGACGAGCAGTAAAACAATGGAAGATGGGTCATGAGATTGTCGATTGTTTGGAACGTGAAGCATGTGCATCTACAGGTAGCTCCGAAGTGAGCTTCCGTTGGTGACGACATGACGGAGCGGATTAGATAATGACTGCTGAGATAATGAATGACCCCCGTTACCCTACACTTTCGCCTGCCACGGAGTTAGGACTTTAGGGACGCCTCCATTGGGTGAGTCTACAATGTAATTCTGTGTCCATTCAGATTGCTTGTTTACCTGCCGTTGATGTGACATGGCGAGTCTGGTGCATCAATTGGTGTCGATCGGCTGATGGCTCCAAGTGGCCGGTGAGTTGTCGGCGTATTTGAGTGTCGGTGAGCGCGGCAATGTTAGACATGATGGAGAGACTGCTTGAGCAACCCTCGACTATGAAAAAGGGCAACATTAATGAGAGGATCAGACTGGATACCTTGTTCAACTGCTTGGGAATTTTTTAGTAGGACGCCTCTTGTTATGTGAGCAAGTTGAGCGAAAGGGTGACTAACCGTTGGGCAGCATCTGATGATACCAAGAGGTAGCCAAGCCAGGTGCCCAAGAATGGAGAAGTGACCCAGAAATGACCCAAAGCAATTGATGAACTATTAATAAAGAGATACACACATTGTACTCGGTAGTAGTATTGCTCATAATTACTATGATAACATTTCCGCCGGTTCGGTACTCCAGCTCATCTCATCTAATGGTAGGGTGGGGTTTGGCAGACCAGATTCTTCGCTGCTATAAACACTTGTCGAGGAGACAAGGCTTCCCTTGGCTTGATACTTGGAGAGAAAGCACCAGCTTGAATCTTCTTCTTAGGTATCATTTTCTACCAACTTGTTTAATATACAATCTCCCCCATAATCGAGGTTGCAGCCTCCCTGAACCAGCAGCCAAACCACAACGCGGCGAATCACAGGCTGTAGATTGACATGACTGAGAAAGCGAGAGCATTGCCTGCTCCGCTGTGGAGGCACTGGCTTCCAGAAGCACAAGCCACCATGTCCTCTTTTGTACCGTGGCAGCGCCTCGCTGCAGGGAGGGTACCTTGGGTACCTCTGGCAGGGTCTCTTTTGTTTCGGCCCAGCCAAGCTTGGCCAGGCCAAATCAGTGCTCTGCCACTGTATGTACACGTATGGGAAATGGGAAACAGCCCCTAGATTCATCCATTCTCATTATCAACACCACTCACTGCAAATTCTTTCCTTTCCCCTTTTCCCCTTTAGCCTCCTGGGAGCCACCGAGGCCAAAGCGACACTCGCCTTCTCTTCTTCACAAGCGCTCTGCCGGGTTTTGACAAATCCATCGTTGCCCCTGCGACCCCTGTCACGCGACCGGCTCCATTCAATTGACGTCGAGTCGGGACCATCATTGCCTTCATCAGCCAGCGCCCCCATCCCATCATCGACTTCGCGACCAGGACCAGCCTTGTCTGCTGGCGCTGATTGCCTCAAGCGAGTTCCGACTTGCTTCCTTTTAAGCATCTACAACCGACCCCAACCAAATCGCATTGCATCTTGCAGCATCATTCACCATGAAGCTCCGATCCACATATTCGCCGCTCCTCCTCCTCCTCCTACCGTCCCTCGCCAGCGCCCTTGCGCCCAACGATGCCATCACTCCCGAGACCTTGAGCTTTGAAGAAGTCAAGAAGAACCATGCGCCCTTTCGAGAATTGCCCGTTGATGGGAAAGACGGGAAGCCTCACCAAGGCCCCTTTGTCGAGACGGATAGCGTCGTCAAGGGGACTGCTGCAGAGAAGAAGGATCTGCCGCCTCTCGAGGGCCGACCCAAAGACCCAACCGTTTTCGACGGAAAGAAGATACCTGCCAGCAACGATGGCGTCATGTTTGACAAGAACCGCGAGCATGCGCTAGAGGGCACCACCGGGCTCGAGGGCGGCGTGTCGGAAAAGTCCAAGGCAAAGGCAGCCGAGGAAGACCGCACGGGGGAAAAGGCTGTCAAGCAGCCCGAGGCGCCCAAGGAACACCCTCCTCTGCCTCATAGCGAGGAGGAGAAGATTCGCCCTTCAAAGCCCCAGCCCAAGCCCGTTGAGAAGGAGGCGGACGCCAGCTTTACTGGTCTGGATGTAAGAACATCTGGCTACTCATCCATACAAAATCTGTGACTGACAACCAATCTAGAAACCCAACGATCTACCAAGCAAGCCGAATGCCCAGGCGCCGCAAGCGCCCGACCTCATCAAGGGCAACCCCCTCGATCTCGGAGAACCGAAAGGAGACTTGAACAAGATCCCGGCCGTTGACCCTGCCAACGACGAAAGCATCATCCAGCCCTTTCACTCTTTCGTTCTCTCCTTCACCATGATCTTGTTCTCCGAGATTGGAGACAAGACGTTCCTCGTGGCTGCTCTCATGGCCATGAAGCATGACCGGATGGTCGTTTTCACGGCAGCTTTCGGTGCCCTCCTCGTCATGACTGTCCTGTCGGCAGTTCTAGGTCACGCCG
Organism: Pseudonectria buxi; assembly: GCA_003693545.1. Classification (NCBI taxonomy): domain Eukaryota; kingdom Fungi; phylum Ascomycota; class Sordariomycetes; order Hypocreales; family Nectriaceae; genus Pseudonectria; species Pseudonectria buxi. Next base: position 122,274 of record QUZG01000005.1, read on the forward strand.
TGCCGAGTCTGATCCCCAAGCGCCTCACTAGCTTCCTCGCCTCCGGTTTGTTCTTCGTCTTCGGAGCCAAGCTGCTTCACGAGGGCATGCAGATGGACCCCAACGAGGGTGTCACCGCCGAAATGCACGAGGTTGAGCAGGAGCTTGCCGAGAAGGAGAAGGAAATGGGTCGTAAGCGAGGCGATTCAGTGTCGGCCTACACTCTCGAAATGGGTATCGAGAACCGCAGATCTCGAGGCAGTAAGCGCCTCAAGTCGCCTCCCCGATCGCCTTCGCAGTCTCCCGTACGAGAGTCCATTGATGGCCCCAGCTCTCTCTCCAGCCTGATCCAGGGGTCTAGCAACCTGTTTTCTCTTCTGCTAAGCCCCGCGTGGGTTCAGACATTTGTCATGACCTTCCTGGGCGAGTGGGGTGACCGAAGCCAGATTGCGACCATTGCCATGGCTGCCGGACAGGATTATTGGTGGGTGACTCTTGGTGCTACGGCTGGGCACGCCATCTGCACTGGTGTGGCTGTCATTGGCGGACGGGCTATCGCTGGGCGAGTCAGTCTCAAAGTTGGTAAGTTTATGTGTTACATGACCCTTTGCTATCTTGGTTGCTAACTGTTTGTTCCAGTCACTGTTGGTGGTGCCGTCGCTTTCCTCGTCTTTGGTGTCATATACCTTCTCGAGGCCATCTACGCTTAGTTGACGTCTCGACAAAGTCATTATGATCTACGCTTCTTTCAATCTAATAGACGACGAAACCACTTGGCTTCTCAGCTCGGCTCTCCGCTACCTGTCCCTCTAATCACCATTGTAATGTATGTTCCATGCTCCACGGCCGCCCCCTCAAAGATGTCTACCCTTCTATAAACTCATTTGCCCTTGAATGAATTAAGACGGTGCGGGAGTGCTTGGTCCTGGGCTAGCCTCGAGTGCGGTTTCTGTTTTCCTCTTTGTCTCTGTTGCGCAAGATCAACGACTACTGTACAATACCTGTGCTTTTTCCGTCTCCTTACAATCTCCCTGGGCACACGCTACGGAAGAGGAATGTTCACGTATAGAAAGAAAAAGAAAATGGGCGGGATGCATTGTGGGATCGGTCAAGGGAGTTTTGACGCTGGGAGTGCGCGCCGGCGTGGGATAGGCCTGTTTGATAACTACCTAAAGAGTCGAGTAAAGGGGAATCAAGTTGGGCACTGAAGCCATTCACGAGCGTTACTAGCAGACATACCGACGTTGGAATGGTACTGATTCATTATCGGAGACATGCCGACTCTTCCCTTTCATCTGCTATCTAGGTATCGTATCCTCATAATGCTATAATGTCCTTGTTCCACCCATTTCAAACCGATTCACGAAGACTCTGCCAACAATGATGCCACAGTAGAGATTCCCTGCCGACTACTCCAGCCATTTCACTTTCGACCACTGGTACAGGAACAGCAGGTTATGCTACAACACACGCCATTACGAGAAGTACCAAACATAGGGAAAAAAAGGCCTGATTCCCTGCTTCTCCGTCATCCTCATTCTCATTCAATTGTGCGGTCGCGCCGCGGTATCTCTGGACATGGTGGTATCGTGTTGTTGTTGACAACCTTGTTTGGTGCTTTCGTGCATTGATTCTTCTTACTTGATAAAATTACGGGGGCGATGTCGCATTTGAAATAAAACCATGGTCGTCGTATTCTTCATTCGTATCCTTTCGTCGTTCCTCTTTCTCGAGTTCTGTTTCGTCTCGACGTAGCGAATAGGCTGCGTCTACCTTGCATAGTCCTCCTCGTCTTCCTCGTCAATCGGCGCCGGCGTGCGCCGCTCGGTGCGTCGCTTGGGCCGGCGGTGCCGCGAGCTGCTAATGTTGCTGGCCGAGTCGTCGGGCATGATGTCGGCGTCGTCGAACCACTCGCTGTCGCTGTTGGCATCGCCAACCTCGCTGCCGACGGCCCACCCGGGCCGCTCGTAGCCCGAGCCCTGCGAGTTGGCCGAGCCCGGGTTCGGGAGCACGTCGATGCGCCGTCTGTTCTGTAGGTTCTGCATCAGGCCCGCGCCGCGCTGCCGCAGCGCCGTGCGTACAACCTCTGCCTTGTGGTGGAGCTTCTCAAAGGCGTCCTCGAGCGACTCCATGCCCTTGTAAATCTCCCGCTCAATCTCGGCAATGGCGGCCATTTCCATCTCTTCGTCGTTTGAGACAGGCTGGCGGTTCGAGTTGGGCACGTTGACAAACGAGGTGGGTGTATCCCCTCGCGAATAAGCGGAAAAGGGCGTCGTGGTCCTTGAGCTAAAGGCCGAAGCCGGACGAGACCCGGGACTCGTGGTCCGCGTGTGGAAGTATCCGCTCGCCGGCGTGGCGCCCCGGGACTCGGGTATGCCGGGGGTCAAGTCATCGTCGGCGCCAGACCAAAGGAAGCCGTCAAAGCGACCCGATATAAGAATCTCCCATTCGGAGTTGTTGATGTTGGACAACGTGACGAGCAGGTCGTGGGTGTGCGGATTTCTAAGGAGGTAGGCCGCCGACTCGGCGTCTCTCGGCACCTGGGACAATCTGTAAAGTCTCTGGAGTGACAGCCCAGTCTTGACGAGGAAATCGGTTCTAGGCCGCAGTCCTGGCGTCGGTGCACGTGTGGCGGGCCTCAGCTCTCTGGAACCACTAATGAGGGCATTAAAGTACGGGCGATCCTCCGGCTCGAGGTTCGTCGAGATGGCAAAGGCCAGGGTCTCATCGTCCACCTCCTGAGGCGGCGGCATCTCTGCCGTGTTGGTCAGCCACTTGTCGACGGCCGACCGAACCTTTTTTGACTGGCGGAGATAATGCTCCCTAAACTCCTCTGCAATGTCGGGATCCAGCTGGATGGGCGAGGAAGGACGTTGCGGCATCTCGGCGGAGACCTCGGCAGCCTTGTTGCCAATCTCGGCGAGATCAAAAGGAGGCCATTCCGGAAGTTCGATGCGACCGCTTACCCACTCCAGGACATCGCCCCAGGCTAAACCGCGATGAATCTCATGAGTTCCCTCACACATGACGCATGAGCAGCCGTGAGTAGGGAGGTCGCGGGAGAAGACATTCTCGAGCCGATCGAGAAGTCTTCGAGCGACAGATCGGTGCCCGGTGGCCACGGCAATAGAGCCCTGCTTGTTGAGGACCGTGTTGTACTGGTCGAGGAGGTTGATAAAGGGAGCAAACATGGTATCCGGCCCAGTCAACGGAGGGTTGGAAGGTCGCGTGCCATTTAGACGAGGCAGTACCGACAAAAAGCTCTTTGGCGCCGGATAGGCGAGGCCGCCATTCTGCAGTAGATAGTCTACCCTGGGGGCATCCTGGAGGTCGAGAGCAGGAGGGGGAGGGGGAGGCGGTGGGGGCGGCGGAGAACCGCTAGGAGGAGCTGGAGTGGTAGTGTTGGAGAAGAGATTGGAGTTGACATCCTCAACGTCGACGACGGGGGGCGAGCGGGACTTGGACTCCGGGTATAGCGTAGACGTGGGAAACGGCGGTGCTTGGGTAGGCGTCTTGGGCGAGGAACCCTGGACACTCGAAGGAGACGACTCGGCCTCGTCTACATCGGGCTTCTTGACGCTACGAGTCGACGATCTCCTTCCTGTGGAGTTCTGAGAGTGGCTGGACACTCTCGACTCGGAGCGTCGCTTCTCCTGAGATCTGGTGCCCGAGGGCTTGACGTAGGTGGCCTGGCTGGACGAGGCAGACCGACGGCTTACGCGGGACGTCGACCGTTCCAGGTCGGCCTCCCTTGCGTCGTCTGGTCGTCTCTTGTCGCCCGACAGGTCCGTTGCAGGCGGACTGGGCGGCCGGCTCGTAACCCACGAGACCCCGTTATCGTCTGCAAAGGGATTCCGGCTAACGGCGTCATCTTCCTTGACCCCGTCGCCCACATCGGTAGGTTCGGGCGTCAGGGGATCGGCGGGCTTGGGAACAGCGAGAGAGTCGCGGCTGATGACAGCCTCCTTGCTGTGAGCCTTGCTGAAGGAGGGATATGGTACTGAGATGCGCTCAGAGAGGAACGAGGTGCGAGACATGGGGTCGCCGGCGAGGTCGCTGGTCGAGGCAGCGCGCTCACGGCGATGCTCACGGGCTTCGACATCTCGCCTGCGGTGACGGCGGACGCTCGACGTGTGCGAGGGTGCCTCGCTGCCATCGCTGAGCTTGGTGCGCGTAGACCTCGAGGAGCGGTGGTGACGAAGCTCGCGGGCGCGGTCGCGGTCGCGGTCGCGGTCACGGTCGGGGTCTCGTTCCCATTCTCGATCGCGATCTGCTCGATCTCTGCGGTCCGGGTCTCTGCGCTCTCTGCGGTCCTTGCGCTCCGACCTTGTGCGGCGAGTCTTTTCGCGTGGCTGGCCGTCGTCGATGGGGACTCCGACGTCAGGCTCCTTGGAGGACATGGCGGCGGCTGACCATGGGCGAGCCGCGGGTGTGCGTATGGGAGCTTGGCTAGCTGTCGGAGAAATGGAGGAGGAGGGAGGGGAGAAAGAAGTAGGAGAGAAAGCTGGGAATGTGGCGAAGCGAGGCGAGGCGAGGTTGGGCTAAGGCGGGTGAGTGTGAGGAAATCGTGAGGGCTGAGTGAATCGAGGTCCGTCGGGCTCTGGCCGTTCAGATCCGGGCACTAAGAAGACCTGACCTAAGCTTGAGTGGTAGGTCGCAGCCGTGGAATTAGATGGCGGGGACGCTACAAGGCGGTGAAGTGTAGTGTGTATGTACTCTTATGCGTTGCTCAGGAGGATTGACGGATTGACTGGGTTTAGTTGGGTCGTGAGAGTTGATTGCCGACTGGAATGGTTGAGACTTGAGAGAGGACTGATGGAGAGCTCTGGACAGTACCTGAGACAAGTATCTCGGCCAACGATGGCGAATGCCTCGGGGAGCCCATCATGTGTCGTCACCTACCCACGAAGCTTTTCGCTACAGCGGACGTCCACGTTAACGTTAGGTTGGGTCCGGGTGCCACTCAGCGGCTACAGGGGAGGGCGCCTGGACGGACAGTGGACAAAGCTCCCTGCGAGCCCCGCTATTCCAGGGGACCCTGCCCGCTGCCCGCTGTGAGGTGGCCCAACGCCAACGCCATTCAGTGCCGTCCTTGGATGGATGCCAACGCCGAAGCCTGGCAGGCTTCCATGCCATTCTGCCAGCCTCTGGCCAACCAACCATGGCTCCTAACCGCTATGCATCAAACATCACCAACATCCAATCCATGTCCGGACACGTTATCCTGCTATCGAGTAGAGGGGTAACTACCTAGTTACATGTACATACTTGGGTGAGTATACCAACCTGAAGAAATCATGCTGGGCACCCTCACATGTCGTCCATGCGTGGCAGCATCAGCATCAACCACCATCACTCATCCATCGGGCATCTCTCCTCCACCTCTTACCGACTCCCGCGTCCCCTCACAAACGAATGGCTAGCGGCTAGCCACGCAGCAAGACCCATCCTTCTGTCATCCCAAGCACGCCAAGGCCCGCATCCGCATTCCCATCCCGACCCCATGCCCAATCATCCCGCCCTCGGCCGTCCGAATCATCCACATTCACCCCGAGCCCAACCCAACGACCAGCTCCGGCGTACCGAGTACATGCATACTTGGTAGGTAGTCATCTTGGTAGTCATCCATCACTCTGGTGGCAGACGTCAGTTGCAAAACGAAAAACAAAACATTCATTTCTTCTTGTCTTGGTCGTGTCCCAACTAGAATATATCAGACCTCTATCGTCCAGCTCCACAAATCACCCATGCAGCCCGGCCAAACGCGGCCGGCCCATCCCAAAGTGTTCCCGATATCCCGTCTTTTCCATGCAGTCTTTGCTTTGTTCCCAGCATAATTCGTCCCTATTTCACTCTTCCAACGCCGGCACGTACGTATGCAGTTTTTCCTCTAGTCAGTCAGGCGCCTTCCAACAGGCACACTACTGACAACACATCAACTCCCTCGTCTCGCCATTTACAGGCGGTCAAGCAGGCCACGGCTCTCGAGGAGCAGCACAATCTCGTGGACAATGGAGCGCACGTTCTGCTTCTCGCAGTCGACAACCAGGTCGGGCTTCTGGGGAGCCTCATAAGGGTCGTCGATGCCAGTGAAGCCCTTGACCTCACCGGCGCGAGCCGCCTTGTACACACCTCGGCGGTCAGTCTTCTCGCAGTGCTCGAGGGGAGTGGCGACGTGGATCAGGAAGAAGGGGCCCGACTTCTCAATCAGCTCGCGAGCCTGCTTGCGAGCCTCCTCAAAGGGGGCAATGGGGGCGGCAATGACGGCGGCACCGGCCTTGGTCAGCTCAGAGGCAACAAAGGCAATGCGCGAGATGTTGAGGTCGCGGTCCTGGCGGCTGAAGCCCAGCTCCGACGACAGCTCGTGTCGCACCGTCTCGCCGAGAAGCATAGACACGGGGCGGCCACCACCCTGGTTCAGCGTCACCTGCAGAGCGCGGGCAACCTGGTCCTTGCCACTGTTCTGGTATCCCGTCATGAAGACGGTGAAACCCTTCTGCGCCGGCAGAGGGTTCTGCTCCCGGAGGACCTTGACGACCTCGGGGTAAGAGAACCAGGCAGGAATGTCCTTGCCGGTGCGCAGACGGTGTCGCAGCTCGGTGCCCGAGATGTTGGTGGTGCGGGTGCCCTCGGGGATCTCGTTGACGGGCAGGTACTCGTCGCTGTCGGGGAGGTAGATCATCTCCTGGAACTCGACCATCTTGATGCCGAGCTCCTCCTGGTGCTCCTGCACAAGGTGCTGAGCGTCGTAGGGGCCGTAGTGGTCCTTGCCGTTCTTGTTCTTGCCGGGGCCGGCGTGGTCACGGCCGACAATGAAGTGGGTAGCGCCGTGGTTCTTGCGGATGATGGCGTGCCACAGGGCCTCGCGAGGGCCACCCATACGCATGGCCAGGGGGAGGAGGGCCAGAGCGGCCATGCCGTTGGGGTAACGGGGCAGAAGGGCCTTGTAGACACGGACACGGGTGAAGTGGTCAATGTCACCGGGCTTGGTGAGACCGACGACGGGCTGGATGAGGACGTTGGCCTGCTGGGAGCGGGCGGCGCGGACCGTCAACTCACGGTGAGCGCGGTGCATGGGGTTTCGGGTCTGGAAAGCGACAACCTTCTGCCAGCCAAGCTTGTTGAAGTGAGAGCGGAGCTCAGAAGGAGTGACTGTTGATGCCATTGTCAGCTACCATGTCATCCCGACGCATTGCACATGAGTAGATCACTTACAGCGCAGATCCAGGAAGTCGTAGTGCTCCAGGCGGTTCACGGCCTCGAGCTTACCACCAACGTAGAACTCCTTGGCGGTAGAGAAGAGGTACTTGGTACCGGGGTGAGTGTCATCGTCGCTGCCAAAGACCTGCGTGGCCTCCTTGACCCTGTTACACGGACAAGGTTAGCATACTGCGCTTCAAAGCCAAAGGAAGCAGTTTCACGTACTTGTCAGGCCTGTAGACGTCCTCAACAGTGAGGATGGCGAGGTTCTGGTCGTCGCGGAAGTCGCGGAGGGTGATGCGGGCACCGGGCTTGATGGAGAGCTTGTCAATGGTCTCCTGGTCCACGTCGAGGTTGATGGGCATGGAGAAAAGAGCACCGTCGGCGAGACGGTTGCTGTCAACAACGCTGCAAGGAAGACCCGAATTAGCTTCTGGATCGCGACGCGGGGTATCGTTGGTGGGGGTTCATGTGGTGCGCACGTACCCATTGTAGTCCTTCTCGGTCATGAAGCCTGTGATGAAAATTGAGGTCAACAGCTGTCCATTGAGAGGCAGAGAGCAATCTGGCTGGACTGGAATACCATCCAAGTCATTCAGAGAACCATGGGGGAGGATTCCATACCCTCAAGAGGGGAGAAGCCGCCGTTGAGGATCAGCTCGAGATCGCAGAGGTGGCGCTCAGTAAGAGTCAGGGCAGGGAGAGACTCGGACTCGGCGTGGAGCTCGGCCTGGCGAGGCAGATCGCGAGCAAAGAGGTCCTTGAGGACGCCGCCATGGGGAGAGTTGGCCATTGCGACTGTGTAGGTGGTGGATTCGTGTCTGGGAGACGAAGAGGAGGAGCTGGCGACGATCCGGCCACAAGCAAGCAAACACACACAAGTTGAAACTGGTATGTGTAACTTGGGAATAGGAGATCAACACGGGAGAAGAGAGAAAGCGAGATGACGGGAAGAAAAGAGGGAGGATTGGGATCGGGGCAGGCGAGGAGTTATGAAGGTCGGCCAGGCAAGGGCGGGGTTGATTTATCATCCACATCCATCTCCAAGTACACGCCCAAATACCTTGGCTGCTATTATTACTGTCTGGCTACTAATTACTACTTGGCTAGGCAAGTTGCTTGGTTGCCCCAGACGGAGTGATGTGACTGGCGCTGTGGAGAGACGGAGAGGACGAGCATGGAAAATCTTGCAAGGCCAGCGCAGCGGCGGCGGACAAAATCGGCCACTCGCTCGTCATCTTTGGGCCGAATGCGCGGGCAATAATGGAGATGGTGTTTTAGCTCTGGATGACGTGCTCAGGACCTGAGGCTTATACATGCAACCGACGGCAGCCCAGGCCAATTGGGATTCTGGGAATGCACGCTAGCCCTCGGAGCGTCGCCAACTCTGCCTCTGCAGCGCGAGGGAGCGATGCCGTTGCCGCTGCCGTAGCCGTAACCGGTCCATGAAGCCATCGAGGGGATCAGGAGGCCAGCATCTTCCATGGTACAAGCAGCGCGCGACGACCATGTTGGAGGTGAAAGATGCTGTCATGTATAGCAGGAAAGGTCCCTGCACATCTCCAGTACTCCGTAAATAGATGGATATAAGCCGGGATGAACGAGTGAACTGCATGGATGGACGCCTTTCCTTTCCACAGAGACGTTTCCACAGAGTCCTTGGCCGCATCCATCCATTCATGTCTCTTGATCGCGTCAGGTGTCTCGAATCCGACACTTTCTGGCGTCCGGGTCCGGAGTAGGCAATTCACTGCTATCAGACTCAACTCGACAACTCCAGTCTCCCTCCCAGGAACAGAAACAACCTTGAAGCTCTGCGCTCGTCGGCCCGCCGGTAGCCTTGCGTCTCGGTGCCGGCATGGCGGCTGTCGGGCGATCGCCCGGCGCTGGGCGGGCCAACCTTGGAAACCAAAGGGCGCCAAGTGCCGCGCAATGCGACGGACGGCTGTGGAAGTGGGAATGTGGATGGATATGGAGAATGGATATGCTCGTGGGCGGGCCATGACTGGGGCCCGGGAGGAACCTATTCCCATCTCACCCATTGGTCCCTCACCGTGGTGAGCCGTACGCTACTTACCTTGGCGTACCCCTTGCCGATCAGTGTTGATTTTTCAGTGTTTGAGATGGTCTATTCCACGCGGTGCGCTGCGGTGCACTGCGATGCGCTGCGATGCGACTGCGGGAACTCTCCATTGGTCTGGTGTGCGTGGTGTATGCTGCTGCATCTCCATTGAGGCGGTATCGACCACCCGATACGTCGGGAAATGGGCGTCTTCTGCTGTGCCCCCTCTGCAAAGCCCTGGAGATGGAGGTGTGTGAGGTTGTTAGTGCCACACGTGGGGAACATCCACTCACGATGGTGCATCTCCGACCTGAAGGAGACGATTTGCCCACGCCGTTGGCTAGGAGGGACTGGATACTATCTAGTTGGATGGCGTCACAAGCCTTGGAAGTATCAACGTGGCATCACGGGTTTTATGTGCTATGGCTGTCCATCTCCTCAATGTCATCTCTCCCGAGTGCCAAATACCGAGTACCCATTTGCAGAGTATGTGAGCTTGGGAGTTGGAGGCTGGAACATCGAACGGGCCTGGGTCAAGCCACACTCTGCAATGCATCATCTTGTGGAAACTAGTCGCCATCGATGCCAAGACTTGCTATGCATGGAAGGCTGCATGCAGGTCTAGACAGCGCATCCCGACGGCCGGGCAGCATCGCATTGCCTGAATCGAAGCAGCCATGCAGAGCTGACAGTTGTGAGCGTAGAATCTGGCTGAACTTGTTTCTGCAAAACGAACGCTGGCTCGCTCAATTGTCAAGCAAGATGATTGAGGATGGGTGTGCAGAGGGTAGGAAAGCCATTGAATGACCATGGGCAGCCTGTGATTCCAGCATCCCCAAATGGTCGGATAGCCGGATAGGATATGGAAGAGAAGAGCTATTGAATAGAGGAACAATGCATCTGTTCTGTGCAAAAAGTACGCTTTCATCCCGTCCGTACTTTGTATTCCATTGACAACCCAAAACCAGGCGCCAAGCGACGTGGATCAATGGCCCAGTATTGAGTTTCAGACAATCCGTGGGGATGCCACGGCATCAAGTTTCCAAGTGGGAACCCTGCCTCCCGACTTTCTGACAAGATTGGCTGCTGTCCAATCGTTCTCCAAGCGGCTCGGTTCCCAAGACGAAGCCAAGTAAGCACCAGACGAGTGGTGGAAGATTAACTGCAAGGTGTGACGGCCTGGACCGAGGGGGAAGCATCCAAGTCAGCACGATGCAGATGGCCATGGTGCCTGAGAAACAACGACAAAAAAACTGTACATAGTTAGATGGTACTTTGGAGGAGTGGATTTTCACAGTGGGCCAGTGCCAACTTGTTCAGCCACTAGCCTGGCAGAAGCAAGTCGTGGCCATGACGATACAACGCAAAGGCGACACAGGGGTTCTGAGTGGCACCACGATACAGACCGAAACAACACAGGTACTTGCGGTCTCAGAGTATCGATGTCCTTGGACAGTTGATGGATGACTTTGCGCTTACATCTCTTTGCATCTGCAGTTTTGACTTCTTGCTCTGGCGTTTCCCTAGCCCAACTCTGCAGCCACCACGAACCAGCTCGTGCCAGCCCCGACCGTCAAGGTCAAGCTTAAATCCACGCGTGTCGATCCCCGTGGCTGCCCTGCTGCGCCCGCCACATCCGCGAGCTTCGTACGTCAAGCACCGCGAGCTTGCGAGTTGAAATATCTTGTTGCGGCGCCCTTGGCGACCCAGCCGCCTGATTCCTGATTTCCTTCTTGTCCGTTTCCATCCTCATTCGCTTTGGCGTCGTCGACGACGGGCTCAGCCCCCCCCCTTCCGCTCGGACTTTGCGCCACCAGCACCAGCTCCAGCACCAGCTCCAGCACCAGCACCAGCTCGAAATCTCCAGGCACGATCGATAGCGTATTCCACACACGTTCGGTTCGTCTACGACAGCGCCCCCTTATCCGAGACAAGACACCTCGAAAACTGCGTCCCACGGTCCTGGGTTTCCACTCTTCACATGTCTATGTCTGGGTCTGAGTCTGGCTCTGGCTTCCTCATCGCAAACTACGACTGCTGAGCAATCTATATCTCCGCTGGTGCCCAACTTTCGAGATAGCATCGCAGGGCGGGCGCGTCCATCCCCGATCCCGACCTTTTTCTGCGGCCCCCGATTCACCATGACGACCAAAGCGTCCCCGTTCCGCCTTTTGCTCCTTGTGCTGTCGCTTTTCAGCTTCTGCCAGACTGCATTCGCCCGCGAGACCGCCAAAATCAATGCAACCGACGCTCGTGGAGTCTCTCGCCTGCTCGACAATAGCCGGAAGCCCTCGCTCTACTCTGGCGACTTTGCCGACTGTTTGGGTGGAGAGAGTCTTTTCAATGTCACCAGGTTTGATGTTGGGTATTACAATGACAACCTAACGGTCCTGTTCCATCTCGATGGAACCACCAACATTCGGAGAGAGTCGCTCATGCGTGCGTTGTCTTGCTACTCTCCAAACTAGGTAGATTTCTTTGTTGCTAACACCACGACCAGTCCACCTCACCATCGGAGCATACGGCCAGAATCGATACAATGTCACTTACGATCCTTGCCAAGGCAATGTCAGCAGCCTCTGTCCCGTCACCGCCGACGCTCCCGTCCAGGCTTTCGCTGTGATTCCCATCTCTTCCTCCGACGTGGCGGGCATCCCGTCCATCGCTCTCGATATTCCCAACCTCGAAGGGTTTGCGCGCCTGCGAATCTTTTCCAACACGACTCAGACCGAGATTGGCTGCTTCCAAGCCATCATGAACAATGGCCATTCCGTGTCGCAACCCAAGATTATAGGCTCCTTGATCGGGGGCTTCGTTTTCCTGGCTACCCTTGCATCCTTTTTCACCGCAATCTATGGTCTACAGATCCCCCACATGAGGATGCATTATGCGCATTCCTTCTCGGTTCTCATCGTCTTTGAGACTTTTCAATCCATCTTCTTTACTGGCGCCTTGTCCGTGGAATGGCCCAGCATCCTGCCCGCATGGTGGAGCAATTTTGCGTGGACCGCAGGCATGATTGCTTCCAACAGCATGATCAGCTCTGTCAACTCGTTTGCCGGCGTTTCTGGCAACGGCAGCCAGGTTGGCGGTGCCGGATCAGCCACTCTCAACAATGAAGGAGGACTTGCCCGCCAGATCTTTGGAAGATCCTTCGACATCAGATCAGCTCTCGAGTTAACCAATGCCGACAACATGCTTGCTCGTCGCGATGTGCAGAACGCGAGCGACCCATACGCTTATTCGTGGGCAGGGTACCCGCGAAGCCCCGGTATGCCGATTCCAGGCGAGTTCCCGGGGTTTGCTGGTACCCTCTCCGCGGTCGACATACCTTACGAGGACGCATTTATCATTGGCTTGATTTGGTTCCTCGTCATCCTTGGAGGAGTGGCTCTGTTCGTCACGGCCGTCAAGTTTGCTCTGGAAGCTTGCATCAAGATGAAATTGATCAAGTCCGACGGCTTCAACTACTTTCGCTCTCATTGGCTCGGATATATGGTCGCTGGCTTGCTTCGCACCCTGTTTATCGGTTTCTTCGCCATGATGACTCTCGCTTTGTACGAGTTCTCTCTACGCGGACCTGCAGGCCCAACGGCCATTGCTGCCATTGTGTTCATCATCTTTCTGGTTGGTCTGGGCGGCTTGACTGCATATGCCTGTTACGCCAGACTCCAGCATGGGAAATACGAAGTTGTCCCGGATACGCTACGATTCGAGCAGGGGAAACTTTTCAAAAAGATGCCATTTGTTGTGGCGACGAGACAGAGTACGGTCGGAGAAGTAGAGCGCCCAACTAACCCGCGCCTTTACGCTTCCATGCCCTTCTTCCGCATCAAGTTTACCGACAACGATCCCAACAGACCTTCAGTCAACCAGGATGGCGAATACATCAAACGGTTTGGTTGGTTATCCGCACGATACCAACGCGTGCGCTGGTGGTTCTTTGCCGTCTATCTGGTGTACCAGCTTGTGCGCGCGTGCTTTATCGGCGGTGGTGCCCGGAATCCATTGGCCCAGGTATACGGACTCTTCGTTTTCGAAGTCTTTGCTTTTGTCATCTTTGCCAAGATGAAGCCGTTTGAGGGTGCCCGAAACATGACTGTGGCCGTATGGCTGCTCTCGATATCCAAGATTATCACCACGGGCCTGTCAATCGCCTTCTTGCGAGACTTCAACCTCAATCGCGTTGCAGCAGCCACAGTTGGCATCATCATCCTTGTTGTCCAAGCTTTCATGGGTATTGCCGTCCTGGTTCTCATTGCGCTTGGCATGGTTTCTACGTGGATTTCCTTGTCCCGCAACCAGGAAGGTTTCCCAGAGCATGTGGACCGCCTTCGTGTACGCTACTTTGATCACCTTGAAGCTCGTACAGGTGACTTGCCACCGAGAAAGGTTGAGGTGACCGAACCTCCGTCAGATGCTCGCTTCAGTGTCAACGAGGTCCGCAGGGCCCCCAAGATTGGCGATGATGGTGGTGTGCTGGACGAATTCCCGCCATTCGACCCCACTGGCGATGCGACAACAGAAGGATCGATGAACCCGACAAAGACTAGAAGTCGGGCGAATAGTGCTAGCTCACGCTATTCGGTCAGCAGCTTGCCTCGAACTGGGCGAACTCACCGTGCCTCGTGGAGCAGCAAGGACGTTGCCGAGTGGGATGCTGAGATGAACCGAGGCGACTCGGTGCGGTCGAGCCGCGTTCGCAGTAACTCCAAGCGCTTGCAGACGCTCCGGACACAAGGTGGCCGGCCACCAATGACACCTGCGCTGGAAGCTGATGAGTACTTCCGCACCAACGTGGAAGTCTCCGAAAAGGATGCAGAGACGGCGGTATATGAGGATGACAGTGAAGCGACTCCGACCCGAATGAAGAGAAGCGTATCTTTTGCCGAAGAACCTTCTCCGATATCACCCGCAAGCACCGACAACAAGGCCAAGATGGACGGTCCCATCTCCGAGAAGGATGAGCAGATCACATCGGCCACGGCATCCAGCCCAGAAATGCAAACCAAGTCCGACGATATCGTCCAAGACGGAAGCGGACAGCACCCACCTCCGTCAGCGCTGGACGCTGATGGAACAACCAAGGTCGAAGACGGCGCGATCCTTGAAAAGAATGGAAACCAAACAAAACCCAAGGACTAAGATCCTCACCATATTCCCTTTATGTTTACCAGTTATCAAAACAAACCCTCCTTAATGAACACCCCGCCTACTGGGTCCCTCTCCTTTGCATTTACATCTTACACACACATACCCCCATCGGGTTCTTGAAAACTCGTTATTTCACGGTCTTGAGTTTTGTTGCATGGCATTAATCTTTCTTACTCTGGACACCGCCATGGACACTACGGCGTTGCGTTTTAGTACTCGCAATCTTGGCACTCGGGAGGCAACACTCTGCATTTGGAGGCTCTGGTTGGGAAAAGGTTGCAAACAGCCAGCCATATGGGGAGGAGCTTGCGGCTGGTGGATATTTGATGTGACATGACCAAATTAGATTACATGCTTGCTTGGCTTACGCCAGTTGCTCGCCAGTTGCAGACTGAATAGATAATTAAAGTCCCTTACTCGAATATTGTCGCGACCTGTTTAGCTGTTGACATGATGGTTGATCACCAATAAGTGGGCAATGATAAAACTACGCTGAAGCTATGGCGTAACGTATGAGCGCATGCCAAGTCGTCATTACAGTTGTGTATCGAGGATATGACCCAGATCAATAGGGATATTCCGAGAAACGTACAGTATGAGACCCATCGAGGCAGTTTAACTATGCCGTAATCTAAACAGTCCACGTAGGCGTGAAAGTCGCCGCTCGCACGCAAGCCACAAGCATACGTTTGTTCCTGAGAACATATTCGAACAACACAGTCATCTTACTGTAGATGATGGTAGAACGATGGGGTCCCCTGATGCTGGGTCTGAGCCGCTCCTTAGTAGCATGTCGACCACGGTGCCGTGGAAATGGCGAGTTGCCCACCAAAGGGGTGTTCTCCCCTGTTCATCCTTCGAGTCGATGTCGACTTGGCCTGTATCTAGTAGCAGCTCGACTATAGCATCGTGGCCGCCCTCCGCAGCGAATGAAAGAGGCGTCCTTCCCTGTTCATCTTTCGAGTCAACGTCGACCTGACCTGTCTCGAGCAGTAGCTTGACCACAGTATCCTGGCCACGTCTCGCAGCCAATGAAAGAGGTGTCCTCCCTTCTTCATCCCTCGAGTTGGTATCGACTTGACCTGTCTCTAACAGTAGCTTGACCACCGTATCCCGGCCATCTTCAGCAGCGATTGAGAAAGGTGTCTGTCGCCGTGAATCCCTCGATTCGATGTCGACCTTGCCTGTGTCTAGCAGTACCTTGACAGCCATACCATTGCCACCTTCAGCTGCCCAAAATAGTGGCGTCCGATAATCCAGATCCTTCGACTCAACATCGACCCGGCCTGTATCGAGCAGTAGCTTGACAATATCGTGGGAACCAAACCCGGCAGCTAAGGAAAGCGGTGTGCGACCGCGTTGATTTCGTCTATCGACATCAGCATGGCCAGCGTCAAGCAGTACCTTCGCAACATCATATAAAGCATATCTGGAGGCTTCGCTAAGCGGTGTGTTCAGCCACAGGTCCTCCGAGTTGACATCAGCCTGGCCGCCGTCTATCATCACTTTGACCACAGCAGCAGAAAAACAAGCCGCCACTGCAAGAGGTGTTTGACGTAGATGGTCTTTCAAGTTGACATCGAAGTTGCCTTTGTCCAGCAATAGCTTGACAAGTGGCGCCTCTCCAGAGGCAGCAGCCATATGGAGCGCTGTCCGACCATATTCATCAGGCTGATATATGTCTGTTCCATATCTGTCGGATTCCAAAATGCATGACGCTATTCTATGCAGGCCCTTCTGTGCTGCAATATGCAGGGCCGTAATCCCCGGTTCTGGTAGGCGACTGACCCCGGGATCCATGCCATCCAGCAGGCCCGATAATATCTCCAAGCAGAACGGAGTTGGCTGCTCGAGCAAATCTAAAAGGACTTGGATATCAGAACAATCTGACCTCTCTCCTAGCCTAGCATGTTCGCTCCAAAAGGTCACGGCGTAGCCTAAAAAGGGGAACCTAGAGGTCTGGAACTCATAGGCATCTCGCGTAACTCTGAAGATTTCTTCCAGTCTGACGTATTGTAGACAGGATTGAGCCAGACGGCAGTGCGTAGCTGATATGATCAGGTCATCTTGTCTCCTCAGGCTGTCAAGACTTGAGAAACCGCCGCCGACGAGGTAATCCTTGACTGATTCGTGAATGAACTGAACAGTCATGGGGTCTGCATCTTCGAGACCTGAACCTGGGGAGGAGACAACTTCTGCAAGACCACCACTCAGAGACTTGATCCTTCTTTCGATGCTGTGGATGTCGATGAAGTCGTCTGCAATCAGACATTGATGTACTGATCCGGGTGGACAATCCGTATCAACGGCCATGGCCCACTGCAGCTCCGCTGGTGACAAGGGCCTGACTGCGAGGCAGATCCACTGCATCATTTTTAGAGAGGCTGATGTTTCTTGTATTGCACCCAGAAGTTCGCGATACAGATCATTCAATCCTTGAGGTATCTTTTGGATCTCGACTTCAATCGTTGCTAGCGGAGCCCCGTTACGTAGGAGTCGGTCAACACGAGGGACGACAAGCCTCGCCCATAAAAAGACATTTCTCGCTCGGCTGGTTATCATCTCTACCAGTGTGTTGTGCCGACGCGTGTTGCTATCCTGGAACCAGGCGCGGACAAAAGCTGCAATGTCCTCAGCATTCTCCTTATCCAGGGATATTGCTGATCCATAGTCAAGGTCCAGAATCGGATAATGCCTGCATGTGAAGAAGATGCCAAATCGGGAGGTCCCAGTTGGCAGCGTGGTTTCGAACTGCTGAAGTAGACGCTTGAAATATCTGCTCAACTCGACCGCAGTCTCATCTCCGCCCTCGTCGAGTGCGTCGACGAAGAGGATAACTGGAGACGTTTCCAAGACTCTTGGAAGAGACGACTCGAGAAAAAACTGCAGCTCCCGTGTAGACCACTGCCATTGTTCACCAGGATTACCCATAGTTTTAATGTTCTCTCCGAAAGTGTTGATAAGCTCGTGTACTGCACCAGGCACAAGACTGAGCAACTGGTGAAGAATAGACCGGAAGAATCCCGACGTGGTTTTCTGGAGATTATGGCCGCGGCCATGGAAGAAGAAGGAAAGGGACAACGTATCCGCTCCGTAAAGGGCTGGAACATGCTGGAGAGCATACTTGAGCAGGGTTGATTTGCCAGAGCCAGGGTTTCCTTTAATCCACAACAAGCCAAGGTCTTGACGAGCCCATTGTGCAAAGGTATCATGCTCAATCAGCCATTCGAATGTTCCTTCTGTGGCGCGATCGGTATCATTTTGTCGGCCAAACATGTCCTGAAAGGCTAGCGACTTTGAGCAATCCTGCACCCAGGCTAATTGAGTCGAGTTCAAAGCTTTCAGAAAAGTTAATAGGTATTGACAGGATGGGTCTATTCGGAAGTCACCTACTGCCTTCTGGAAATCGCTTGGCCACCTGGAACTTGGCCTCGGCAACAAGATCCCTAATCTGTTCCCTTACGACAACGTAGTCGCTGTGGCTTTGAGAGTCGTACTTGACGAGCGCTGAATGATCTGCGTTGAGGGAAATGTTGATCTCGTCGGCCACTGCCACCATCAAGCCTGTGCTGGTGGCAGACTTCTCCGTGACCAACAAGGTTTTGGGGCCCGTCTTGCGCCATGATCCATCCCGAAACTGTAGACCATGTCTAAGCGACTGCTGGCTTGGATGAGCTATGTAGTATCTTACCTCTAATGTCGGACTTTGTCGACGTTCGTAAAAAGTTACTACTTTGTATTTGTACTGGAAACTCTCCGAAAATTGACTCGTCAATCTCCTCAGAAAGCTCGAGGGCTCTGAATCGCTGTCGACGACTAGGTCGTGTATCAAGTCCCTATTTGGCTGACCGCTAACAAGGGTCATCAATTGTTCATTTCGCAGACCAAGGTTTGGGACCCCGAAGAAGAGCATTCCGATACAAGACTTTCCCAGGTCACGATTTTGCTTGATGGGGTTCGTGCGACAACGGATCAGTGCCTGGAACCAACAGTCAGTCGAGAACATAGGCATAACAAATAGAAACCCTACCTCTTTGACGAGTAAACCACCCAGACTGTGAGCAATGAATATGATGGGACGGCGAGAACTCTGGAGAGTGTTAGCAAGTAGCACGCCGAAATAGGTACAGCGGACAGAACATACACCATCAGCGGACCGGAAAGCGGCAAGTCTCGCCAAGAAGGTGTTGCCTAGATCTTCGATAGATTGCTTTGAATCACTATCGAATAGCGTCGTGTCGTAGCCATAGAGTAGAACCCGAACGTTGGATATATCTCGAGGGAGATAGTCGCGCAGCCAGACATCGTCGGTGGTGGGAGATTTCCAGGATCCAAGCGCATGGCTGCCGAGGCCGGGGACTGCAACGAGACTGGAATGGAGGTCAGTATGTTGGATGAATGAATGAACGAAATTGTACTCACTCTACATCTGCACCGCCTTTTGCCTCATAGAGAGGTGTGATGCCGTCAAACTTGAGTGAAAAGGTAAAGTCGTGATGGAGACTGCGGGCGGCTTGCTGCAGCTGTTTAGTCACCTGATCGCCAGGAAGAGAAGTGCTGGTAGAGGCAGTCATGCAAACATGCTGCCTGTCTTTTGGTGCCAGAGACCGCTGAAGAAGCTTGGAGAAGGATCCCTTGGGGAGAGTGCATTTCTCGATGATGAGGCCAAGAATGTCGTCTAGCTCTTGCGACTCTGCGACTGCAACGGGCACATCGTCAATGCGTAGAGTGATGCTTTTGGGCGGCGTCTCTTTCTTCTTCTTCGGGGCCAATCCAGGCCAGACCAAGCGATGGACAAGGACGACAGTTGCGAGGATGACGAGTGCAGACGTCGTGGCAACTATCACGACGTATTTCCACGTGTCGTCCTGTTTCCGCTTGTCCAACATGATGATGTTGTATGAGAGAATTCGTTGGTTGGCCGAGGAAGTGCGGACACTGCCAATATTGAAGCACCACCAATACGCCCTGCTAGGGTTCGCGATCCCTGCTTTGATCTGCGCCACCACAATACAGAGACTGGGGGTGGCTTCTTGCGATGGAATAGTCACCATTACTTTTTGTCTCTATCTAGATCATCAAACTCCAGGACCTAGATTCGCCTGCCTGTAGCTATCCTGCGCCAACTATCTGCTCACCAAACTCGACCTCTGGAATATACTGCGCTATGTAGACATGCAATAGTAGATAGGAACTATTGAGCAAGCTATAGTCGTAGACATGTCTCTGTTTAAACAGCTGTTTACCAAAATCAATACTCGGCCTGATAGAAAACTGCTGGTGGTTGACAGTGGTAGCCACCTAGATGACTGCGAGCGCAATCCTGACTGAATCTATTTAGTAAATTACCTCTCAATTATCTTCGCAATACATCTTCGCCACCAAGAAATAGACAAAAGTGCTAGTGTGGCGCTCTCAAGACAAGGCATACTCGATGCTTGCATTTCAGCTGCAGGCAACCAACTGTGATACGGCGCACCGCCTCTGCAGGCCTCCGTGATGTAAATCTCGCCAGAACTTCATCCCAACCTCCCCATTTCCACAAGTTTTCGACTTTTGAACTACTCACCGTCTTCTTCTTTATCCCGACCATTAAAGTCCAGCAATGGAACCGCCATTCAAATTAGCTGATCAGCTGAATACGCAGCTGGATGAATACTTGGGTCCCTCCTCTTCTCCGCCAGAACGCCTACCAGGATGGCCCCGCGTCACACTCCAAGACAGAAACCGTTTAACAGAGACTCTCCGCAAAGAGCTATGCTCCGACGACATGGACGAGGTCGCCAACAGGCTCTGGTGGATGTCCAAGCAGGATAGCAGAAACATCTCCCCGCTTCACCGACAATCCGTCAAGCGACGCACCATCATCGTGACTGAAGATCCAAAACTGCATCTGGTGTGGATTCACGATCGCATCTTCATCAAGCCGCTTCCCCAGTACATCACTTCTCACGCCTTCTGGAAATACCATCTCGCCAGCGATGGCACCCAGGGCCAAGACCGCATTCGCAAGGCAGCCTTGGGCTATCTCCGAACATACCTCCACTTGGTCAAGTACGAGTCCGACTTCCGAATCGCCCAGGACCCAAGTCTACGACTCATACCCGCCGAAACTACGTGGGAGCAGTTTTGCGACTTCACTGCGGGTTTGGCAGATGTCCCCGACAGCGACGTCTCTGAACGCTATGCCTACGGCGAGATCCGCCTAACAAGACTCAACTTCTATGCGCCAATCATCCTGCGCAAGTCGCAGTTCCAACGCGTCGACTACCAGTACGGGACCTACTTTGCCCGCTTCTACGGACCAATCTTGTTCTTGCTCGGCGTCGTTTCGGTCCTGCTGAGCGGGCTGCAGGTTGCCGTCGCCGTTGACCAGGGCTACAAGACACACAGCGAGGCGCTGTCGGGTATCGCCCTCTGGTTCAGCGTGGTGACAATGGTTAGCTTCTGCAGTTTCCTCCTGTATCTTCTCCTGCTGCTCATGTACAAGGTGGCCAAGGAGTGGAACTATGCCATCCGGGACCGGCTTCGACGGCTGGAAGAAGGCGGCCGTCTCAAGAGCTAAGATCGGGGGCGAGTTGCAGCTTGGGATATCAGAGCTGAGGTTTGATGGTGGATTGTCCACTTTGGCAGTTGCTGTACTCATCACACGGCTTGGATTCCGGTCAGAGAGCATATTCACGCGGCGACACGGAAGGGCTGGCTCGGTAGATTGTGTGAGTCCGGCCCTGCCGTTATGATGGGTCAGCCTCTACTCAGGCGTATGCGAAGCAGTAGGGTACTGTTGTGCCCATCACGCAAGTTGACATGAAATATTCTGTGGTGTTTGTCAACCCCAAGACGCCGGTCAGCTCCGAGGCATCCCTCTCCAGCCGAAACATCCGTCGCCCAAGCATTGCTCTTGAAGACCGGCTTCCGGGTACTATGTTATATAGGTAGGCAATCATGGAGTAATCAGGGCAACCCGGGCCTGCGGTCGAACCCAGGCTGCATCCGGGACCGGCCTCGGCGATTTGCCATCCCACTGCTTACACACATCTTAACTACATGGAAAGATGCTTTGGAAACCACAGAGCTGACGGGTCAAAACGGATGCGAAAGTCTCAACCCTATCGGTCCCGTTGCCAATCAGGGTTTGGAAGCAGCCACAAGCCACGTTCCCCATTTAGATAGGGTTTGCTCGTGGGATGAATGCAGCTCAAGCCTAATTCATCCTCGGTCAATGAACTCACCATCTCGATTCCGACTGGGCCGGTGCGTGAAAAGGCAACCCCCTTTTCGAATGAGTTTCCTTTGTCGGCATTAGAGGAAGAAGAAGGGGGCTAGCACGACGCGGAATCCGGGGAGTCTCTTCACCCGCCCAAGATCCCGTCCCTCCCGGGGACCTGCTGGGAGACCCGGGCTCCATTTGGCCATGAGGGTGGCGTTTCGAGCCCGGCTAGACGTGGGTCCATCGGCGGAGTCTATCGGCGAGTCTAATGAACCGGACAAGGCGGTATTCCATTCATTGCATCGCACTCGCACCCGAATCTTCCATATCCTCCATGTCCTCCCCAACTGCACTCTTCTGGCGACGGCCACTTTCGATAACAAGGAGTCGCCAAGATGTGGAAATCAACTCCCCCTTACTGGGTGAAAGGAGCGTTTGATGCTTCGACAGACGCAACGGAAGCATTATTCCATATTATGTCTGGTTGGCGCTATGCTTTCTCCCTTGGCAAGGAAGAAGTCCGCGAGGCAAAGCCTCCCGGCACCGTCACCATTATCCGTACGTCTCTTCTTTTCTCCTCTTCGCGCCAGATGTCTTGAGGGAATGAACAATAGATCAAATCTCTTCATTCTTCAGTTCGTACTGATCCATATATACAGAACAGGGCGGAAACCAGTCAGTGCCGGCAGACCATCTGATCAGACATCCTCAACCCTCCGCCGACCCTGCGGATCCTCTGAACTGGCCAACATGGCGAAAGCTCGCTGTTCTCTTTGTCGCAGCTCTCTATGCATTTACGGGCAACTTTCTGAGTGCTAGTATTGCTCCGGGGCTTAGACTCTTCTATGGATACATCTCAAAAGACCGATCTTTCACTGAACTCACATATCTCATTTTGGTAAGGTTCCTTTCTTCGCGGATGGTATCAATCCAAATTGTCGAGCAATTGCTTACAAAACTCATATACAAAGCTAAGTGCACTGTTTCTCGGGGCTTCAAATGTTGTTCTAGTTCCGCTGGCCAATATCTTCGGGAGAAGACCGGTTCTTCTTGTTGCTACACTCACAATGACCCTGTGTACTGTTTGGTGTGGGCTGACAAGGTCGTATGGCTCATTGATGGTGGCCAGAGTCTTTCAGGCTGTTGGAGGCAGCGCGTCAGAAACAGTGTCTCCCGTCATGGTGGGCGAAGTTTTCTTTTTGCACCAACGAGGCCGAGCCATGGCAAGTCATGATCCCTTACTCCGTACTGGCTAGTAAAACTTTTGAATAACAAAGAGCAGGCTCTCTATACGGTATTCCTCGCCACGGGGCCGCTTGTTGGCGGCATCTCGGGCGGTTACATTGGTTACCTCCTAGGTTTGGAATACATCTTCTGGATCGGAACAGCCTTTTCGGGCGCCTGTTTCCTGGGAACGTTGTTTCTCGTGCCCGAGACACTTTACGACCGAGAGGACCCGTTGCCTCCAGCTACCACTGAGCTCGTGGGTGGAAAGCCAGACGCTTCCGCGACGGTCCCAGCCGTCATCAACGTCTACGAGCCCTTTACCTTTTGGCGAAGCATGGGATTTTGCAAGCCACGGAGCAACTGGGTCCAGTGCTTTCTTCGCCCCTGGGCCACAGTCCGTCTTCCCGGCCTATGGATGGTTACCTTGCATTATGCCGGTCTTATCGGAGGCCTTATTGCCATCTCGACAATTGGCCCTCAACTCCTCAGTGCTCGCCCGTACAACTGGGGAGAGAACGTGGGCCTCATCAACGTCGGCGGTCTGGTCGGGGCGATTCTTGGTGCCATTTACACATATGCCATATCCGACGCGAGACTAAAGAAGTCTGCGGAGCAACAGCCTCAGGGCGTTGCCGAGCCTGAAAGCCGACTTCCTACCATGCTCCCTGCCCTCTTCATCACTACATGCGGCTTCTTTGTGTTTGGCTTCTGTGCCCAATATCCATCTTCCAATGCTTGGGTTGGGCTGCAAGTCGGATTCGCCATGATCACATTTGGTTTGATGCAGGTGCCTTCTGTGGGCTTCAACTATGTAAGTGCACCGAGTAAGCGCGTCTCGACAAGACTAACATGGGATTCCTGACAGCTGATTGACTGTTATGGCGCTCTGGCGGCCGACTGCTTCGTGATTGTGACGATTCTGCGCGCCATCATTGCTTTCTCCTGGACGTTTTTCATCGCCGACTGGATCGAGGATCGTGGCCCTGCTGAGCCCTTTGGGATCTTTGGTATGTTGATGGGGATTTTTGCCCTTCTTACCATTCCGATGTGGCTTTTTGGAAAACGAATGAGAATTGCTACTGCCGACTTTGTGAAGCAATGAAGTGGGCGGTATTTGGGAGTTGAGGCGTTGGGTCGGTTTCTATAGCTGCGGCCCATAGCTGCGGCCGAGTAGAACAACTCCTCTCTGTATGTTATTTAAAGCTATTGATTCATCTGCCGAACGGCATGTCTGTTGTTTCCGTGGTTGAGAACATGGATGAATGTATGAATACTCGAGAATACTCCTGAGCTACCAAGACGTGGACTGGAACAATGTGACCTTTAAAGTCGTTGCGAATGGCTGACATGAGCAGGTCCTAGAATAACAGAGATCGTGATGTACCTGGGTCCAAGAGACATGACAGAAAGAAGATGACATTCTATCTGATCTGGCAGCGAGGTAGGGAACGAATTACGCGGACTGCAGAGTGGTTTTGCCTTCCTTGTTGCCGTTCTCTGCTTGTCTCGTGCCTTCCAAGCCATGAGGCCCCGTCGCTTGCCTACAGCTGCTTGTACCTGCAACTCTGTCATTCAAGTCGGATCTTGCTTGGTGATTATCTCGAGTATCATCATCCGAAGTCTCTGAGAATCATCCAAGAAAAGCTCGTATAGCTCTTACATCGCATGAATGCCCACAGCGATACTTGACGCCCACCATATACACAGTCACTAGTCTTCAACATTCAGTGGTACAAACAAGTCGTGCGCAACCCAGACGCCAACCTTTCGAGTCTCTTTTAACGGACTCGCACGTAGATATTCTATCGACGCTCGAAAACGACACAAGCTGCAACATGAACCATCTACTACTCGGAGCCATGATGGCAGAGGAGTCCGCTACAAGACCCGAAGAGCCACCCATAACACCCAACGAGCCGGTCACAGCACCTGAAGAGTTGGCTACAACGGATGACGACCCAGCTACAAGGCCTAGAGACCACGTTACAACGCATGAACAGCCAGTTCCATATCTCAACGGGACACTCACATCACCTGAAGGGTCGGTTACAGCGAATGACGCAACGGTTGCAACGAATGGAGAGCCAGTTCCATATCTCAACGGGTCTCTCACAACACCTGAAGAGTCAGACATATCGGATGAAGAAAGAGTCAGGGCACCTGACGAGACGGGCACAGCTCATGATAATTCTGGAATGATGGTCGTTACCGCTCCCGCTTTGACTCGGCGAGACCACACCTACTGGGTCTGCAAACATCTCAAGGAAGACTCGGACCCTTGCAACTGGATCAACGACATATTGTACACAGACTGCGCCCCCTGTGGCAACCCAAGAACTTTTGGGTCTGTGGCAATGAATCATCTGTTCCAAGTCATTGGCAAGTTCTCTGAGCAAAATTCCAGTTACATTCACTACAGTGGCCAGAGCACCGAATTTTGGGACTACACATATAAGTGGATGGATGGGCAGTGGGTGACGGCCGCTCCGCCAGGGATGGAGGAATAGGATGGGCTGACGGTCAGATTGTAGCGATACTCTCGTGATTGCGAATGAGGCGGCCACAAACTCGATGGGGAGATGAGATTCACCTCGGTTCTAGATGGATTATATGACAGCTCCGGTCGCTCGTTGGGAAACTCGTTGCAGGTTTCCAGCCTTGTTTTGCTTCACCGGCCAGTTCTTGCGGGCTTACTTGTTCCTTTTGCTGGACGTATCAGACACTGATCCATGGCCATAAGCCTCAATTCAGAACTGGGTAAGAGAAACACGTTTGTTGGCGCATAGATGACAGTCTGGATATGCGGTGTATCTCAGATGGTGTCTTAGCAGTGCAGCGATTGTGGCATCTGCCTGATTTCTGCCTGCTGCTGCCTGCCAGTTGCCCGCCATCTGGTAACACAGATTCTAGGCACGACGACTTCTTCCATTCCCATGTTATGCTTTTTGTTCTTCTTAAAGCCCCTTGGGGAGCTCTTCAAATCTTTTGGAACTACATCCTCAGACTCCCAGCATCTTCCTGTTTTATTTGGCGTTCGATCCTCACTTCATCATGTCTTTTGTCCTGGTTACCACCAAAAACCCGTTCGATCCGTCGAAGCCCACCAAGGTGCCCATCGTCGTCAGAAACAGCGACAGCGACAGCGACAGCTACAGTAGCAGCAGCAGCAGAAGCAGAAGCAGAAGCAAGAGAAACAATATCAACAGTGCTTTCGCAGTAGACAATGAATCCGAAAGTGTAAAACTCCTCCTGTCTTCCGTGTCATCCGCCCTCCAAGAACGCGCTGGAAAGCACGTCTTTGCGATTGGTGGCAAGGTTCATGTTCCGCCGACCTCTCCAGAGGCGGCCCCAGGCAGAGGCCCCCTCGCAATCCGATGGGATCACAGTGAGCCCGACCAAGCTGGTAAAGTAACACTTCCCATGGACGACAATGACCAGAAGCCGCTCCTTCAGCTTCTCGCTGAATGTGAGCCGGCAACCTTTGGAAAGGGCAGCCAAGATGTCTTGGACGAGACGTACCGCAAGGCCAGCAAGATGGACGAGGCCAGGTTCTGTACCAGCTTCAATCCATACGAGCATGGCATTGTCGATACCATTGTTCAGGCGCTCGCCCATGGTGGCTCGACGGAGAGCGGTTGCCAGGGTATCCGAGCCGAAATGTACAAGCTAAATGTAAGCCCACGTTGTCTACTTCTATTCATGCAAAGTCACCCTGTTTGCGATTCTCTAACAGCCAGCCAGATATATACCACGCCTTCTGGCAAGTTCAAGCCGCATGTTGACACGCCACGATCCTCCGAACAGATGGGGACACTTGTTGTGTGTCTTCCCGTCCCGCACGAGGGTAGGTATCTTACGCCGGGGACTGGTCTCTGCTTCGCCATGTACTAATGGCGGCATCTACAGGTGGCGACCTCGCGGTTCGGCACGGCGGCCGGGAAGTCATCTTTGACTGGGCCACCAATAGCTCCTGTTCGATTCAATGGGCATCCTTCTTTTCAGACTGCGAGCATGAGGTCTTGGAAGTCACCAAAGGTCATCGGCTCACGCTGACTTACAACCTGTACTGGACCACCTATGGACCTGCTCGGATGGCTGCCAGTCTTGACGCCCTAGAGCAAGAGTCGCTTCACTTCTACAAGGCGGTCAAAGAGCTCCTGGACTCGCCAGAATTCTTGCCCAAAGGTTTTTCCATGAGACACAAGCAGATTGCAAAGTGAGTTGCAGCCGCTAACTGGCACATAGGCGGCACACTGGGCTACACCTGCACACACGCCTATCCTCACACGTCCAAGTCGGTGGCCAAGAATCTGGACCATACGCTCAAGGGTCTCGACATGGTTGTCTATCAAGCCCTCAAGCGCCTCACGGGCTCTGCCAAAGTGGTTGCAGTTCTCGACGACTCGAGGTTTAAGAGATATGATGAAGCAGACTTGATGATACCCGAGGGTGATACAGAACAGCCGTCTCAGGGATCGACCCGAGCCAACATCTCAAAGGGCCCGGTGCCAGCCATGCTTTGGGAGGAGTTTGACTTTTACGAGTCCAACTTGAACCCTGGAGCTGTGGGGGTCAACCCTTGGGGACGAGAGAAGACGGAGCCTCTTTTCCCCTACAAAAAGGTCACCTGGCTCAATGGCAGTCCTGATTCGAGAACCTACAAAGAAATTGCCGTTGCATATACCACGGTGAGTGGATTTAGGATTACTTTTTGCCGATCTTCTGGCTGGGAGATGACGCCTGGGAACTGACGTGTCACTCTCTAGTATGGAAACGAGGCTGGCATTGATGCCTTTTACTCGTCTGCAGTGATTATCGCAAAGCTTCCAGAGAAGGAAGTGGGAGAAGAATGAGTGTTTCATGGCAATTAACCCAGCTCGGCTTGGACCAATCTGGTGCGGGTATCTATGAGGTCAATTGGGTTTTAGCATGGTTTTCATATGGTATGAAATGCCTGAACGTGGCCCAAAAATGAAGATGTGAAGAGAAAGTGACTGCTGGATTTGGGCGTACTCTACCAGTTGATGATTGTCGTTGGAGGCAAATGGCCGCAAAAGCGCCGATACTAGAACATGGCAGCTTGGGTAAAGGGCAGCGATGAAAGAGATTGGCTGTTGGAGCAACGAGTCCAAACTAATTGTGAGCGTGAATCACCGTCTTCCAACGCTTCCGATGACGGCGCTGGGAGAAAAGAAGCGGCCGTTGGCGAACAATAGACAATAGCCAACGCCCTTGCAGCAAGGCAATGGGCAAAGTCGAGACGAGACATTGGTGCAGAGAATGGACCTCGACCCGAACAGCCATTGAAAAGAAACGCGCTCTTGACAATAGGCAACACCATTGAGCAGGAAAAACGCACAGAAAGAGCAGTCGAATCTTTATCAACCCAAGCTGCCGAGTATTGGCCATACTCATACAACCCCATCACTCCTCCCTCGACCTCTCCCAGCGGCTCAAGGCGATGTGAGACACGAGAGCAAAAAACATCAGGACACGATGGACGATGAAGAAAAGAAGCGAGATGTCCAGCGAATGACGCACGGTCTCACGGACCAGAAGACGATTGAGCAGCTCTCCATGGCGGGCCAGGTCGCCAGGAACCGACGAGAGCTTTTGCAGGACTTGGCCAAGAACAACGGGAAGCAGAGGGGAGCGGACCAAAAGGACAATAGCAGGCAAGATGGTTGCGACGGGCATGTCGATGGCGTCGTGAATGGCCAGAGTAAGGAGAAGTGTGATGGAACGGACAAGATGGACTCGAGCAATGGAGAGAAGCAGGGGACCAAGTGTGATGGAGCGCCAGGAGGCCAGTGAAATGGCGACATGTACGCAGCGAGCGTCGAGGGATAAGGGCTTATGCTCTTAAGGTGAGTGTTTGTATGGCCTCACTTTTCGGAAGAGTTTACTGACCATCTACGAGTAGCTGAGGATCCCTAGAGGAACAAAGAAGCAGAGCATGAACGCCGCTCACCAGTCGCCAGTAGCTTTAGAAAGACGTCAGACTTGACCAAGAGCAATGCAACCATTGTGTCGTCTTATTGACAAACGAGAGAGGGCGGCTGATGGCATGGGTGGGCTGACAGGAGTGGTTGATATTATGCGTGGACAAACGCTGGTTGTAAGGATGGATCAACTTGGGGATGCAGCCAGCCATGAGTATTCCAAGGCACTTATGCAAACGCCATGAAGAATTGATAACGCAGTTGAGCTGTGAGATTGGCCTGTGTCACGTGTATGCCGTGTATGATGTTTTGTCTACTGCTTTCTTCTCGTCCAGCTTCTTCACTCAAGTATTCCACGTGTCAACTCGATTCTCCCAGCATCTGGCACCCATCTCCAGCCTTGCTGACCCATAGTCCACATGGATGATGGATCATGGCTGTCAGTTTGCCCGCCTGCACCGCGCTAATGCCCGCTTGCGTTTGCATGTTTGCAGCAACTCGGCGTGCATCACGAGTTTGCATCGCCACCGACTGACCGGTCTGCCGGCTCCCGCTCGCTCTCGAGGACTCGTCGCCCTCAACTTGTGGCTGGCATTGTCGCCCGAGTAAACGCACCCTCATCGACTCTGTCGCGTTTGCCAATGCAACGACGCACCGCAAGAGATTCCAGCAGAACCGGTGAAGCTTGATTGTCCAAGATGGAGGCCCAGATGGTTCACGCGAGTCTGCCCATCTGTATATGTAAGGAACAGAAATCCCTCTACCTTGTGCCTTTTTCACAGTTCCATATACTATTATCTAACCCATTGTTTCTTGCTAGTCAATATTGCTTTAGTTTCTTGCTCGGCGCCATGCACTCCCTCTGCTTCCACATGATACCCGACATTTCCCACGGCTCGGGCGCCCCCGAGACGGTTCTGGTTGGATCTGCCGTCTCCGCCAAGTTTGAGGAGCCAAGGGTTGCAAGATCGAGTACTGACGCCTTGATCACCATTGCTCAGACCACTTGCACCACGGATCATGCAGCAAAAGAGCAGTTTCCAATCCCTCAAGCCCAATCTCAACTCCCCTTTGCACAATACGCCGCTGCCCACTCGGCTCTGGCTGCCCTCGCGGACATCGCCATTGCCGTCGACGCCATCCAAGAATCCAAGTCTTCGAGTCTTCCCTCACGATTTCGTTGGAGATCTCGTATCCGACAGCCTGTGCGCGTCCGCAAACAGATTCTGCGCTCTGCCGGCCCGGCCCCGAGTTCAAGAGCCGGCATCTCCACTGGCTCCGTCGCCGGCTCCGTCCACGGCCCCACACAGCCCTTCTCCACTCTCGGGGCTGATCCCACTCCCAGACTCGGAGCACAGTGTGGCCTCGGCTGCAATCTCGATAGCCAGACCTACAGCGCCCCAAAGACTGACTTGCAATATCTCCAAGCTTCACAGTTGTTCTATCCCACTTGCAACGCCGATCGGGGCATGCCTACTGTACCGATCACAAGCTTTGCTTCACTTCAGCCGCCTGGCAGCACCTACAGCGTCTTCTCGCAGCATCCCTTCCAGTCTGTCCACAGCTCCTTTGCACATCTGATCGAGTCTGGAGGGGCCGAGTACGACGTTTCCAAGACTAGCCGGCATGACGACGACTCTGGCATGGGCTCTGACTTCGACTCCGACTCTGACGCCGAGTGCAGTATCGTCATCCCGCCATCACCAGCCTGTCTTCGTCGTCTACATGTCCTAGCTTTCCTTTCCGAGATACCCAACAACGACCATGCCTGGAATGCCTTTGCCAAAGACGGCGACGACGTCTGCAATCTCATCGATAGCCTCACGCTTCCGCACTTGTACCCCGGTTTGCGTGCGGATCGTCAATGGCGCAGGCTCTTCAAGGCTTGCAGCAAGCGTCTCCGACAACTCAGAAACTCTCCTCCCCTTAGATCATTCTTCTCGCTCCTCTACATCTCTGCTTGTCACTTTGCTCTGAGTGAGGGGTGTGCCCTTGCCGTCATCAACTCGAACTTGCGCGAATGTCTTGGCATACTAGGATATAGCGAAGCCATTCTAACAGATGAGTATTTGTACTCGGTCCGCTGTAGTATGTTGGTCGGACTGCACGTTATGAATGCTGCGTACAGACACATTGGGCCTCGTGCG
Organism: Pseudonectria buxi; assembly: GCA_003693545.1. Classification (NCBI taxonomy): domain Eukaryota; kingdom Fungi; phylum Ascomycota; class Sordariomycetes; order Hypocreales; family Nectriaceae; genus Pseudonectria; species Pseudonectria buxi. The sequence continues at coordinate 153,195 of QUZG01000005.1, forward strand.
TGGGAGATTCCCCTACACAGTAAGTCACTTGACCATCTCGTCTGTTTCAAAGGTGTCCCCCATCACTAACGTTGCCGGTTAGTCACCGACTGCCTCGACTTCTTCCAGCATCTAACCCCCTCGTCCTTTGTATTCTTGCAAGAACGCCTTCACACCCTCCACGTCCCGACGCACAAGCCAGAGGCCGAGGAGCTGCGCATCCCCTCGCTCGTCTGGAGACTTCTCGGCGGCTCCCAGTCCATTTGGACGTGAGTATCTTGAACTGCTCGCGGAACGAACAAGAGCTAACCAAAAGACTAGCCACAACGCCTTTCTCTGACAAAACCAATCGCTTCTGGTAGATACTAGCTTGAACGGATCTTGACGCTATGACAATGATGGTCCTGGATCACGATTATGACGGAAAGATTGCCGATGATGGCTCACGAGGGCTGAGGCCCAATTATGGCACACGAATACGACGGTAGCATGGACGATGTTTTTGAGATTGGACGAGCCTGGGTTTCTTGCTTTCTTCCCCTGTATCGAGCTGGTTGACATGGACGATTCTCTTGGCAACGATTGTAAATTTCGCTGCCTGTACTCGACATGGTTGTGTTTTTCCTTGGCTTGTTTCTTTCCTTGTTCTACTTCAGCCTGATCGTGCAACATCTCCAGGTCATATACCCATGCTAGCCAACAAGAATCACAGATGGACCGCACGGGTGTTTCGTTTGCAAGTGAAGAAGCCCAAGGAGACCATGCATCCCTTGAGACGCTCCAAGCCCAAGCTCACTGGCAACCCAAAAGCCCTACATACTTGCTAGCCTACAGCAAAGGACCTTTGGCGACATGAGATGGGGTGGTAGGCCATTGACCACAGAGTTCCATGATGCTTGCTCGATATGCCCCGGATCGGACACGCTGATCACCGCAGCTGCTTATCGACATTGTGGGATTAACCTGCATCCCCAGGGTTACACATCCATGCCTGCGGTGGCGGCCACCATCGCGAAACGGCAACTGCAATGGTTTGCTCTTTGTGCGCGACATGTCCACCCTTTTCAAAGGGCTGCAGCTGTCGTAGATTGCCAGACGATGCAGACGCGACCGAAAGGGGCACAAAGTGGCCGCGGATACACAAATCCCCCACGCTGCTGGCTGTACAGTGGCGATTCGTGACAAGCTTGGGCGCGGGGGTGTCTCAGCTCGTCGTTGACTCGGAGGGCCGTCTGTCTCGGAAAGCACACCGTTGTCTTTCCATGTTGCACCAGAGTTGACGTTGAGATGGTTTCGAGAGCTTGGTTTAGAAGATGACCTGCAAAGGTTCAAGGTTTGGCCGTGGAGCAGGGGAAGCTGAGACAGCATATGATTTAGACCAGGATGCCTCTGATTCGGGGCATAGCTATCCCAGTCTCGGAGAATGTAGAAGAGAATATACATCGTATTCTAGGTTGTCCCAAATTGGCGACATTCATGCAAGCTTAACTAAACAATATCCATGTCTCAGTCAAAAGACAGCCACCGTAACAATCGCAAACCATCCAGCCGCGTCCACAACATCAAAACAGAACATCCTGCTACCAAAATACAACAGACGCCACAGACAAGACGAACTCCAGGCCCACCTACAGCTCTCCAATGGGCGGTAACCTCTCGGGCATCTTTGATCTGTACTTTTTGATGCTGGGCAGCTGCATCCCGGCCGCGGGCTTGGGAGGTTCCGGACGCGGCATCAGCGTCCGCGGTGTTTCGGGTAGCGGCTGGTTGCCAGGCTTGAATTGGGGCTGCAACGTCAGCGGCGGACCCGCGGCAGCGTCTGTCTTGGGGAGCGGTTGCGCAAAGTATACCTGCTCCCAGCCGGTGCGCGAGCCCTTGCGGCGGCTCGGCGTCGTGACCCGGCGGCCCTCGGGGTCGGGCCGGACCTTGAAGAGGATGTAGATGAAGCGCAGGCTGCCGGGACCGCGGAAGCGCATGCCGACCTCGTTGAGGTGGATCACGACGTTGGGGTCCCACGTGTACTCGAGGCCCTCGTCGCTCTCATCACCGCGGCCAAACAGCTCGACGTCTGCCCAGCAGCTGTTGAGCGGCACCGCGAGCGCCGTATGCTTGCGAGCCGGCCAGAGAATCTGGTTAGGCTCAAGTCGGAACACCTCGGGCTCAACGCTGGGCTTGAATAGATCAGGGATATAGCGGTTGTGGCCAGCGGCCCAAGCCCTCAGGGGTACGTTCTGCCAACAGAGTTAGCCCGTAAGAAGCCTCTTGAAGTGACAAGGGAATGAATGGCATCATACCATGCCCTGGATGACGGAAAGGGTCAAGTCTCGGCACGAGCGGGTCAGAATCTCGTAGCCGCGTTGGTTTGGCTTTTGCGACGGGCTCATGAGAAGACTCTCGGTAATGGCCTCGCGCTGCTGTTCCTTGACTCTAGTCGGATAGACATAGAGGGAGTAGTAGGGTTCTTCCGCCATGGGTAACACAAGATATAACGTATAGAGTAGGGATGTAATATCTGAAAAGCCAAGACTGGCAACGAGGAATAGAATAGAGCTAATGGAGCTTGAGATCTGAAATCTAGTTGCTTCGAGGCAGTGTCACGGTCTCCAACGGACTCTTTATGGTTGGTGACAAGAGCGACTCGTTGGCACAAGTGAGTCGCGGACTAGACTGATGAACAGAAGCAGCCCAGTTTCGAGGCAAGGAGTCTTGTGTAACTCGGCCCAATACATCGTGCTACAAGCCATGCTGGGCTCAATGGAGAATTGGTTGCAGATGACACTGTCATGTCTGTGCAATGTGAGAGGACAGAGGCCATTGGGGATGGAGAGCGCGCAGCCGCTGCAACGGCACCTACCGAAGGCTTGCAGGTAGCCGCGCATAGACCACAGCGAAGACGGCAAAGTCCGTTTCCAGGTCAAAGGTAGGGTGACTGGCTGAAGTGGCGATGCATGGACCCGCGCATTCGACGAAACAGTCTCGAGGATGCATCATGGGGCGGCATGATCAGGGCAAAGTGGGGTGACGCAAACAAGAGACACAATGCTCAAGCTGGTCAACCAGAAGCAAGCAGTTGTAGCCGCGGTCAAATGCAATGCCATGGCGAATGGTTGAGTGTAGGTGGAGTTTCATGTCATCCCATGCTCCCATGCAGCCATACAGCGTGGCAAATGGAGCGCCCGCTATGGACGGGAGACGTAAGATCAACCAGGTAGCTGGGAATGCTAGACTCTCTTAGACAGTATGAGCAGGCTGCAGGAGATTGCATTCCGAGGATACAACTCGGCGGCTGTCGATTTGTTGAGATTGTTGTCCATAGACGCAGAACATATGCCAAGTGCATTCTCCGCGAGACAATGTACCATGGATGCTCGTTCGTTGCTGTGGCTGTCGATGTAAAATGTAGATTCGTCGCTGGTCAATGCCTGTCTCCATTGGCCTGGCATGGCTTTGCATCATGTTTGACGAGTCTCGACCACACGTCTTCCCACGCCTTTTCCCCTTGACCTGTCTGAATGTTTCCCAAAATCCCCAAAGAGGCTCCTCCGCGTTAACAGGGTTCATGCCTTATCCGTACCTTTGCTGGTGGTCTGTACATACGCCCCCAACTGGGTTACTCCAATCTGAGCTGAGAATTGGCCAAAGACTTCGTACAGAGATTGCAAAAAAAGCAAAATAGGGAAAGACCGGGCAGAAAGGGCAGCAATCAGACAGGCACGAGCCTGTCTCAGACCTGACATCAGCCTCGCGGATGGTTGCCAATCTTCACCGGTCTCGACCTCCACCGGGTCCTCGGGCTGGTCTTCACTTGAAGCGCGCCATTTGAATGCCACGGATGCCCATTGTGACTGGACTAGATGGCACGACTTGTTCGACATTAAAGGACTGTGCATATGGAAATGGCACAGTCCAACGAAAACCAACCATGTCGTGCATAAAAGTGATTTATAGCGACCTCGTCTCGCATATAAAAAAATTCACCCGATGCACTATTCAGCGTGATTATCGAAGTAGAAGAATGGCGGTCATGGTAATCAAAGCAGTTGAGTCAAATGCTGCAAGTAAAGATGATGATGGCTCGGTTTCCATTTGTGACGGGCTTGAGAGCCTGGGAACTTCGATTTTCTTGTGCTGTCATGGAAAACTCAATATCTTTCCGTCGTTTTGCTTGTTTGGCCGTGCAACTTTTCCCCTTCCTTTGATGCGAAATCCAAGTACATATGACTATGTTACTTGATGCTTCAACTCGTCTATTTGATTTGGAAACTCAACATGTCGAAACAAGTTCCCAGCTGTTAACTTTGGTACTGCAAATAGCTCGGCAAGCTGCCTGAAAAGGGCTTTCATGGCATATATCATATCAATGTGCTCTTTAGTGGCCTCGTGGACCCGTCTTGACCAGGCGCGCAACATTATCGTAGTATCCCGCCACGCCGCCGTACTTGGCCACTACGGCGTCAATGTCCACTTCCTCAATGTCACGCGTGCGGCGGCGCCCGAGAAGACCCGTGTTGCGAGTGCTGGGAATCCGTAGCATCTCCGTTTCGACCTCCCAGCCGCAATCTTCAGCAATGACCGAGACCCAGTCAACGAGTGAGGCAAATGTTGAGTGTGGCTTAGCCTTATCCCGCGGGAACGGCGCGCGGAACCGCTCTCCTGTCAAGTTGTGGCTGCAGCAGGGGATCATGATAAATGGGCAATCGGAGATGGTGGCTAATATGGGCGTCCACGGTGTCAGCTCATCGGCGTGGTTGGAGATGATAAAAGTGCCCTTGGGAAAAACGCCATCGTGTATGTCGTCGGGGCCAACAGCCGGGTTCTCGTTGTCGGCGGCTCTTGGAACAATGCTGGGAAGAAGAAGTAGCCTTTCTAGTGCATTTCCAGTAGGTGACGCTGGCGATGGCGAGCTGTACTTGGCCCACGACTTGCGGGCACGCGCATCAAACCCCCAACCAGCATAGCCTTCCTCTCGCAAGATGTGCACTAGCAAGCCGTTGCCGCAGCCGATATCAACGAAGCCCGGGAACTCCTCATCGCGGTACATGTCAGCCCATAGCTCAATGAGGAAACTGGCAATGCCCAAGTCTTCAAAGACGTGCTTGGCGGGGTCTGTCGTCTCAGCCCAGCTCTCAACGAGGGCGCGCGCATATCGATTCTTGAGCGTCGTGTAGCGGTCTTGGAAACGGGGTTGCGGCACAATAATGTCGTGGTTCACGCGCTTGATATATCCAGCTGCCGAACTGTGGCCGTGCTTGTGCAGAATCTCAAGCAAGTGGTAGGCGATACGTTGCAGCCTAACTTCAGCCCCTTCGGCAGGCTTGTCATCGGTGGGGGGGTAACGCAGGAAGTGTACCGAAATGGATCCTGAAGCGGTAGCCGGATCCCATTCATGGAGGTGTGCAATACCTCGAACTTTAGGATGATAGTACGGGAGGTCTTCGGCAGAGGAACAGTGTGGTGTGTAGATGGCGAGGGTTTTGGTGATGGCGGCATCCAGCAGAGGCGCCTCGGGGTTGGGCTCGGCCGATTGGTAGAAAAGGCAAGTCTGGTCTAGAGGAGCATCGCGCTGGGTATTTCGGGGAATCAGTTTGCGAACCAACGTCCGCTGAAGCTCAAAGCCTTGTATGGCGGGAGGAGGAGCGTATATGGCATCATCCGCACCAGCTGCGACAGTGTTTGATGCGCACTCCTCGACGTCGTACAGAATGTCTGCTCGGAACAGCCAGTTGGAGTTGAGGTTGGGGTTCTTGACCAGGTTCATCATGACTTTTGTGAAGTGGTAGGGGCTGTATGAGCAGGCATTGCGACTCATGGGCTCCCACACGCTGCCACTCGCATCGTGGATGAGGGGCAACGAACCCGGCGGCAGCTGTTCGGGCTCAAAGGAAATTTTCTCGCCTCGAGTTTCCACGCTGTTGTCCTCTTTGGCCATGATCAAGGTTGGCGCAATGCGATGGCCAAGTGGTGAGGCGACGTTGAAATAAGCAGCTTGTTTCAACGGGCATCGTCGAGTGCTGCGAGGTTGTTCAACACCACGCTAGCTCCAGGTTGGGCTCGCTGTGCTGCTCTAGGGTACGTGCAGGGTTATCTGGAAAGCAGATGGAAACCCTACTTTTCGGCTTTTCGACGTCATTTGGTGCCTCCACAATTTGATGGTGCCTTGTGGGGCGAGATGGGGTTGAACGGGGTTGATGTTGGCCCTGCCCTGGCCTGGTGTTGATTGGATGCTTTGCCCATGCTCATGCTTATGCTCATGCTCATGCCCATGCTTCAGCTTCGCGCGTGACTGCTTGTCCAACTGTGATTGAAGCTGAATCGCCGCCACCCAGAGGGCTCCAGGTCAGGATAGAAGACGACTTTGTTTGACCATTCGGGACTACCCGTCGACTCCAATGCTTGGCGTGGCAGCCAGGGAAGCTTGATGGTGGCGAATCAAGGGAGAAGTCCGATCTGATAGGGAACCAGCAACGAGTGTCACCAACGCACGTGCACAGCGTAACCAAGGCGGTTCCGGTAAAGTTCCGATACGGGAGCCTCTCGACGCTGGTGTAGGTAGTTCGTATCGTACACTGTCTGTACCGGTGCCGGTCTGTGTCACATCATCACATGGAAAGCTCTTTTGCCAGGGGAGTATGAGAGAGAGTGAGTATCCGCGGTTGAGCATGGATGGCCCGCCACGAGGCTGGGTCGCTGGCTCGCCGGCTTCCATCACAGCAACTGCCCTGCACTGCACAGCCCTGCGCCGCGTGCGTCACGCGAGCGAGGTGTGACTGACAGCTCTAGATTGGGTTGGGAGCGGATGCACTGGCCACTGGGCTGGGTGACTTGACTGGCGGCGTGATGAGTGGCCCAGTGGGGGACAAGGGGACTACCCAGAATGACACACGAAACGACGCAAAGGGGATTGGACGTTGGTGCTTGAATCCCGGTTCCGGTTGATGGGAATCGGTACGCTTCCGATTGTCTGAGATCCCTGGGTGGGTGGATGGATGCAGATTTGGCTCTGATATTGACTCTGGGAGCGCAGCTATTCTCTGCTGCCTGCCTGCTCTCTGACGGTACATGTACCGACTGAAGCTGCGACAAGACTGCTTGCTTCCATGTACCTTTTGCTACCAGGCACATGGGTTCCGGCGCCGGCGAAAGTGAATGTAAAGCAGGCCCATGCCGTCTTGTGTGAGTGTGGGTGGAGGATGATGGTAAAAGGTGTGTGTGTGGCTGGGACTTCTGCGCGGGCGGCCTCAGATCCCAGGCAGCAATCGCCTTCTCCGGCCGTCTTTCGCCTGCCAGCACCTGCCCGCCAATCCACACTCCGCGCTCGTGCCCCTCCCCCCTCCTCTTCTTAACTCTCTTCCTTTCCCTCCCTCACCTCCCGGCTTTCCCACAATCAATCAAAACCCTCGCATTTCCCTCCAGCTCACCTCCGCCGCTTCGTCTCCGTCGCATCCAGCCATCGCCCTCCAGCAGAACAGCCGCTCTCACCGCACTTCCACCTCAGACACTATTCCACAGCGAGGCGCTATCTCGTCAAGCGGTCGCTGAAAACACCCTTTTCTCCTCCACAAAACCCATTTCCCAAGGTCACCCCGCTACCTCCGAGTTTATGTCCATCGAAAACTTGAAGACCTACGGTACGTCGTTGGCCCAGCTCCTCTCTTGCGCCGTCCTGGCTGTTTCACCACTCCGACTTTGCTTTCCAACCCTGGGGGCGAAATGTTGCGCTCCCAGTGGTTGTGATCGTCGTCTCTGTCGCGTACCTGCATTTGTTCACCGCCAAGCGTTCCATCTCCCCCACATCTCACATCAACATGACATATCAAACTTGTACCTGGCACGCAATACTAACTCATTTACCAGACCCCTTCGCCGAAGCCGACGAAGACACTGGAGAAGTCAAGCAGACGCAGAATTACATCCATATACGCATTCAACGTACGTACTACGCCCCTTGGGACACGCGTGTAACCACTCTACGGCGGCCGTTCGATGCTAACACGACATCATAGAGCGTAATGGACGTAAGACTCTGACCACTGTCCAGGGTCTCCCAAAGAAGTTTGACCAGAAGAAGATTCTCAAGGTCATCAAGAAGAAGTTTGGTATGTTCCACCCATTGCTGCCCATTCGCGCATACATGGTTGCTAACTCGAGACATAGCCTGCAATGGCACCATTGTCAACGACACTGAGATGGGAGAGGTGATCCAGCTCCAGGGCGATCAGCGTAAAGATGTTCAGGAATTTCTCATCGATAAGAAGGAAGGTCTTGAGCTAGATGCCAAGACAATCAAGGTCCACGGCTTCTAAGCGCCGCATGCCCGTCGTCCTGTCAACCACTGCCCCTTGGGGCTACGTTGGCGACGAGGACATTCAGGACGCATAGCCTCCGCCTTGTTTGCGCGCCTCCTTCGATCCGGTGGTGTGTCTACCGACGAGACACCCCGAGGCTCCGCTCCGACTACTTTGGAAGGACGACGGGCATCCACCACTGCGAGCTTGTCTCCCATGGTGGCTATCTTCAGTTTTGGGAGAGAGTATTATACCCCTTTTGCACCCGCTCGAGCGGGTAGACCAGACAACTTCTGATGTGTCTTTCTTATCCGGTCCTCGTGCAGAGGGTTCAGGCTACGGGCAAAGCATGACAGCATGGCTTGTCGGTCATTCGTTTATAACTACTGGGCAAGCCCAGCCGTAGACCTTACCAAATACAATGACGATTCCGAAATCAAGTGTCGAGCTTTGAGAGTGCACGTCTGGCGAGGGAGATGTTTGCTTTATATCTGAGTAGGTGCCCACCTTTCCAAGAAATAGCCCATATTATATGTCCGCGCAATAACCAAGTCTTGTCCAACTCCAGCAAAGTAAGTGAAATGACGTAAGGTATACGTGATGATAGATTGGTGTGCCCCGTTATTTCGGGCGGGATATCAAATGTTTCAGAACATGGTACAGGTAATCCAAACAAGAAACCTGCCAAAGGTGAACCGGCCGTTTCTCAAAATGGTCATGCTAAACGGGAAATCAACAGTAATAGCAGCAACAACAATAGCAAAAGTGACAAAAACAACAACAACACAAAACAGTGACTAAAAAAGAAACGACAGTCTCTAAGCCCAGAGGCCCTTGTAAGGCAAAAGCAGTCTCACAACTCTCGCTGCTCATAGCCGCTTCTGACCTGGGCTATGACGCGAGAGGCCTCGTCCCAGAGGTGGCGGCCAAAGATGGCAATGGGGCTCTTGGGGTAGTCGGGGGTGTAGATGTGCATGTGTGCGAGCAGGGTGACCATGCTGATGAAGCTGGCAATGGAGAAGACGTTGATTGAGGTGGACGTCTCCTTGCGGATGTTGATCTTTTGGTGGGTGACGTGGTAGAGCATGGTAAGTGTCTGGGGAGGTTAGTCGAGTCAGTAACATGTTCGCCATCTCAAGTGCTAAGGTGGTTATCGGTTTGGGGCTGGGAGGAGGGAGGAAGCATACCGTGGCGATGCCGATCCAGCCAAGGAGGAGGAGGCGGGGGTCGTGGAAGCCGCCGGTGAGGGAGAGGACGTTGGAGGTGATGTAGGCGTTGACGGTGTTTATGGTGACGAGGCGGACCATGGTGGCCTGGGGAGTGTAGTTGATGAGCCTGGTGGTGCTTGTTAGTCGTCTGTGAAGCTGAGTGCTGGGGGGGGGGGGTTGATGTACCATCTCGACATGAGGCAGTCGGTGAAGAAGAAGGAGAGGTATCCGGAAGCAAAGCACTATCCCATTCATCAGTTGACCATTGATTCGTCCCAAGAGCTCTGTGAGGGACGCACCCATATAGTAGCCAGGCCGGTCTCGGTGAGGGCGTAGCGGGCATCGGCCTCGACGCCAATGGCCGAAGAGCCGGCGGCGACAGTGACGGCGGGCTCGGGCCCGGGCAACACGCGGAGCAGCAGCTGTAGGGCCGAGGGCAAACCCCACCACAGAGCGGGCAGGATGGAGACGAGGCGGAGGGCGAAGAGCCAGGGGTGCCAGGGCAGGGGCACGTTGAGGACGACGGCCACGCGCGGCTGCAGGAGCGTCGGGTGGACGGGGTGATTGGTGGCGGCGACGGCGGCGGTGGCTTTTGGCGATGTCGGCGTCGGAGCAGCAGCAGCAGCAGCAGCAGCAGCGGGATGCGGCGTCGTGGTCAGAGGGAGAGAGGGCGGTGGCGGAGGAGGAGGCGGCGGAGGAGCGGGAGGGAGAGGGCGGCCGGTAGAGGATGAGCTCCGGGGGAGCGGGGAGGGAGCGGCCATGGCTCTCTCGCCCAACTCAAGCCATTGAGCGCAGACGCAGGGAACGGGAGGAGAGGTCGAGTCGGTGTGGATTGACGAGTGGGCGTTGATGGTGGTGGTGGTGGTGGTGATGCTGGTTAGCAAGGAGCAAAGAGTGAGTGAAGAATGGGGGACGAGGATGGCGATGCCGTCAAAGGCAATGGAAAGACGCCCGTGGTCAGCGGGCACTTGGTTCAGACTCAGGCTCAGGCTCGGCAGGGGTTTTGCAGCAGGGCCTCCAGGCTGCATGGGGCGTCTACGGGGGGCCCAGAGTTTTTGAAAACCTAGCCAGGCGGCCCAGGCCTCTCTAGTTAGCCCAGTCTCCACGGGCTGGCAAATGGCCGCTGCAAGGGACGCTAGCTGGCCCCCCTGTGGCTCGTGGGTTAGGGGAGCTCGTCTGCTACATACTTTCTGTTTTATAATGGCGCGTCTCAGACGTGCTGCGAGGCCTCTGTCGTGCTCTGGATGGCGGCCATGAGAGGTTGGCTTCTTGTTATCGCGGCGAGGGAGAGCGTAGTCATAGACATGGCGCTTGAGGGGGCCGAGCACACTGTCCATCCAGGTTATAGTGTCTCTGTCGTTGGCCTGACTCACTGATATCATTCTCAATTCAACTCTTGACTATCGCTGGCTACTCATCACATTTGATACAAATCCAGATCCAAAAGGCGAGCGTGTCGCTGGTTCCCCGGCTTCAATCCCGTCCCCGCCTCCTCGTTTGACGCCGAGCCGGCTCCTTGTCTTTTGCCTTTGGCGTGGCTCTATTCTTCGTTCCTTGCCCCCTTTTTGGCTTCGCCCTTTCCTGTGCTTGTGCTCTTTTGGGCTCTGTCTTAAGCCGGGTACTCTGTCTCGTCTTTCCTGCCCCATGTTGTGATTTTGTAGGCGGCTTCCGGGGCGCTGCTGTGTTTCGGCGGGTTCCTCGAGAAGCGCACTGGACTGCAGGAGAGACGTGAGGAGGCTCCTGGGTCGCTTGGGCCCGAGCAGCGATGCGGGAGCTTCGTCGAAGCGGCTGCGGCTCCGGCGGTGCTCCAGCCGCAGCGTCCTTCTCTTGACCTTTGCGCCTTTTGGCCACTCGTTCTTCAGTGACCTCGTCGACCCGGTCGCGCTTTGGCGATGCCCTGCTTGGCTCGCCTGAAGAGACCTTTTCTGATGCGACCTGTTCCGGTAAGGAGTAGAGAGTTCCCTTTGACTTCTTGGCGCGACCATTCTTCCGTGTGCGGTCCTGGTCCTCTTGCCCGGATGCTATGTTGCCACTCTCGCCGCGTATCGATCCTTCTGCCCCGTCTTTGATCGAGGTTTCCGGTGCGTTGATTACCACCTCTTCTGTGTTTTCTCCCTTTGATGCGGCTGCTTCTGCCATTTCCTGCTTGATCAGTGTATATTGCTGCCGCATCCATACTTGATAGATCTCATGTCGCTCCGCCAATCCCCGCGTTCTGAGGTAATTTTGTGTGTCGTCGGTGAATTTGAAGATGACTGTTTTCCGGCGGTAGCAGGCGTCAAAGTTATTCGTGGCCTCGCTCAGCTCGAACCGGGCTTCCTCCAGTTCCCGTCTCACTCGGGCAGAAGAGTCTCGGGCAGCTCTCTCTTCAGCCAGCGAAACAGTGGCTTTTGCCAAGGCTACCGCCTCTTCTGCGCGAGTAACGTCAGACACAAGCTCGACAAAGAAGTCGTAGCCTTGAAGGTCATCTGGAGTTTCATGAGGCTTTAGTACGTTTGACTCAGTGAGCTCCTGTACCTTCTCATTGTACCATTTCTCCCAACGATCAGTTTTGACTTTGGCCCATCCCCGATAAATCGTAAACTCCCTGCACATATATTCGATCCATGTTGTCCGCGTGTCCTGCCTTGTATGGTCTATTTCGAGCTCGAAAGGTTCCGTAAAGGAGTACTTTGCCAGAAGCCTTCTCGAGGCATTGACGTACTTTTCGAAATGAGTTCCGTGCTTTTCTCTCATCCTTTTTTGAAAGGAGCGGAAGCCTTCCCATACATTTATCTGGAGATTGAAGGCACGCCATTCATTCTCCCTAACTGGGGGGTGGAATCCTTGCCAGTAATAAAGGAGCTCTCTGTGTTTCTGAGGATCATTGGCTACATCCTCTAGGAGCTCGATTGGGTACCAGGGACGGCCTCCATCCTCCACAAGAGCGTCGTAACATTCCCTTTCTAAGCGAATAGCCTTCAAGTGCTGCGATTTGGGAGACAATGGCGTAATGCTGGGGGTCGGTGTATACTCCCAGCGATCGTGATTTGGAGCTGCGGAAGCTACCTGTGACAGGCGCGCGGAGAGTTCATCTAGATTGATGGGATTGGAAGATGAAGCAGTTTGTTCCGGATGTACTCGGTCCCTGCAGATTGTGAGTGTCCAGCGACGTGGTGAGTGAGGCCACGATGCGTACCTTAGCCTGTTGATGAAGGCCTCTGTGAGGTTCTGGGGATCTTGAACAGACACTGTCCTACATGACGATGTGAGCTCAGCCCTGAGCAAAGCCTAGAGGCTCTATATGGACGTGACTCACCTGTTATGCTCCTCTAGATAACGATCGAGCTCATCGTCGGAGAACTTCTCAATCTCGGCGGCGGTTGGTTTCCTTGGCGTACTCATGATGTATCGGCTACCGTGACTAGCTGGGTGAGTATGCTGGGAGGCTATCAAACGATGTGCAAAGACGACCGCGTGGTTTAAGCTGAAGAGAATGAACAAGATAGACCGGCTGGCTCCCTTGGGAGGGTTCCGAAATAGATGTAGAGTCGAATGATGCACCAAGCCAGTCTCGTCACTGTGTCGGTGCCCAAGTTACGCGCGCGCGTCAGAGTAAGGGATTCACGTGTTCGCTTGTGGCTGTGTCGGTGGTTGGCGGTTAACCTTTGGGGAAGGAGATCGCTGTGGAGTAATTACTCCGTACCTAACTATTTAGCCTGAGCCGGTAAGGCAGGCTATTTCCAGCCCTGTTGCGCCTCCAAGCGCCATCTACCCGGCGCTATTCGCGGCCCGCACACCCACTTGACACTTTCACTCAACACCACTGGCTTGTTGGTCACCAACTCCCTTGTTGTTGTTGGTAGCACTGCCAGATGTGAAACGAGCCACGATGCAGCTTCGTCACTCATTGGTCTGTGTTTGTCTGCTTCATTGGCGCCCGCCCGGTCTGCCAATCTCGGGCGCAGGAGTCAAGACGCTTGCGTCTTCCTTGGGCCATCTCTCTGCTCCAGCCCTTATGTCTTCTTCTCTCATCATGTCATCTCTTCCTCCGCAAAGTATAAGTGTCACAGGTTCTCCTCCTTCTCAAGACTACTCGGCCTTCCCTATATAACCAGTTTTTCCTGCGGCTTTGATGCCGTGTTTTGCCCCATCTCTCTTCTAAACATAACTCATCTGATTCTGACGCATCTTACTTCTCCCCCATCACACATAACTCATATATACCTTGCCCGACCATGGCACCCTTGAATACGGATGATCCAAACCTCATCGCTTGTCTTTGCCACGTCCATGCTCGTCCTGGCTATCGTGCCCTGTTGGAGGCCGCAAACAGATCTCGTCTGGTCGAGCAACCTGAAAACGACCTCCCAGTAAGCCGGGGAACCACCCCTTCCAGGGAATCAAGCCCAGCCTCATCCTCATCGCCATCCTCGGACGCTATTTCAAGTCGGAGTCAGTGGGACATAGGTCTAGCGCTTAGGTTTGATCACGGTCCTAGGCAGAGTTCTGGCTTCTTGGTTGGGACAAAACCCAATTGTGATATCATTCTTCCGCGCACCGAGTCTACAAGAGGTCTCAGCAATTTTCAATGCCTTATCACCTTCGACGACCAGGGGCGACTGATACTGAGAGACTTGCGAGATCCTAGCCGGTACGGCGATGGCACGGCAGTGATCTACAAAGGAGAGCCAGCACAAAAGCGCCGTGGGTTCCGTTGGATTATAGCTGGAGACCAGGTCCTCAAAAAGATTACTGCCACAATCGTGTTTCACGACCTTGTCCAATTCGAAATTGTCGCTCCATTCCACGACATCAAATCCTCTAGATATAGAGAAAAAGTGGCCCAGTTCCGAAGCAGATGCAACACACTCCCGGATGAGCTTAGCATCCCTAGCCTCACGCTCAAAAGTGCTGAAGAAACAGCGGTGCCCAGCGGAGCGCAAACTCCACGCCAGGGACCAATTCGCCTCGACATTAATACACTTGGTGTGGGGGGCCAGGCTACCGTCTTCTTGGTTTGGGACGTCAGCACTGGCATGAAGTATGCTTCCAAAAGGCCCCGCAAGGAGACATACGCGGATCGGCTGAGGACAGAGATCAAGCTCTTGAAACGAATTAGCCACGTAAGTATTATGCTCCAACCTCTTCTGTGACCAGTGACGCTAACTGTAAAAATAGCCAAACATCGTCCAACTTGTTGACTTTGTTGAGTATCCTTTACCCGAACTCGTGCTTGAGTATGCTCCTCTTGGTGCGCTTGATGAATACGCCAAGAACAACTCCGTCACTCCACAGCAAAACCTCATGATCTTGCGTCAAGGACTTTCCGCCTTGAGATATCTTCATGAACTACCCCAGCCTATCGCACATCGCGATATCAAGCCCGGGAACATTCTAGTCCAGTCCCGAAATCCGCTTCATATCAAAATATCAGACTTTGGATACTCGAAGGAGCATGTTCATGACTTACTAACGGGATGCGGTACCATAATCTACATGGCACCGGAAGTACAGTCCAGTGCAAGCTATGACAAAAGTGTTGACATCTGGTCATTGGGTGTCATGGTGTTGGAGTTTTCCCAGGACCTTCCTCGCTATACAAGAAACGAGGGCTTGGCTAGCTGGGCCAGCAAAATTGTTTCACACTTGGACCGAAACCTGCAGAGAACACCAACCGGTCTGCTGTCTTTTCTGGCGCGCTCAATGGTTGTTTTCAATCCTCGGGCACGACTTTCAGCTCGGGGGTGCGAGAGAGAAGTGGAAGAGTTGAGCCCTGAGCCAAACGGTTCCTCTACACCCACCCAATCCACTTACAGGACACAGTATAGCGGTTCGTCAAGGGGAAATGGCACAGGAGCTGCAACCGGCAGCCTACAGACTGCCGTCTTCAACCCCGCCTTGGTTGACGAGCGTCTGTCGGATTCATTCTTTTCAACAACGCGGGACACAACGCGGGACAAGAGGCCATCTGCATCTCCAGAGCCAGAGATTACCAGAAGCATTTTTCAGCGAACGAAGAGATCCAAATCCACTGCGAGCGAACGCGAAATCGAGCCGGAGTCAGTATTGGGCTATGTACACGACAAAGCCTCGGGACTTCTCGATCCTAGGCTCGTGGGATCATCTCTCGCGGAGATGGGACGCAATTCCAAGTCAACATTCTCCCGAAGCTCTCCAAGTACTGTACCTAGGAGCTCTGTTCCTATGCCGAAAAAGGCTGTTGCGAGTTCAGGAGAGGTGGTGCTCAATGATGACTGGATGAACGATCCGAGATGGGCAGAGCCGCCCCGACAGCAGCAGCAGCAGCAGCAGCAAGCTGGGCCCCGGAGGTCGAGCCGCTTGAGCGCCCGAGCTCAATGTAGTCCTAGTGATGAAGCAACGGCTGCGGCATTGCTCAAAGCCATGGGAAGAAAGTATTGATTATTTGGGAAGGTTAGGATTAATGAGCTGGCATGTAGGTAAGGGTTAAGGGGAGAAAACACGGGAACGAAGAACTATTGTACATTTCACATAGCTGTAGATGGCCCTACTATAGCATAACCTCTGAGTTCTGTTTTGATGTTTAAAGACGATTGTTTATGATGGTAAAGACGTCATGGTCACAGAGGGTTAAGGAGCCATTCCTCTGCAGCGTACTGTATGCAGCTTGCTACACGATGGACTTCTCTGGCCACCAGCAAAACCACGTTATAAATAAACATGAGCTCAGTTTTGCTTTGATGAACCTCTGCGGGAAAACGATGTGTAGATTAAATGGATGATACAAGTCTTTTGACTCGCCAAGGACCTGCCGTCTGGAAAGATCCTGCACCATAACTACCTACCTAGTAGGTTAAAGAGATGCCATATCGGAGCACTTCTCCACAGGTAGAACACAAGTTCAGGCCAGCAACTGTACACTTGCCCCGGCTGAGTCGCTATCGTCGTGGTCAACCAAGAAAATTTTGAGGTTCTTGGGGTACATTTATTTAGCTCTTAGAGTTCGTAACGTATTTTTCGGTATATGCGTAGGTGCTTTTCGATTGTGCCACTCGCTCGATACCATCACGCTCCAGGTCGATGAAAGAGCTTTCCAGTGACTTGACGTTTAGCGTCACAGCCCCGTCGAGGTTGAAACGATGGCGATCAATTGTTCTCTGTTGGAACTGAGCCATTTGGGCCAGCAGTGACGTGGTTTCGTCTGACAGGTTTCTCTGTAGGATAGGCCTGTTGTGGTAGAGGTCTCCAAATTGTCCGAGCTTGGTGCTCACTGATGGATCAACAAATTCCGTGAGGAGGTAGCCTGTGACAATTCCGTTGAGAGAAAGGGTATAAACATAGTTTGAGGCCAACGACAGATTGAGTGTCGCAGAGATGAGGCGCCAGATGAGTTGGAGAAAACGCTCCGACAGCGATCGCGTGGTGATGTCCGTGTACTACAACTCGGAGAGCGAGGGCTCACTGTTAGTGGGCGTGCAACCTAGGTATTCTCTTTGAAGCCAAAAACTTACATGATGGCCACTGGGAAATCCGAAGCCAAACAACTGTGGTACGCGGACGTTGGGACATTCTTTTCGAAGCCACACATGAGCGCCCACCTCGCTTGCAATCCTCTCATGAAGCAAGTCCGGACAACTGCGTGCCTCATTGTCGAGTGGTACGGGGCAACGCATTAGCACACGTCGAGTCTTTGCTGCGTGGCTGTGGTCAACGTCGATGACTACACCGACGTATGAGGTTCCATGTGTCCAGAGTGTCTGCGAGGCAACTGAACAGACCGAGTCGCGACCAAGCCCGAGGTGATGTGCCGTGAGCTGCTCGATAACGTGCCGGCGAGTCCACAAGTAGGCCGAAAGAGTATGAGCCTCGGCGAGTTGATCCTGCTCGCAGATCATGTTGCCGCCCTAGGAAGGACCCTGTCAGCGCGAAAGGTGGATGCCGTGGAGCTGCCCAAGCGCCAAAGATGTTTCCGATGAGATCTAGTGATCCTACGATCGGCCTAGTCTTGTCTTGTTGCTGATTCCGGGAGAAGGAGTCGAAGAGGATGAGAAGGATGATAGCAGCGGAGGCTGGACGAGGAAACGCTGCTCGAATCATGTGATTAGCGACGAGTGACGGTTATAATGAGAGGAATCATATGACAGGAGCAGACATGGCAAACCGACATCGCACAAAGTGGATAGAGTCAAAATGGAAAAAGCAGCTGTACCGGAACCAACAGCGTGATAGCAGCAGGGTCAATGCAGGCCATCAGAAAAGACCCATCAATAGGACTAATAGCACCAGCAGGACCAACAGCAACAAGTCGAGATACTTGAGGGTACCTGGCACCCACGTACCCATCCTGCTGGTCCATGCTGAGCACTGTATATCCAAACAAGTGCGGCCGAGTTGTTGTCTCGCGAGGAAACCCCCGGCAGATTCGTGATCGGATGCCCTCGCCAGTCAGCGTCATGGGAGCAAGTCAGCCGCTAGACTTGAAATGTCATCCTAAATGTATCGACGCAAGCCAGAGGGAATGGATGCTACCATACGTGGTTCTCCACGAACCCTGGTCCCGCGTCTCCCCCGGCTCGACCTGCATCTTCCCCCCACCGCGTCTTTGCTTATCTCTCCCTCGCTGTTGGTGGCAAATGTGGCTTTGGCTGTTCAATGTGTAACTTGCAGCTGCGGAGAATTGCAAACCCCCACTGCAGTTCGTCCTAATCGACACAGGTGCATGGCTTGAGGCGAGTCCGTCGGCCGTCCTGCTGGATGAAGGAGTGGCTGACTGCATATAGCCCGGTTGACGGGTCAAACGTTGACAACGCAAAAGGTTCATTATGGTCTTGGTCTTGGTCTTGGTCTTGGTCTTGGTCTTGGGTAGACTAGGGCAGGTTCTTCGAAGGATGTGAGTTTATAGTGTCGGGATGGGATTAGCCTCGCTGGACAGGGTTATGTGACAGTGTCTTCTGGATTCTTTTCGACGTGTCTTTTCGGTGGACTAACCCAGGGAAAGCTTTGAGGAAATGGTTCGAGCATCTAGATGGTTGTAGGATCGTGGTTTCGGCATTCAATGGTGTAGCAAATCTCTTTCGGCGACGTGTTCGTTTCGGGGGCTAGGACTCTATCGGCCAAGAGAGAACCTTGTAGCTCTCTCTCAAGGATCTTGGCACGCGTCTTGGTCTCGTAGATACCCTCGTCGATGCTTTTGTCGACTTCTTGCTACTGCAGAGGGAAGAGAGGTACTGTCGCGTCAGCATCACCCAACCCAGTACCCGAGAGCTTTCGACGCGATGTCTAGATGCTCTCCAGGCAATCTCAGGCAATCTCTTGGCCTGATCTCAAGGCCAAACATACCTTCTGCCACTGTAGATGCTGGTGAGCTACGATGAGGGGGGCTCGCTGCTGGATGAGTTTGTTCGACGAAGTGGTGCTTGGCGAATGCTCAGTGCTTTCTGTGGGTGCTCTTCTGATCTCGGGGCATTGGAGAGTCGTTGGCTGCTGTCAGTCTCTTCTCGCGGCATCAAGATTCTTTGAAGATTCTACTGGTGTTGTGAATTAGCATGCTCACGATATCCGCCAAAATGGTGACCCTGACTGCACATTGTTGTTGCACTGGCCAGTCTGGTCGGATACGGAGGCTTGAAACAAAGCTAGAGGGGTTACGACACTCTAATGCTTGGAGAGATGGATGGCGATAGATGGTGAGAAGTGTTGATGTGTGGCATGGATGCATTTGTTGTTTCGAGTCGAAGAGGAGGATGGTTCGGCTTCAGATGGGATGGGGGTGCGAAACTAGTTTGGCCAGATTCCCTCGGGACAAGATGGGGATGGCACAAGATGAACATGAAGAGTTTCTTGAAAACAACATCGAGGGATAGTTGAATGCTTGGGAGGGGGACCGTGTTTACGTCTTTGTCGTGGTGCGGGATGCACGAGCCATATACCAAGGCTGCAAGGGATGGCAATGGGCGTCAAGCTTTGGTTCTTTGAACAAGAGGGACGCAATGGATCACGAAAGCCCAGACCACTTGAAACTACAGATGCAACTTGAGGAATCAGGGACGAGATGGCCCGGAGCCTCGGCCCTCGGGGACAAGAGGTGACAAAGCGGGAGCAGCTCAGGCAAAGGACTAATCAAGAGCCGACTCTCTCCTCTCTCCTCTCTCCTCTGCCCTGGCCGGAAGCCCTGGGCCCTGGAGTGAAAGTGAGTGAAGCACCGTCATTGTCTGATGAGTTTTCCTGTTTAATGAGGTTGGGCACTTGACTAACCCTCCCCCCGTTTCCCCCGGCAGCCCGCTCCTTTTTCCTTTTCTCCTCCCACAACAACTCCACCCTCACCTCCCAATCTTCCTCCTCACACAAACACACCTTGTTTTCTTCTTCAAAAACTTTCATCTTCTTCATCTTCATCCATCTAGAAAGCCTCGAGTACTCCTCTGACGCTTGAAGCTGATGATTCTCGTCGCAGATCCTGCAAAGCTCCTCGTCTCGACCTCTTCCCCCTCCTCACTCACATTTCTGTTTTGACACAACCATCGAGGCAACGCCAAACACTTCAGGTAAGATCTTAGATCTCTCATTATCTCTGTTTGCATCACATAAGGATCGCTCTGGTGGTTATTCACTCACGGAGCGAGAAGTTCCCTCCCTCCTTTTCCCCCTTCCTCCCCCTCTTCCTCTCCCTCTCTCTTCCTCCTCCTACATTCTCACACGCGTTTGCCTGCTCTTTAAGAAGCCTCTCCGAGGTGGCATCAGACTTTCGTCTGGATACGTTGGGTCCTCTCTCAAAGATCCATAGCACATCTCCTCGCATCCGTCGGAAGCTCTAGAACCTTTGACACCTTGGTGGATGGGCCAAGAAGAAACGTTCCACTTGACACGGCAAAGGTACTAAGAGACACAGATCGTGCAGACTTTTCTTCTTCCTCCATCGCCTCAGAACCAGGTCTTCCTTCCTGTTGACAAGCACATCAGACTACCCTTCAGTGAGTTCTACCAAAGGTTTGTGGACCTGAGCGAAACTGACCCTCGAAGCAAAGTTTTCTTCGGGTGAATAAGCTGTAGATGCCTGGCTCAGCATCACTGCTTCTAATCCAAGAGACTCCAAAGCTACTCATAACGTCTTCCAGTTTGTATGACTGACCGACCGACTCACCTTGGCACAAGAACCTTGACCATGACGCTCCGTGCTAGTCCACGAACAGGGACAGAAGACTGGAAAAGTTCTGCTCACAAGTAAGTCATTGAGAGATTTCACATCTTCTACGGACTACTCAACAAACTCTAAATGCTGACCTTGGCTATCAGGAAATAAACTTGTTACCCTACTAGTTCCCTGACGTACTTGGTTGGCGAGGCGGACTGCGTCAACGAGCAATAAAACAATCCTTTCAAAGATCGGTCATAGAGATTTCACAACTCACCACACACTCGTGGGTCTGTATACCAAGCCAAGAGAACTGTGGTACTCTGTAAGTCTTCTTGCCCGTCTAACCGACGTGTCGATATCTTTGTCGGACCCTTTGCAAAGCACTTTGGTGCTTTCTTTTGTCTGCTTGGCATCGCAGCCAAGGTCGTTTTACGTCAAATCTGGGCTGGCTAACATCTTACTTTATAGACAGTACAGTTGGGATTACTCAAATAACAGACCAGACCTCGTCTCCTCCTAATCCAAAGCTCTTGTTGACAGTTCAATCTCTTACCCAAGTCTGAGTTGGACGCAAGACCTTGGGACACCTACCAAGTAAGCAACTACAGTGGAAGCATCCAAACATTGCAAAGCCATAGGACTCTGCTAACCTCATTAGACGCCTTCTCTTGACCCAAGCTGACTGGCTGAGCAATACATTAATTGCTGCGCGATACATCAAATACCGTTTGAACGAAGAAGGTTACTTACCATCGCAGAGAAGCACCACACGCTTGTGCCTTACAAAGAGTCGGCCATTTGCAAATAAACTCTGAGACTAGTTTCTGTCTCAGAAGTCAGACGAAACAGCAAAGGCGTGCGAATCGACTCCGTCTTGGTATCAACTTTGCCTGAATACCTTATTTGGTAAGAGTTGGGATCTCGAAAGTCACGTCCCGCATGAAACCAGCACCGGGCCAACACTACCTGGTAGACGGCAAGGGGGTACCTTGGATTCTCGAAAGTGGCAAGTTCCCAAGTTTAACTGGCTTTGTATGTCTATTATTAACTCATGTTACAGTTCCGGATCTGTTTCGGTTGAAATGGTTTTATACCCATGGAACAAGGTGCGGCTGTATCGACGTTGTCGCCCTTCTCATCGCGGTAATGCACGAAGCAGCAAACCGAAAATGTCTCCTGGCTCTCGCATAAACGTAAGTCTCTTTTTGCTCTTGGTGTGCCTGATGAATGGCTCGTTAAGCTGATGGTCCTGGGCAAAACAAAGGCTTCTCCAGCCACAACACCAAGCTCCAGGCACTCTGTCAAGTGCATGGAGTACTCGCCATATGACGATGGAACATGGAACGGCGAAGGATCACACCAGAACTCTACGAAACGCATATCCTACACCAAAGAACCGGTATTACACACATCTACAACATCACGCTCTACTTGTGGAGGGTGGCAAGCAGCTGTGGCCTACCCCACGCTAGCCTTCCGAGGCCGCGCCAACGGTCAATCATTGACAGCTGCCAAACCCAGATGTAAGTCGACTCACTCCTCTTGTTCATCTGTTTGAAAGCCTCTCATTTCCGGTCATCAAGGTTCTCCCCAAGCCACAGCAGCAGCCGGAGATTCACTCCATGTCAGAAGAGGCGCCGACTCCAGAGACGGAAAAGACGGAAAAGACGACGAGGTCGAAAATAGAGGTGAGCACAGAGAGAGGGATCAAAATGGCTCGGACTGCTTCGGCACTGGAGCATCTACGTGACAGATTGGCATTGCAATCATTGTGTGTTTCTATACTGACGTTGACATTGGACTTGGAATATGTAGGTGAACCGAGAGAAACAGAAGGCGGCGAGGCTAGCGATGAACACATATTGGACACCTTAGGTATCCTTAGGTATGTTTGTGCCGGCTACCCACTGCATGAGCAAGTTATTGCTCAGACCTCTGCCTGTCAATGACGAACTAACACGGACAGGGGGTGCAGCTGCAATCTGATGCTGTAGCTGAGAAGATGGTGAGAGACGTCACCCCTGGTTCAATGATGAAACTACGGTACAACACCGCCTACTGAGAACCAGCGAGTTGGCGGCATTATCCTGATGATCCTTCGCTCCCTGACTTCAAAACGGGCACGAGGTCCAAACGGATTCCCACCCTCATTACCCTGTTGGCTCACTGCCAACGCCATCCTTATCCCAAAGGTACGGATCTATTCTGCTCACTTCGAGCAACGTCTACCGTCGACAGCCACTGACAGCTGGCAGCCCTTTCTCGTCAGTTGCCCAGTTGCGCGGCAACTGGCTACTTAAAGCCAAGCAGACGTGAGTCCCCCTCTTTTCTTTTATTCCTCTTCATCCTCTTCTTTTCCTCGACTCGCCTCATCATTCTCACCACTTGTTTTTCCCAGTCCTCGACCACCAAGACCAACAAAGACAAGTCAAGGAGACCCTCACGATGGCGGGACGAAGGAGTGCCTTCTCCCGCTCCAAGGGCAGTCAGTCCTGGAGGCACGGTGAGCAGCTTCGGAAGTCGGTCTCCCTCAACTTTGAGGCGTCGTCTTCTGATTCTGACTCGGATGGGGGTGGTGCTTTCCACCGCACGGCGGACTCGCCCACCACTTCGTCAGTTACCTCCATCCAGACTACTGACCGGTTGCTCATTTCAATCACCAGTCTGCCAGCCAAGTCCCTCTCAGACAATGGAAATGATGAGTAAGTTGCCTCCCCTCCCCTCTCCAACTCACCTCCTCTAAAGCGAGTCTCTCGCTGATCATCTGCTTAGCTCCAGCTCCAGCTTCCACGTCGAAGGCTACGAGGAGGACGATGTCTTTTCCACCGCAGCCGACGTCGATGAGACTGCCAACGGGGCTTCCGAGGACGGGGACGAGGAGACTAACTCAGAGCTCACTGCACCCGAGCGACGTCGTTATGCCCGGTCCATGCAAGGCCAAGTCGCCGTCATCCAGGATCACTCTGATGGCTCCGTCGATGCTCAGGCAGTGTACCCTCCGACGGCGTGCATATTTGTCGCCAAGTAAGTCCTCCCCTCCATTCACCCCACCAGCACCTACACACGTACTGACATGGCATGCTTCCAGTCTTTCCCAATCTCGTAATGATCAAGACCTTCATGACGAAGTGGAGAACGTCTTTGGGAGATTTGGCCGAGTCTTTGTCAAGATCCGCCGTGACAAGCGCGGGATGCCCTTTGCGTTCTGCCAATTCACGGTGCGTGTTTGCTTCCAAACCATTTGTAAACCTGAACTCTCTCTCTAACTTGACGCAGAGAGACAAGTCTGCACGACGAGCTTTCCGACTGGGTAAAGGCACGCTGATCTTTGGTCGCGAGTGCCGCACTGAGATGGCTGATGCCAACCGTAAGTTGACCCTCCCAAGTTGCCAAAGAACTGACACTAACATGCTCTTGCAGTCAAGTACATTGTTTACAAGGAATCGGGCGAGCGCACACAGCTCACCGAAGCCATTAGCCTTCTCGACCCCTACGGGGTTATCGCGAAGGCGCGATTGCTTGAGGACGACATGTGCGGGAAGTTGGGCATCACTCAGGCCTGCGTAGTCAGCTACCAGATGTATGATGGCGACAGAGAAGTGATCAAGGTGAGCACACAATTTTGCCATGAATAACACGCTTCGTCTCTAATATTTTCTTGCAGGCGACAAAAGAGAACAAAGACTACCAAGTCATTGCGCTTGACAACCGACTGGCGCGCAAGCTTGAAGAGTCTCCCGATAAGCCCCGTGGCCACGAGGAGCGGCTTGACAAGGACCGTCGCACGGCATTCTTTGGCAGGCTCCCCCCTTACATTGACGAGGAATTTGTCCGGACGATGGGCGCCGCATGCGGCGAAATCCTGCACGTGTGGATGCGGCCCCAGATAACATCTGATGGTATGAATGTCGCTTCCTTTATTGTGTTCTTGTGACTGACCATGGGTTTGTTTCCAGGGGTGAGGTTTGCGTTTGTCGAGTACACTGATGAGGATGCTCCTGCTCGCGCGATCAACTTCTATGTAAGTGCCCAGACAGACACCGCAGCCTTTGTGGGCGACACGAGCCGTTGGCTAACCTCAATCTTGATAGAACGGCAAGGACATCTGTGGCTACATCATCGAGGTGGCCAGAAAGAGGACTCGTGAGCCGGTCACGCCTCAGCGATTCCTTCCAAGAACCCCAGGAGGACTGTCCGCTCTGTCGTCCGACTCTCCGCAGAGTTCGTTCAACCGCTCTGGCGCCAGCCGCACGTCGGTGGCTACGCAGTACACTCGCAAATCTGCCCAGACTCTTCGAGCTGTCGAGGAGTCCCCGAGCATGACATCTGCCACGAGCACCGCTCGGACGCCCGCCTTGGGCCCTTCGTCAAGGTGGCCAGGCCCGTTTTCCAGCCGCGGTCCTTCTGCTTCCTCGGCTGCAGCGTCCTCAGCCCCGGCAGCTGGCTCCCCTTTTGAGCGTGCCCAGCGAGGCTTCGTCAGCACCGCCCAGCGAGCGGCGGACAGAGCGGAAGCAATGATTGACAAGCGTGCTGCCCTGCACCGTGAACTCCCTGCCTCCCTTGAGCAGACTGGACCACAACATGGTCTAGGACGCGTCTCTTCCAGAGCAGAGTTGGCTTCCCATGCTGCCCCCGAGACTCCTGCCGGTCGCGCTGTGATTGCAGCTTCCCACGTCGCCACACCAAGCCGCGCTTCTGACGACGCTTCTGAAGTCAAGCCAGTCGCCAGCACCTCTCGGATCAACCAGACAGAGACACGCGATGGCCCTGTGTCGGAGATACCCGCTACTCCCACGAGCAACCTTGGCGCTCCTCCTCTGCACAGCGGGTTGCCAATGATGTCGCCGTTTCCAGGTATGCATTTCCCGGCAATGATGCCTCCAGGACATGGGAGCCCGATGCAGCATCCCTGCTACCCTTCATATGCACATGGGCCTGCGATGCATGTTTCCCCTCAGCCCATTCCGTTGACAGACTCAAACGGCCACACGGTATACTACTCTCAGGTGGCCATGATGCCGCCTCCTCATCTTACCCACATGTCTGCTCAAGGCTATCATGGGATGGGCTCTCAGACACCGTCTTCGTCGACCAGACATGATGGGTCATACAGCAACGGGTCAAGCAACTGAGCTGAGCTGAGTTGACTGTGCGACGCCAAGCTCAACTGCTTCTGCATCGTATGAGTCCGTTTCCGCTGCGACACCAACTGCCTCGACACAAAAGGCAGGATTTGCTACGCCTTGGGAAGATGATTTCAGACGAAAATCGTCAATAACAACAACAAAAAGCCCAAAAAAAAAAAAAACCACTCCCCAAGACCTCTTCCCCCCAAAAAGAAAGAAAAGAAAAAAAAGCTGCCATTTCAGGCCATCGCATGCACATTGGAGTTTGGACTGTCTCATTTTGATCTTGATCGTTTCTGGCATCTGGTTTTTGCAATCTCGACAGTCTGGTCGGTACCTGGGCTCTCGAGTCATTTCAGAGTATCACAAAGGGACAAGTCGCATGGAAAGTTTTCGGTTTCTGGTTTTGCATTCTTGGCAAAGGAGTTTGGTTTCAACGCGCAACAATGCGCCTTCGCCAGTCTGGCTGGTACAAAGAGTACCGCAAAGGGACCGGTGAGGTCGGAGGATTCTGGTTTTGAGGAAGTGGTTTGGTTGTATGGAAAAGTCTTGTAGATTTTGATTGGGGCCCTCAGAAAATGCAAAAAAATATTCCCCTCTCAGCTTGTCGTGCACCTTGGCGCAGTGAAGAATGTGGATGAGGATGTGAATGAGGATGAGGATGAGACATCGCCAACCCTGTTCATCGGGTCAATCTGGTGGGGTCAAGGTCAAGG
This sequence comes from Pseudonectria buxi, assembly GCA_003693545.1. Taxonomy (NCBI): domain Eukaryota; kingdom Fungi; phylum Ascomycota; class Sordariomycetes; order Hypocreales; family Nectriaceae; genus Pseudonectria; species Pseudonectria buxi. Next base: position 179,604 of record QUZG01000005.1, read on the forward strand.
CCAACGGCAGCTAAAATAACCCCTCAGCTAAAAGTAAGCGGATGATCTGATGCAGCTGAGCGGACTCCATAAGGCTGGCTGCCGGCTGGTGGTGGCACAATGAGGTCTAACTCGAACCAGGCCTGGCGCCATGTTTATCCGCTCTCGCAATTTTTCACGTTCTTGATCAAGAAGGTGACGACCTCAACTTGTCCTCTCCTCTTTTCTCCTCTCCTCACATCTTCCCGCAACCTCGCCCATCTCGTCGAGCCTGGATCCTAGCATCTTTCCATCAGTCCACGCTGCCATATTCATTTCCAACTCGAGCCATCATGGGACAGCCCTCGTTTGCGGCGTCCAACGCCATCATCTATGTCACCTACGGGGCCTTTTTGTAGGTGACACTCGCTGCAGACCTCAATTGATGCCGCTTCTCCCCTCGTCGCCTGAGCCAGCTGCTGACAATCAACGTCTAGGGCCGTGGGCACAGCTGTCGCCTGGCGACTGCGCAAGCAGCCCAAGGAGGAATTCATCTCTGGAAACAGAACTCAGACGGGTCAGGACCACTCTCGCCTCAATGACTGAGCAGACCAACTCACTCTTGGTCTGGCTGGGATCATCGACTCTCTCCATCCCCTTGGCCCGCCCCAGTCACAAGCTAACTCGCCTCGCAGCGTTCCCTCTGGCCTTGAACTTCATCGCCTCCGGTGAGTAGAGCAGATGCTCTCCAAGCGCCATCCCGGAGCGGTAGCAACACGGCCATTTGCGCAGCAATCAAACGCGAGTAGACGTTCCTCGAAAAAGGACCTTCCTCTTGACCCATTTTCCCGATCGAGTATGACACGAGCAAGACGGAGGAGCTGAACGAGCAGGTTCGTACCCGAAATACAGTCTTCTTCCCCCTCCTCTCGAGATGCGCTCTTCCGGGCTGTATCGTCTGTCTCTACTAATCAACCAGCTCCGGCGCCATGGCGAGCGCCCAGCTTCAGTGCAGGCGGCTCCGTTGGCGCTGGAACAGACCCCAAGACAGATGTGCTCGGCGGAGCCATCTCGGGAGGGGAGGAGAGGATGCGGCTCACTACGGGCGCGGAATGAACGTAACGGCGGGCATCCAACCCCAGACAAAGACTTGCTCTGGCGGAGATGCCTGCTGTGCGTACATGAAGCTGAGATTGTACCGTAATACTCGATCAAGTTAATGCTTGCGTGGGAAATGTGTTGCCGCTCCAGAACCCCCTTGCCGATATGGCAAAGCCCCCCTGACACTCGAGATTAGGAAACTGACTCTTGCAGCGCTCGGAGCGAGCATCCTCACCGCGTACCCGGAGCTCGCCACAATCGCTGGCGTCCAGGGCCTCATCATCTACGCGCTGGCCTCGGCCCTGCCCATGCTCATCTTTGGCTTCCTGGGCCCCGTCATCCGCCGCAAGTGCCCCGAAGGCTTCGTCCTGACCGAGTGGACCAAGCAGCGCTATGGCACGCTCACGATGCTGTACCTCAGCCTGATGACCCTTGTCACGCTCTTCTTGTACATGATTTCTGAGCTGTCGGCGCTCGGGCAGGTTGTGACTGCGTTGGCGGGGCTCAAGAGCCTACCCGTCATGATTGTGCAATGCGCCATTACCACCATTTACACCTGTACGTCTTCGCATCTGGCACTCTTTATCCTTAAACGACACCCATGCTAACCTCGCTCAGCACTCGGTGGATTCAAGGTCTCCTTTTTCACAGACACCATCCAGGGCGTCATGGTGGTTTGCCTCGTCATCATCGCAACGGTGACTGTTGGCGTCAAGACGGATATTGACACAAGCAGAATCGACCAGTCGGGCCTTCTCAAGCCCAGCCTGCTTGGATGGCAGCTTCTGTACATCCTCCCCGTCGCCATCGCTGCCAACGACTTCTTCCTGTCGCACTTTTGGCTGCGCGCCTTTGCGTCCAAGACGGACAGGGACCTCCGCATCGGCACCTCCATCGCCACCGTTGCCATTCTCTGCATCCTCACTCTCGTCGGCGTCGCGGGCCTCATCGCCGTATGGTCAGGCGCGCTGCCCATGGATGGCTCCGGCACCGGCTCCATTGCGTTGTTTCTGCTGCTCGACGCGCTGCCCAGCTGGGTCATGGGCATCGTCCTCGTAATGGTCGTGACGCTGAGCTGCGCCGCCTTTGACAGCCTGCAATCGGCCATGGTCTCGTCGGCCTCCAATGACCTGTTCCGCAACCGTCTCAACATCTGGATCATCCGCGCCTTTGTCGTGCTCATCATCATCCCCGTCATTGTCATCGCCCTCAAGGCCCCGTCCGTCCTGCGTATCTACCTCATCACCGACCTCGTCGCCGCCGCCACCATCCCCGTCCTCATGCTGGGCCTTATCGACCAGTTCTACTGGATGCGCGGCTTCGAGGTCATTGTCGGCGGTTTCGGCGGCATCCTGACCGTCTTCATCTTTGGCACCATCTACTACGGCAGCGCCAAGGAGGGCGGCAAGCTGCTCATCCTGGAAAAGGGTCTCTACACGGACGATTGGAGTGCCTTTGGAGCCTTTTTGTCGGCGCCCCTCGGCAACTTTCTCTGGGCCTTTGGTGCTTCGGCCTTGAGGCTGACGTTCCAGTGGGTTCAGGCCAAGAGACAAGGCCGACGCTTTGATGCGCTTGATCGTCCGGTCAAGCTCAGCCGCGACGACGCAGATGCCGGGTCCGCCACTCTGGTGACCACGACTCCTGGAAAGTTCTTCTAGGCCATTGCTAGTCACCGTCGTCGCAGTGTCAAGAACATGTTTTGCGTCAAGCTTACAACCGTTCTGCGTTGTTGGATCGGTCAGGATACAGAATGCCCACTGCAGCGACATCAAGCACAGCCGCCACATGATTGAAACACCTCGCAGAGTACGGCCTGGTGGTGGCTGGTTAAAATAGCATTACTCAAAATTGATTTGATTTGGAGAAGTACGTCGTACCCATGCCCGTTTGCCGGCCTCCATGCAATTCTATAGTACAGATGATCATCTTGCTACAATATACACTCTTCGTTGTACACGGCTCTTGTTCAGCTCAACCCATGTGACTGTTACAGCACCCCCCAATGCCACATATTATGACAATTAACCCCCTGTATTCATGTCTCTCCCCCCTTTTTACTTGGAAAGCTTGTCCCAGCCAGCACGCCTGGCCTGCTCCTTGTGGATCCAATCCTGCTCGGCGAGGTAGGAGTCGAGCGTGGTGGCGGGCACGGTGCCCCATATGCGCCAGGGCTCGGCCTGGAACGTCTTCTCGCTGACCTGGCGGGACAGGACGACGTACTCAATCTTGTTCTGGATCTTGACGGAGCCGGGGATGAGCTCGCCCGAGTCGACGCGGTGGCGGGCGGCGTACTGCTCCGACGAGATGGCGACGACGGCCTGCTCCGTCACCATCTCCTTGTCGTAGGGGTTGACCTGGTGGACCTGGTGGGCGACGACGCGGGGGTAAAAGAGGCCGCCGGTGAAGCGGTTGACGCGGAAGACGACGCGCTCGGCGGCGCTGCGGCGGTCAATGGCGGCCGAGAGCTTCTTGGAAAAGGCGCCAAGGCAGAGGTTGTGGATGGTGGCCTTGTCGCCGGCGGCAAAGGCGGCCAGCATCTCCGTGTACATGACCTTTGCCGTGGGCGCAATCTTGCCGCGGGCCGCCTTCCACTTGGGCCACGTCGTCCAGTTGGGCATCGACTTCATCTTCATGTTGACGACGGACAGCGTCTCAATGGCCCACTGCTTGATTCGGAACCACTGGTAGCGGGCAAAGTCGCGGGGGCTGCGCGGGTAGCGGGAGAGCGAGACGGGGATAAAGGTGCCTATAGAAGTGGCCAATGCCTCGAGTCAGTTTTGTTCATGTCCGCCATGGCACGAGGGCCGTCATCAAGCAAAGGGTCCCGTTCTGACCTGGAAACAGAGGTCCGCCTCCCGTCTTAAAGTACTCGTTGTTGGCCCGCTTCTGCATGGCCGACATGCTCTCGGTATCCGTCTTCTTGGCGCCCTCGCGCGCCGTGCGCTGCATCTCCCGCGTCATGCGCGAGTTGGACGGGAACGAGGCGTAGGAGCGGGACTGGGCCAAGTGGACGCCCGCGGTGCCGAGGACGCAGCGATGCAGCGCCGCAGGGGCGCCGGGCCGCACGAGAGATCGCATCGCAGAGGAGGACATGGTCAGAGACTAAGGGTTCGAGTAGCGAGCTGAGGTGATTCGGACCCGGGGTTACCGGCGGCGCAGGGACATTATCGAGCGGAAGCTGGCGATGTCATGACCGGGGAAGAATTTCTTGGAGGGCCCTCGTTCGATGGCGGATCAACTACGCCCCGAGTGGCCGGTGCACCGGGTGACGGGTGACAATCTTGCTTTTTTGGTGGAGCGTCCCGCCCGCTTCCGCGCTGCTTTCGCACGTGCCACTGGGTGCGAGTTTGCGGGGAGCTTTCGGGGCATGGCATCTTGAACCGCCATCCTCAACTTGCAAACGACCAACTCTTTCGCAACAGCTCTCCAAATAGGCGTCTTGAAGCTTGCCGAAGCGCTGGCGCATAGCTGTTTCTGATCCTCTTGCGCTTCAGGTCTCATGTTCCTCGATTCCCGGTGAGCCAATTGGCTCTTTTCGCAGCATCCACGAAAGAAACCCATCAACTCCCGCGATAACCTCCCATCCTAATACCATCCGCATCCCACCATGAGGGCCACACACTCCCTCCTCACCAAGGGGTTCCTTGGGAGAAGCATGGACGAGTTTAGGAGGAGAGCCCAAGTCGGTGCGTACACGAAGTTGTCTTGTTTCCACAAGTCCCTGCTAACAAGTAGGAAGCCGTGAAATTCGAGACGATGAAGGGCCCCTCTGGGCCTCGCCACCTCTTCGACTTCAACACCCGCCAGAACGTCCGAGAATGCATCGTCATGTCGGACAGAACCATAGGCGGTTACTCTGAAAGCCACCTCGACTTTGTCACCGCCGCCGAATCCAAATCCTCCACTCCCGAAACGAACTCTCCCTCCGCCGCCGCCGCTGCTCCCTCCTCCTACGCCCGCTTCCACGGCACTATCTCGACGCGCCTCCCGGCCGACCGCCCCAACATTGAGCGCTCGGGCTTCGCCGGCTTCCGCACGCCCGACCAGCGCCCGACGCTCTTTGGCCGCTCCGTCTGGGACATTGATCCCTTTGTGTACCTGGCGCTGCGCATCAAGACGGACGGCCGCGCCTACTTTGTCAACCTGCAGACGGAGAGCGTCGAGCCGTCGGACCTGCACCAGCACCGCCTCTTCCCCAAGCGGCCGGGTCAGTGGGAGACGGTCCTCATCAAGTGGAACGACTTTGTCCGCACCAACCACGGCTTCGTCGTCGAGCCCCAGACCGAGATGCTGCGCCAAAAGGTCACCACCGTCGGCGTCGGCCTGACGGACCGCGTTGACGGGCCCTTTGAGCTGTGCGTCGAGCGTGTCTGGGCCACGAATAATCCCGAGGAGGCAGAGGTTGGCGGCGAGCTTGCGTGGGAGGGCAGCGGGCTACGGAACCGCAAGGGGGACGCGGTCAAGTGGTGAAGTCGCCCAAGTGGTAAGTCGGGAGAGATAGACGTGGAATGGCTTTAAAAGGGTGGGTAGAATTGTATAGTGGTGTCTGCGTATGTATCTATATTTTCCTGGCCTTTGATGAATTTGACAGTTTATGAATGAATAGCCCATTATCCCATCCCTTGACCAACAACGATGTTTGCTCGTCGTATACTTGCGCCCATGCCTGATGTTCCAACACGATTTAGCATCAATGCCCTCCGTCATCAACCATTATGCGCCAAGACTGAGTGCTTGGGCCGTCTTGCGCAGCTGCACATACTGTGCAGCATACCCCGCCGCCAGTTCCATATCGCCAGCAATCTTCATAATCATCGCCTTCTTGGCCATCAGCTGGCACTGCATCCCGACATCCTCCACGGCAGAGTAGTAGTCGAAAGCCTTTTGCACCGCCACAGTGGCCCGGGTCATGTATTCGGCACGCCTGCTCGACTTGGGCTCCATCTGGCCCGCGAGGCCCATGTTGGCATCGGCCAGGTACGAGTACAGCTGCGCTGTTGTGGCTGGCGCGTCGCATTCGAGAGAGCGAGGTATCACGGCTGTCAAGAGCTGAGTCGCGGCCTCAAACTCGGAGAGGGAGACGAGAATGTTGGAAATGGCGCCGATGGCTTGCCAGAGCGAGGGCATCAGACGGGCCCGCCAAGAGAGATTGGCGGCGCGCATGGCAATCGTGAAGCCTCTTTGTGGCCGCCCGCACTGGTCGAGGAGGGATGCCTTGAGGAGCAGCAGCTTGACGCGGAGAGCGACATCCGTCTTCTCATCCTTGAGTTCTGAAATCATCTTGTCCACCTTGGCAAAAGCGGCTTGGAAGTCTTTCCGTCGCGTCAGACAGTCAATGTGCAGTGTGTCGACGAAAAAGGCCATGTCTGGCTCCAGGTCGTCCATTTTAGACTGCAGGATCTGGGACAGGAGCTGTTGAGCTCCGTCAAGGTTATTGTGGTGCAGATCCCTCTTGAGCTTGATGATGCCCCTGTATTTGTACCAGTACTGGCATGGCTTCCACGACCGCAGGGAATTGTCCTCAAGTGTTTCCAGCTTTCTCAGAGCATCGTCGTATTTGCCCCGTGCTGCAAGCAGTAGCGCAAGCCGGCAAGTGAGTTTTAGTTCGTCGTCGAATATGGACTGTTTGGAGTGGCATCGTAGAAAGACTTCGCAATTCATGGACGCCAGATAGGCGACGCCTAATCTGTCCCAGAGCGCGGAAGCAAGCGAGAGTTGCGAGCCAAACATGTTGTTCATGTTCTTCTCAACAATGACCTGGGAGCTTCGTACCATAAACTCCATGGCCGTGGCGACGCTGTCGCCATTGACGAGGCCCAGCTTGGCCTCGCTTAGAAGCACCGAGCTCCAGAGCGTCCACATGCCCGTTTCCTTGGCCTTGACTCGCAAAAAGGCCAGGCTTTCCTTTCCGGTGCCTAGCATGCTGCTCGACTCTAGATCACGGACCAAGTCGGGATGGGCACGGCCAAAGTGGAAGAGCCAGTTGAGCGCAAAGTTGAGACAAGTCATGTCCCTGTTTTCCCTTGCCGTCGATACCGTCTCAAGCATCGCTGACACTGCCTCCTTATGGCAACCAAAGTCGGCTTGGAGAACTGCGAGATTCATCAGGGCGTATTGGTAAAACAGGCGGTCTCTGTTCTGCATTGTGTAGTCAAAGTATCGATGGAGATAATCGAAAGCAGTGGGGTAGTCTCCTGCTCTCCACGAATCCAGGAAGCTCAGATAGTGTGTGAGGCTGGGGATCAGAACGCTGTCGTTGAGCAGGTCGTGAAACTGGTGGCGGATCTCCAGTGGTATCCTGTTGCCATACTCTGCGCTCCGTTAGCCAAGTCTCTAACCCATGTCTGGTGCACATAACGTACTTTGCATTTGTTCAATCTGAAACTCCAACAGTGTCTCGATGTCGTCGGTGCTGACAGGAAGCGTGCTGCTATGATCCCCAGTGAGCATATCGCCATATGCCACAGCCGCCAGGTTCATGGCGCTTTGGTGATCCCAGTCCTCCTTTTCTCCGAGCAACAAGACATTGTCGAAGCTCAGGCGGCCAAATCCCTTGACTTTTCGCTTCAGATACGTGGCTGTGGGCTGCCGATACTTGACAAAACTCTTCCACAATTCGGTACATTCATGGAATCGTAATCTCTGATGCTCGAGCCGCGCTCTGCGAATAAACGTCCCCAGTGGCGAGGTTGGCGAGAGCTTCACACCTTCGTCCTGCTCGGGTTCTCCCGCTTCCGCCAGCCTGCGACGTTCCTCTTTGGTCTTGGCGAGCATGACGACAAGGTTCTCAAAGAATTCGTTCATGGCATCGAGAGAGTTGATTTCCCACAGCTTTGCTAGGAACTGGTCCCATAGTTTCCGCCCCGGCATGCCCATCAGAAAGGGGTAGCTGCCGAGGAGCTTTTCAAAGTCTTTGATCGCGATGACGAGGCTGACAGTGCGCTCGGCCCTGCTCCAGCGGGCAGCCTGGTCTGCGGAAGCTTTGGAGGCATCATGGTCCATAAGATGGGCGGTGATGAAGGACAGGACAGGCAGGATGGCATCACTGGGCACAGCGCCATCGACGTAGAGCTCGATGAGGACGAGCAGGCCGATCTTGGCCGGATTGAGGTAGTGAGCCATCATCGTAATCCATCAGCGGGTGAAGCAATGGATACGGCAGCAAGTTCTCTTGTCCAGCCGCGTGAATACGCCGACGGCTTTGTTGAAGGTGCTTTGGCTAAACTGCTTCCTTGGTGACAAGCCGCGTTGAGATGCGGGTGGATACCACAGGGCAAGTCCTCTGAACTGAGCTCAGCACATTTCGGGGCGTCGAAGGAATGAGCTTGCTGCCCTACTATTGCACCTAATTCTCATTGATGCAAGCAACTTGGAAGTCTCGAGACTCTTGAGGCCGTGATCCTTGCGTCCCTCCGCTGTAACAGAGCGTTTGCCGCTGTATGTTGGATGGTGGATTGGAAACCAGCCCTGTCGGGATAACGCCGGGAAATCATTTCTCAGTGTGGAATGATCAATGCGCTGCAATAGCCCGATAATGACGTGACATGCCTCTGAGCTGTTTACGAAGTAACAGCACCAGGGAATCGGTCAAGGCATTACAGGATGCATTCGATTCTTTTCTAGTGAGGACTAGCATCGGACGACCTTCAATTGATACCAGTTGGACCATTGATGCGTTGAGGTCATCTACAGGTCACGCTCGACAGAGCTGCTACAATCATCACATTTAGCTCTCCATGAGAACAAACCACACAACAAGAACCTCGGCATACAAATCGCAATAATAGTCAATTCGAGTCTAGGGAACATGTACAGTGTATCTCCGAGAGGAGCGGTCCATCAATGTCCATCGCGTGAGTGTAATACTCAGGCGCCAGTTTAGGCGACCTTGTTCTTGTTGTGGTAGTTGACGCTGTCGTTCCAGCTGCATGCACTGTCAGTATCATCATTCATATCGTTCACCATCGAGTTCCCATGCGTCAAAGCCATGGCAGTAGCGTGCTGTCGTTTTTGGTGCTCTCGGTGGAATAGGGCATTACTTACAACAAGGTCTAGGCAAGAGGTTAGTAATTGGTAAGACAAATGTGGGAATGCATTCATACCTTGTCACCGTTGCCCCACTGGTAGTTCTTGGAGCGGATGTTCTGGTAGGAGTACTCGGTGCGATCCTCCAGAGCGGGCATGTGGTTCCAGTGCTCCCAGTGCTCAGACCAAAGCCAGTAGGCGTTGGCGCCAGCAATGGCGAGGACGGGGATGACACCGCTTCTCCAATGTTAGCCTTCGCTCATGTGTGCGGTTGCTGCCGCTGTCGTCGTTGTCCGACCATCCAACAGGCAGTATTCGTAGATAATTCACTCAATGGCAAGGCGACGACATACTAGGAGATCTTGCGCCAGAGGTCTTGATATCGTTAGCGATCCCATGCTCTGCATTCAATTGGCGTGCCGCATTATCCCACTCACCAGTGCTGCCCTTGGCGTGGTCCTTGATGTGCTGACGCTCGGAGACGAAGGTGTTCTCGGCGGTGGAAGCCAGGCGGCGCTGAGCGGGAGCGCGGAGCTGCGCAACGGCGCGCGGGGCGGTGCGGGTAAGCTGTCGGGCGGCGAACATCGTGCGTGGTGTTGTCCGGTCGTTTAACGGGTGTGTTGAAGGAGTCAGGCAAGTTTGTGAGATCAGGTCATTGTTCCTGGCAGCTCGGTTAGAACCGTCCAATGATGGCTGCCTCAATTGTAAGGTGACAATCTCTGACGCATGTCACGTGCCGTCGTGCTACTGCCGCGAAACACCAAGAGCCTTAGATCGCGATGTGGAGTCCGGCAGCCTCCATGACGATGGTGGGCTAGCGACAGCCTTCAAAGGCAGTGCACTCTCTCAAATACCGGCCACGTCGTACCGCCCAGCTGTACTGAAGCATCCATCCTTCTGTTTCTCTCTTTCTAAGACTGAGCCATTACCCACAGACATTGCCAATTCATCGTGGCGGAGGAGCAACCATACAACCGCACCTCGCTCCTACATCATTGCAATGATACGCGATAAGTTAAGAGTGTTTGGCACCATAATTCTCACCTAACTCTTATGGCCAAATAGAGAGGCCTCCTCTCAAGCCGTCAAGATGGGGTTCCGCATTACAACCTGGAACGGCATGTCTGCCACCTTTCTTGCCGAGCAAAATGCTGACCGAGATCTCTAGTCAATGGCATCAGGTTGGAAACCCTGGAGTGAAATTGAAGCTCTCTCCTCGACGTTATTAACACACTTTTCAGAAACCCGTTCGGGTATCAGCCATGGAGTAGGGATCGAACTTTTCAGGTAAGGATGCTACTTGCTCTGGAGAATCTTACCAACTCAAGCATCGCAGGCCATGTTTGACATTCTAGAGTCAGACATTGTCATCATGCAAGAGACAAAGATCCAGAGGAAAGACTTGGGAGATGACATGGTTCTCGTGCCAGGTTGGGATGTCTTCTTCAGCTTGCCCAAGCACAAGAAAGGTCGGTTTCCTCCACTCTTGTCAGGCACTTCCAACTGACTAGGACATCATCAGGATATTCTGGCGTTGCCATATACACTCGAAATGCTACTTGCGCGCCAATACGGGCTGAAGAAGGCGTAACTGGCATCTTGTCTGCCCCCAAAACAACCACCAAGTTCCGAGACCTCCCTGTAGAACAGCAGATAGGCGGCTATCCGCGCCCTGGCCAGCTCGACGGCGTCATCGATGAGGCGACCCTTGACTCCGAAGGCCGATGCGTCGTTCTCGAGTTCCCTGCCTTTGTTCTCTTGGGAGTGTACAGTCCCGCCAATCGCGATGAGTCTCGTGACGAGTTTCGCCTTGGCTTTCTTCAAGCTCTAGACGTTCGAATACGAAACCTTGTGACTGAGGGGAAGCAGGTGATCTTGACAGGCGACTTGAACATCGTCAGATCACAAATTGATTCGACAAACGTGGCCGAATCATTGAACAAGGAGGGACTGGCGGCCGACGACTGGATGAACATGCCGGCGCGGCGACTCTTCAACCACCTCGTATTTGAGGGCGAAGTCATTGGCCCACGCGATCATGGTCGGGAAGAGCCTGTTCTGTGGGATCTGTCTCGGTGTTTCCACCCAGAGCGGGAAGGCATGAATACTTGCTGGGATACGAAGCGAAATACTCGGCCAGCCAACAATGGTAGCCGTATTGACTACATTTTATGCAGCGGCGGCATCAAGAAGTGGTTTACCAACTCTAATATTCAAGAAGGTCTAATGGGATCCGATCACTGTCCAGTTTTTGCTACACTCCCCGACAAGGTCATCGTTGACGATAAAGAGGTCGCTATGCAGAAACTCTTGAATCCTCCCAACAGGTTTCAAGAAGATGGATGTCTCCGCGATTGGGGGCCCAAGGATTTGCTTCCTTTGTCTGCAAGACTTATACCAGAATTCGATCGGCGACAAAGCATTCGCGACATGTTCACCAAGAAAGCCGGACAAAGTCTGGCCAAGCAGCCACCTTTGGCCACGAGTTCTGCAAGAGATGAGCCCGGTAATACACCTATCCACGATCCAGAGGTGTCACAAAGGAATGGCAACAACTTAGAGGCGCAGATGCCTGCCCAGGTAGATGGCGGGATGACTCCCGACAGCAGCGACGCCACGTCGATTCCAAGCCAGGCCAGACCTCAATCAACCCCGAAGCGACCAGCGGAAACGATGACCACAGCGTTGAGTAAGAAGACGAAGACTTCTACAGCTGCTGCCCCCGCGAAAGGCAAGCCCGTCTCGGGGCAAAGGACTTTACAAGGGTTTTTCAAGCCGAAGGTGTCACTCTCCCAGTCCGAAAACCCCGAACAAGAAGCTCCAAGAGGGTCTACGCAATCTGCAACCAAACCACAGACTCCCATGGCTAAGACTGCAAATGCGCAGCCGCAATCGTCAAGCCTCGCCGCCCCATCTCCATCTAAGCAGTCACCCGTGAACCCTTGCGACACGGTGTTTGATCCAATCGAAGCAAAAGAGTCGTGGTCGAAGCTTCTCGGCAAGCGGGCGGTGCCACGATGTGAACATGATGAGCCATGCATCAGTCTGACCACGAAGAAGGCCGGGATCAACTGCGGTAAGTATCTCATCCTCCCAGCCACTCGCGGTGCGCCCCCAAACACTTGCGATTGCCTTTGGCTTCACCCAGACCAGTCTGCACCACGATTCTGATCTTGTCTACAGGGCGATCATTCTACATATGTCCAAGGCCTCTAGGACCATCGGGTGAAAAGGAAAGAGGATCCGAGTGGCGATGTGGAACATTCATCTGGAGCAGCGATTGGAGGGGGCGATCCGCATAGCATTAGATTAAGGGCTACTAGGGCCATGACAAGATCACAAGCTCACAAGCTCACAAACCGGTCAAGTTCAGTTTTGGGGGTCACTACTAGAATGGAAAGTTGTTTGGTGTCGCTTTGACAGGAAGAAGATCAACCGGAGCGCAAAAGGACAAAGGAGCGATGTTGTTCACGATGTCCCTTGTTGTAACCCCAATTTCAATTGATCTAGAGTTTTCTTGGTCATTACAGTCGGTTGTCAGCATCTTGGTGACCCGTCAACATCCATCGAAGAGTCCTCTATCAGGATCTCCGCGCTTCAAAGGGATGTTTCCCCTAAGGGGACAACCCTCGACATTTCTGTCATTCACCAACACCCTATCTACCAAATATAACATGGCGATTTTGGCGTTTCGCTCCTTCAGGAAGTAAGGCCTCGTTTTCTTCTGTTTTTCTCTTCTTCGGCGACTTCTTCGTGGTGTATTTGTAATCAGGATACTTTTCTTTGTGTTTGCGATCTTCTTCGACCGCCATGCTTTGCCAATAAGCTTTGACTTCAGGCAATTCATGTTTCCACATTTGCGAGATGATTGTAGCTAGACAGGTTCAGCTTACGTCCAGTTCATTGCAACGAGCACGCGACACTAACAAATTTCTGCAGCGGTTATTCCTGGATTCTCTTTGATCACGTCTTGCGACTTGGACTGGCGATAAAGAATCCATTGGTTCTTTGGTCGTGGAATGTGTACTTCAATCTCAGTTGTGCTTTGGTCTACGTCCAGGTCGTGCTCTGCCTCAGTTGAGGAGGTATAGTCCGGGCTGGTGCTATCTGGGGTTTTGTTTAGCCACGATAAAGGGGAAAGCTCAATATCATGTACGCACCACAGATGAAGCAGAATGCACCATACGATGAGGTATCGGCCAATGCTTCGTGGGGCATAGGGCAAAGTCTGTATTTCTTTCGGCCCTGGTCATGGAAAACCTTCACTGGCTGTTGGACTCGGCGACTACGACAAGTCAGTTAGCATATTTCAATAAGGCTTGAGCAAGTAGCCCATACCTGAAGTTTGCTGCAATGTCTTGCACCAACTGGACATGGAAGGTTTCTGGGACGAAAACGTGGACGTCCCCTTCGAGCTCATTTGTGACAAATGTAACAGGAGTGTCCAGCCCGGGTGGCGGCGAAAATGCACTTGTTCCAAAGCTCATGGCGAAAACGAAAGAAAAGTTTTGGGAAGAAGCGTTGTTGTGCCAAAAACAGGAGCAATCAGCAGGTTTTAGTGTGGGATGAAGCACGCTTAGAAGCGAGATCGAAACTGACTACCTAGAACAATAGGAGCCTGTTGCTGCAGTCTTTTCCATTGTTCTACTTAGTGAATGGGATCTGAAGCGGCTGTCGGCCGGCCGGCTCCATCTGCCCATGTATCATGTAGTACTGCTTTTGAATCTTCAATTCAGTGGTTGGTTTTTCTCTCCACCATCACAACAGCTACCATGGCTAGCTGCCACAGTTTCGGGCCCCTTTGGGCAGAAGAGTCGATTATTGCAAAGCCAGAGAGCGATATCTGCGATATTCGAATCAGAGCTATGAGGAAGTTGATGTCTAATATGCCAAAAAGTCCAGCTCCAACAAGTATTGAGGGTAATTTGATCAATGAGGACAAATCTGTAGATACAATGCTCACAAAATCCATAGGTGTCATCGACTGGAGTCTCGCTCTAATGGAACATTTGTTCGGTGATCGCACGCATAGCAATGCTATCCTGGACAACATTCGAACCATCGCGGGAAGTATGGAAGAAGATCCAGTGGTGATGGTTCAAGGTGCTGTCGCACTTTGGTACGTAAGTGCTGTGCCGACCATTGCACGAGACTCTTCACAAGACTACATGGGAACCCTTGGACATATGTCCATGCTCGCAACAGCCGATGTTTGGGAGTCGCCTGAACATCCCAAGCTTCAGGTGGCCGCCCTCGTCTCGAACGCTACAATATCCATCCTTTTTGCTGCCTATACCATCTTGCCTCGCCTAAAGGAACGTCCTTGGCGCACAATACTGGCCACCAGTCGGGATCGAGAGTACCTGAAACTATTCCTCAAAGTTGCATGGCACGTTGCCCATGAGGGATGGAAAAGGGCTGAACAGTCACCTGGAGCAGACTTCGGTACTTCATTGGACGAGGTTGGACTGACACTGGATGGGAAGACAATCATGAGCAATGTTGGCTGCGATGGATGGCAGGAGGCGCCATTCTGGGATCCTTGCTGGAAGGTACCAGGATCGCCCTGGAACAAATTCTTGAGAAACAGAAACGAGCCAATCTTCCCCACAGAGCCAGCATCGGAAGCCAGCAATATATCCTACCAGGTTCCTAGTTCAGCCCTAGCACTCACGGAGACTTACGAGGGGTATTACTCGGAATTGCGCAGAAGATTTGACCGTGTAAGTCTTACATACAGCGCGTACAGAGCTTTGTCTTACATTTCTTCAGATCATGGAACCACGGCATCGGCCATCGCAGACAGAGCGCATCAATCAATTCAGTACTCTGGCTACTGCGACGGACAATCAATATCCTTCTATCAGCCTCTCAGAAATTGTGCGTCTTCTTGACTCTATGATTGCCATGGTCGCCAGCACTCACAACTCACAGGACGCTCTCGAAGTGGAAGAAATTGACCAGCAATACTCGGCTAGCATCCCATTGGTTTGTGCTCCCCCTTCCCCACGCCTCAACTTTAGATCCATGCGCCAGAAAGTTTAATTAAGGCCAAGCGCTAACTTGATGCAAAGGCCAAGAAGCCCTCAGCGGACTTAAGCGGGAATCTAACACTCCCTTTCTTGACGACAGCAGCTCGAGCCCTGAGATACGAGTTAGAACCCGAGAGCGTGGAAGACAACTTGTTTCTCATGAAATTTGTACACTAGATGGACAAGGACTAAATTACACGCATGAATCGTGAGTTTTAGACAGTCATCTCAAATCAACCGTTTTCTTCGAATGTATGAAAGTCCAATGGAGCCAGGTACAGGTAGATACGGGTAGGCCGTCAGTGAAACCTACCTGTACTTTAAGACATGTAGGGAACCTCTGGGTACCTGCGCTTACGTAGTAGTCCAGTAATGTAGAGGTACCTACCTACCTAGGTAGTCACGCTGTCCGGGTACCTACCAGATCGGGTACCATGGTCCATGGATCTAAGATCCTGGTGTTTGGGGGCTGAAATCGTTGGTACCTACCACTTGAAAGGGTTTGTGGATACTCACTCACCTTGGTTGATTCACTGCTCCAACCACCCACCAAACGGTGCTGGACCTTTGTCACTTTCTGCCAAGCCCAATCTGATTTGTGTGCTCTTCCAAAGCTCACACCCTCTCCTTTAAAACTCACATTTCCTCCCACCTTTCTTCTCAGTTTCTCCCATTAACCCGACACTCTTCCCGAACCATTTCGCAGCATTTCAACACTCAACCATCATGACGACAAGAGCGAAGCTCATGAAGCGTCTGGCGCTTCTCTCGACGGAAGAGCTATTGGCGCTGCTAAAAGATGAAACCACAAGCGATATCGCCGCCACGCACGCTGAGAACCATGGCTTGGAGATTGAATCTAGCGATGTCTCCAATCCAGCTGAGGCTGAAACCCATCCCCCACCACTGCCATGCCAGGACACTTCCAAAATTGCTCCCAGCAATCGAGCCAAGAGACCTTTGAACGCTTTCATGGCCTTTCGCTGTGAGCCTCCCGATCTTTCAGTGTGCCTTCCTCTCTAACCTCGGTACAGCATACTACTTGAAACTCTTCCCGGACGTTCAACAAAAGACTGCCTCGGGCTTCCTAACGACTCTCTGGAACAAGGATCCAAACAGAAACAAGTGGGCATTGATTGCCAAGGTATACTCTTTCGTCCGTGATGAAATGGGAAAAGGAAGAATTTCTCTATCACAGTTTCTTGGGCTTTGTTGTCCCATTATGAAGATCACAGACCCCTTTTTGTATCTCTCTGTTCTCGGCTGGTTTATTCACGAAGATGATACGGGATCTCAGAGACTGCTTCAAGACGAAGACGCTGTGTCCGAACACATGGAGCAACTTCAGGCAGCAGAATGTCCCAACACCGAAATCGAACTCCTCACTGCTCTTGTCAATTCTGGGTACCTCCCAGAACATGGGTCTGGACTTCTAGAGCGTCTCAGTGGGAACACCAATGGCATCATGACCATGGCTGGAAAACCTCTCGATTTATCTGTTCCCACCACCGCCGAGAAACTCGAATTTGTCAACACCATTCACAACGATCCTTTACAGGCAACAAGGGAGCTACTTGGCACGCATTACGATGAGAGAGTGATTGAATCGCTGGGAATAAAGACATACAACGTCAACAATTTTGGCGCAATCGGTCATTTGCCAATGCAACCACCTCGATTTGATCCCTTGCGCTACTACCACTACTCAAATACCAGCCTACCATACCCGGCCGAGCCTCTCAGGCTTGACACTGTTTATGACGACAGTCCCATTGACATCACCAATCCATTTCATCTTGATGGAGTGATGGGCCACACAGCATACGAGGCGGCTGAAAGCAGTGAGTTTGTCCGCGCAATTACTTCGATGCAATCAACTGACACGGCGTAGGTGCTGAACAAGACGCAAGTCCTCCTTTCAACGCACGCCAAGACTTTTATTTCATGTTCTGAAACCTAGGGGTCGTCTTTGCTTTTTATTTGTTTTGCATTCGGGGTAGCGACGGAAAGGTGTATTGGTAGGCAATGTTGATTCATGGCGCAAAATACAATTGCTTTGGCAGTCTTCTGTTACTTGATCTGATTTGATCTACAAGCACTACTACTCACTGCATCTTGAAACCCTCGGCTTCATAACAAGGATAATGCTAAAACGTACCGTAAATTCTGTTACCCGAACTTGTGATGGCTCACCATTTTCAGACTCAACAAGACAGATGCTCTAACCATTTGTCACCTATAACCACTGAAGGCAGAATAGGGGAGCATCACCTGGTCAGGTTTCTGGGTGGATTTTTTTGTAATCTCTGAACAGTTAACTTACTTGATGTGACGGTAGCTACCTAGGCAAGATCCCAAAAGCTGGTTAATGTGCAAGCAATTGAAGCGTAAGTCGACGTCGCAGTTAACGTTCTGTCAGACCCGCTATTTGAACGTGGATTCACAAAGTCGGTGGAACTTGCATGAAGTGGGGCATACTTGACGCGCGAGGTACATGGGATGTAGGTAGGTACTCATTGTGACTTCGTAAGGCAGCATTCCCGCTGTTACTGGCGCTACAGCCGAGTGGGGTGGATTGTGAGTACCTACCTCCGATAAAAAGTAGGGTAGGATAATTAGAGAATGGGAGCGTTTGGGAAACTTCGCTGGTATGATCTCAGAAGACTTGGCAGGGAAGATCGCCTTCCGCGCCTTCCTGCAGGGACAGAGTGTACGACGATTGGCTGGTTAAGCGAGAGAGAGCCAGGTCAGGCGTCAGGCATGTGAGCCGGGGGCCGGGCAGCCAGGGTCCGGGGTCAAGGCAAGCACCCTTGTCGAGTCAATTCGATGCTTTTCGCTCAAGTAGGTACAAGCTCGTACGCCACAGTTTGACTGGTTACGCACATGGCAGACGAATGCCAAGGATGGTGGCAGTTTGGCAGTCGGCATGGCCGCTTTGGCGTCTGCGTGATCCGATTTGACATGTCCAGCTGCTGACCCATGACTGACGGAACAGTGAGGCTGCTAAGCTGCCTGCAACTCAAGCTGCAGCTCAGGCCGCAGCTCAGGCCGCAGCTCAAGCAGCTGTCACTTTTACCTTCCCACCTTCCCCGCTGCTCCGATTAGCAACGCGCCCGCATACGTAGTACTCCACGTGATCAGCTTCCGTCATCTGAGTCGATCCGCCATCTTTCGCATCTACATCCTTTTTACATCCATCAGCGTCTCATCGTTGAGTACAGGCCAAAGAACACCTAAAATGCGCTCCTTCGTAGTTTGCATCTTCGCAAGACATGGCCCTTTGGGAAAACTACGACTTCTGAAGAGGTCTGTGTTCTCGCCCAACATCTCTCAGCCCTGTAATCCCTACCTGCACGCCTTCCTAGGTAGGTGAGAATCTAGATATGTATCATAACAAGATGATGCAAAAGGAGGTAGATGTGTCTTTTTGGTTGAACGTTCGCTATTAAAGGCGCTCCTTTCTACCGATGTATATCCATAAACTAACGCTTTTCTTGCGAGAACTCTTACATCTTTTCAGTAGTCGGCAGCACTTTGTATCCTCTCGAGTCATGGGTTTAACAAACATTCCTAGGGAACTGTAACGGAAGTACTATTCAGAAATGGTCACATTTCTACTCTCCCGGCAACCCGGCTTGTGTCCTTCCTTTTTCCTTCTGGGGAAGGTGCGTTCCTAATACGGCTTGCCGCTTTCATTTCTCCCTAGAGTGGTCAACAAGCTTTTGCACAGTAATGGTGTCGAAGGCCTAGAACTACCTACCTAGGTTATCGGGGATCTAGGAAGTGCTGGTTGGTACTGTTTGCGATTCTGGAGCCTGTTATAATTTGGCATGGAACCATCCTCTTCCTATCTGAGTCTAGCTTTTGTCAGTCAGCTCTCGGACCTCACTATCCCTTGTCAGATATGCGTTTGAAGATAAATAGCTTCCACGTTAAGTGCTGGGGCAAAGAAATCTAGCAGTATGCAGTAGCAGTAGGTATCTAAGGGTATTGTCTTGGATGCCGTGAACGGATACTGTCTGATGGGGCTGTGGATAGCGCCGCTACATAGAGGGGTTTCAACCGGATGTGGGCTGTGGAAGGGGCCGCAACCATAATTAATTCCCCACGAACACGTTGCTTAGCGTACATCGTCGGACCTTGAACGCTTAAAGCCACTACGTATACGTACTCCATGTAGGTACCCTTAACCTAAACTGTGCCGGTGGCTGATGCTTGGCTCATGCAAGCCTTCGGAGCTGTTTCTTAGCGTCGCAGGGACAAAAAATGTTGGATTGGCTGACTGGGTACCTCGTGTGCTACGGCTATCCGAAACTCTAGTCTAGTGACGGGACTTGTGTTGCTATGATTGTAAATACCCAGATCGATTGATTTGTGCTGATCCGCCCTCCGCCTTCGTATTTGTACGTAATTGACTCCTTTCTACAAGTTGAACTATCCGTAGCAGTAGGTACCTGACCTACTTATGGAAACAGGCAAGCTGGATTCAGGCTGATGCAAAGGTCCCGAGGGAACTGAAGTATGGTATCATGGGTTTTTAAGACCCGGTATCATGCTAAGCATTTGCTAACATTAGGCAATATACTGTTTCAACTTGTAGCAATGAACAACGAAGACTGAAGCTTACTAATTGGCTGCTCAAGCTCTTTGGTCCTCGCATCCTGCCACCTGTCTGGGGAAAGACGTGGACAAGATAGTTCATGCGAAACCACTTGTAGCATTACCGCGTAAGGTTTCGCAAACGTTTCAGTTGGCCTCTTGAAGTATACGAATGTGCAATACCGACAAACACTCTAGTTGGGCTGTATACTCAACTAGAGCTCTGGCCACCTATCTACCTCAATGATCAGAACTTAAATAAATAAGAAACAAGGCTTTGCCAATCGTGATTCAATTGTTTGCTTAGGATCTGAACTTCATGTAGTTAGGACAAGTATCTAGGTAGGATGATGGGACAAAGTTGTAGTTGCTACACGATTTACATGTTAAAACGATACTAAGTTGGTAGTCAGAATACCTGTGAATAACTGTGAATACCAGCTTTATCCTAGTCTTCCTGGTAAGATATCTTCCGCATCTCACCCAGTCGATGCCGTGCAGATGCCAGTGAATTTTCCAATTGAAGAATTTCGACCTATTACGCCATGTTAGGTATTCCATCAACCCAGGGAATGAAAGGGAAACAAAATGTCCGACGACAATGTGTCTACTCACCTGCTGCTCCATCTCCCGCACCTTGAACTCGTGAGCGCCAAGCTGTGAATAATCCACTTGGTCCTCCTCTTGGCTACGCTCCTTGATCATGCTCTGTACCTGTCGAACAAGCGCTCGGCACGCTGCACCTACGGCCTTGCTAGCTTGCTCCAGCTTCTCCTGGCTCTTGGACATGAAGCCCGCCTTGACTCGGCTGGCCGCCACTAGTTGGGCTGTCGATGCTGCCACGTCGTTGGAGGCTACAATGAGCTGTTCAGGGCTGTTGCGATTGGAAATGACGCCGTCTGCTGTCTCAATAAGCCGGTTGGTTGATGTAGCCACTGCCTTGGCCGCAGAAATGAGCCCCTCGGTCCAGCGGTTGTTCTTCTTGTAGAAGGCGGTACGAGATGACGACCCTCGGCCCGCTTGTACAATCTCAGTCTGTGTCAACGTTGCCGCCTGGATAAGCTGCGTAATGGCGTTTGTGATGGCTGTGGCCGCGTCGATGATCGAGTCGTGAACCTTGAGCTCGTAGGTTGAGTATCCATCACGAGGTTTGTTCCTGAGTTTGGCTAGTCGCGCTGCTGCGGCTGCAATAGCATCTGCCGCCTTGCTCAGCTCCGAATCGACCAAATCGCCAAGATCGCCCTTGTTGTTAGCGAGCTTGCCGAAGCCAGGAGCAAATGCTTCGGCGAGCTTGTTGAGCTTCTGCAAGTTCATTTGCACGTCGTTATTGCTGTTAATGACGACGTCGGTTTTCTGAAGCGGATCCATACCCTCCAGGCGGAAACTTTGGAGGCCACGGAAGAACTGCACAGTCGACGACGCTGACTGGCGAGCACCGTTCATCAGTGCGTCCGTCTTCTTATCGTCCGTCGCCAGCCGGCTCAGACCCTTGGTGTTGCTGCACACATCTGCCATCGCGCCGGAAAAGACGTTGATAGCCTTGATGAGTTCTGCATGCGTGCTGTTGGGCCCATCTGCAATGAAGTTGTTAAAGGCTGTGGCGAACTCCATGGCACTAGCCGAGGCCTTTTCGATCTGAGAAAGAACATAGGAAGGTGAAGCATTCTGGTTACCGGCCTGCATGGACGAGTCCAGTTCGTAGAGTGCGTCGTCAACTCGTGCAACACCTGTCTGAAGGACCGAGTCAATGATATCGTTGATCTTATCCACGTTAGATAGAATGAGCGCATCAATCTGTCCATCTAGCGCATTGTCCGTGTCGCCCTGACTTTGCTTGAGCTCGTTGAGTTCGATGAGCGTCTGGTCCATGCCAGCCTTGTAGACTTCGAGTTCCTCCTCTTTTTCTCTGAGAAGCTGCTCCAGGTCGGAGTTTCCGTCGCGGACATTCATGTGTGCATCCTCGAGAGCACGAGATTTGTTGCGCAATGCCTCTTCCAAGTCAGCCATCTCGCGGTTGTACTTAGCCAACATAGTTGATAACTCGTTGCCCTTGCTGCGCTCCAGGTTGTCGGCTCGGTCCATGGCCATGCGAAGTTCCCGACGGAGTTTCTCTACTTCGTCTTTGCTGCTTCCAGTCTGGCGATCCTTCTCGTGGAGAGCGCGGTCGCGCTCCCGAATCATGTCTGCAAGCTCCAGGTTCTTCGTCTTGATCTCACGTTCCAACTTTTCGCGTTTGTCAATGGCCTCCTGGGCACTGGCTGCCTTGAGTTGAACAGACTTGAACTTTTGTAGAAGATCCAGGTGTTCGTGCCTGAGTTGCGAGTAAAGCTTGGCCAAGGCCTCGTACTTGGCCCTCCAGGTATTAACTTGTTCTTGCAAGGCGCGAACCTGGTCATCTTTGCTCGACATTTGCTGACCAAGGCTGTTTTGAATTTGCCCTAGCTCGCCCTCTAGAGACTTGACGCGCTGATCGTACTGCTGGAGCATGAGCTGGTCTCGCTCATACTGGGCTCGCGCATTCAGATTCTCCCGCTCCAGTTCAGCAAGCCGCCCCTGCGTTTGCCACTGAGCTTGCTGTGCAAGGAGTGCATCTTGTTCACGTTGTTGTTGCTCGAAGAGCTGTCGCTGCTGTTCATCAAATTCGCGCTGGGCCTGCATTTGTGCCTGCTGCTGTGCGAGGAGAGCCTGCTGTTGGCGTTCTTCGAGTACTCGCTGCTGTTCCTCATACTCGCGGTTCTGACGATCCAACTCATTTTTCCAAAACTCAGACATTTCATCAGGCGCTTCGTTCTTTGGCTGTCGTGGGGGCGTCGGCTGCCTTTCAATCTCCTGCTTCGGTCGGGCCGGCAAGGCAGGAGCATCATCGTCTTCGGCCAGGAGGTTCGGTGGATCCTGTGGGAGCTTGGGAATCGTAATCAGGCTAGTGAGATATCGAAGGTTGGAGCACTCGTAGTAAAACTTGACAAGACGGTAGTGCTGGGCATTGTAGCGCTCTCGGAGAGGCTCAAGGGCTTCGTCGTCGCCAGTCGCTAGTGTCCGTGTCAGCCTTTCTGTCCCGCCGCGCTGGCTCAGAAACTACCCACTCGAATGCATTGCACGCAGCATGCTAGTGATGAACTTGTAGATGCCATAGCTCTCTTGAACCAAGGGCACTAAAGCAGCAATTCGACACTCGTTATTACCGACGTTGCGGAAGTGTGAAAAGATGAGTTTCTGGAATTGCTCAATCTTGTCTTGGAGTACCATTAGGTCCGTAATCGTTTCATAGCCCTCGTTGGGATCGTTAATAGCCTTCAAGCTCAGGTACTCCTCGTATTCGAAAGTGCCGTTGAACTCGGGGTGCTGATGGTGAAACGACAATTTTGCGAGCAGGTAGTAGACGTATTCACGGATCAAGGGACCGTAACCGCGCATACCCTCGCCGGCCATTCCACGGTTGAGGCTATCGATCCAACCGCGGTTGGCCATTGCCTCCTTGAGTGCGCTCGGGTGCCCCTCCTGGAGGACTTTGTGTATTGTGATCAGCGCCTTGAAGGTCTGGACTTCGTCGGCCATGATGGGTTGACTGAGTTGGATTGCGCCGATTAGATCGTTGAGACCGAAGGAGAGTTGGGGCGCAGAACTTACACCTTGATCCCAGCCCAAAAGGCCTGGGAAGAGCGGTGGTCCCAGGTGTACACAATGCATGCTCTGACATGTTTGCGTTTGGGGGAGATCTCCTCATTGTTGGTGGCTTTTCGGATGTTGATGGCAAGCTCCTGATCCGTCCTGTGAAGAGGGAGCTCTAGTCAGCTACTTGAGCTCAGAAGAGCTTGGTAGAGGGGTTTATCACGCACTTGGTATGTTCCATCCCACGCACAGCAGCCATCTTTGCGGTAGGCGATTCGATTACGCTCAATGGCAGAGAAACTCGATTCGACGGCGATGATTATCGGGGTGGTGATGGTTCCGTTGGGCGCATGCAGCCCCTGAAAGTAGCTCCGAACAAGCCGCAAGCGAGCGGAAGGTCGCTATCAAAACGAAATGCAGATGCAGAGGCGAAAAGATGCCAAAACGTGTCTCGTATGGCGTAGGACGACCAAACTTGTCTGGTGTTTTCCGAGGGTGCCTGGAGTAGAGACGCGCAGAAGGTGTCGTAAGCCGACAGTTGATTGCGATAGCATTCGTGGCTGGGTGAGGCAGGAATCGTCATACGGCGGAATGAGGCCCACAGCACCTGCCGGTTTAGCTAAGGTGGGGCTGAGTTGATCACTGCTTCCTGTTTCCAAGGGGCGGAGTTCGGGAGGTGGATTTCTCCGTTTTTACATGTGTACCAACGTACCTACCTAACTTGAATTTCGAGTTCCCAATTGCGAAATGAACAGCTCGAAGCCAGATAGAAGAATAGACGTCAGATAGTAGATCGATAGTAGATGCTTAAGAAACTCAGGCGATGCCAGGCTAATTGTCAGCAATTCAAGGTTGGTATGAGGTGTCGAAACAGGAACGGATGTTACACTTGAGCGAAGCTGGAATCCTACACAACACTCCTGTCCGGATAAGATATGAGGCTACCAGCACAAGGCGAAACTTGCAGCAACATTGCGAGAAGAGATTAGGCCATGTTCATTTACACCTTCGCTGACAGGTGATCAAAGTCCATTTTCAACAGTCTATCCTGAACGCTATGGCTATAGCATAAGCGTCGCTTGTTGATGCGGGGCACTTTTACAGGTCCAGCCAGCACCAGGTATCGCGTCCCTCCGTTCAACATTCACCAAGACACGCCTTCAGATACTCGGAAGAGCCAAAGCCCCGTGGATGTCACTTTTTGGTCTCATTTCCCTATGGACATCAAAATGCAAGCCCTTTGCCATGCAGAGTTCTTTCCCATCCGGACGCAATACCCCAAGCAAAAAGAAGTAGGCACCACACAACCCCTCGCAGGAATATTTTTAGATCGTGGTCTCGTAGGGGAGAGGGGCGAGAGTCTCAGGGGGGCTGTCGGCCAGAGAGACCGTTCGGGCGTCGCGGGGACCAAGAGGGAGACGCTTGACCTGGACGGCGACACCGTCGGTCTTGGCCTGCTTCTTGGCAGCGGCGTTGGCCTTCACACGTCGCAGGAAGTCGTCTCTGGATCGCGAGGGGGTGATGTGCTCGACTCGGATGTTGATTCGCTTCTCGAGGTAGCGGTGCTTGACCTTCTTGTAGATGATGATGCCGACAGCACTCTTGGCGACGTTGTAGATGACGCCAGTCTTGCCGTGGTAGACCTTGTAGGGCATGCTGCGATTGGGTCAGTTTCAGTTTCCCATGTTCCTGATTCCCAAGCGCAGCTGTTCGTGTGACGCATCGCATGGTATTGAAAAGCTTACCCCTTCTGGACAGCACCGTTCGTCTTGATATCGACAATGTCACCAACGCTGCAGTCTTCGGATTAGTCTCGTCGGTCGAGAAATTTTCCAAGAGTAGCGCTCACCGGTAAGTCCTCAGGTAGGTGTTCAGGGCGATCATGCCCTTCTGGCGGAAATCCCGGCTGAAGGCATACTAAGAACTCATCAGTATGATGGCGAAATCGACGTAGGATGAGTTTGAACGCACGCGGGTGCCCGCTCGCTTTCCGTAGGAGTGACCCATCTCGAATCGTGTTCTGCGGACGCGGGTGGGTTGGGGTTAGTAGGCGTGGGATTGCGAAGGTGATGGAGGTAAAGCCTTCAACTCTTGGTGTTGTGGATTTCAGAGGGCGGCCTTGTGCGAACGGATAAGTGGATAATCCGATATTTTTTTTCGGTCGGCGGTAGGGCAAGGGCGCGAAATCTTGTGTGTGGACCGCGAGACCCGTTAGGGCTCCTCCAGTTTTCCTGGCACGTGACTTTCAATGCGAGCCAAATTTACCTCCCCACAACTTGCTGGTTTTCAGACTTGTGTGCAAAAGTTCAACTCCCGCCAACACACAGGAGTAAGCCTTCAAGTAAGTCGAGACGTTCCAGACAAGACGACAAGCACGAGTTAACATCAATCAGGATGCCTCCTCGCGCCTATTCGAAGACCTCCCGTGTCCCTCGCAGACCTTTCGAGGCTGCTCGATTGTCAGTTATCACCGGCCACTGAATATGAGCTTGTCTCTGTTTAAGTCGTTGTGTATCAAGACTGACAGGATATAATAGGGACTCTGAGCTTAAGCTCGTTGGCGAGTATGGCCTGCGCAATAAGCGTGAGGTCTGGCGCGTCGGACTGACTCTGTCCAAGATCCGTCGTGCTGCCCGGTACGTTTTTGAACCTCCACCAATGATTTTGCGACAAAAGCACCCGATCTAACACTGTTACAGTCAGCTTCTCACTCTCGACGAGAAGGACCCCAAGCGTCTTTTCGAGGGCAATGCCCTGATCCGACGTCTTGTCCGCGTCGGTGTCCTCGACGAGTCCCGCATGAAGCTCGATTACGTCCTGGCCCTGAAGATCGAGGATTTCCTTGAGCGCCGTCTCCAGACCTGCGTGTACAAGCTTGGCCTTGCCAAGTCCATCCACCACGCCCGTGTCCTGATCCGCCAGCGCCACATCCGAGTCGGCAAGCAGATCGTCAACGTTCCCTCGTTCATTGTCCGCCTCGACTCCCAGAAGCACATCGACTTCTCTCTCACCTCTCCCTTCGGTGGTGGCCGTCCCGGCCGTGTCCGCAGAAAGAAGGCCAAGGCCGCCGAGGGTGGCGAGGGCGAGGAGGAGGAGGAGGATGAGGAATAAATGCATTTACCATGTATCGAACGGTTTCTACCGCATGTCTAGGGCAGTTGGTGGTGGAATACCAATCATGGGAAGGGAATTCTCTTCATAGCTTGCGGCGTTGGCCAGAGGATTAAAAATGGAATGATTTCGCCGATCTTGACGACAACGAAAAGCATCAGGTCCCACTCCTCAACCTCCTGTAAATGAGTTTTTCCATGGAAATGCAATGATCCATCCTCATCGAAAAAGTTCCTTGACGTGTCTGTAAATTGGATTTCGGTTCGGATATCTTGGTGTGCTCGAGCTTGACTTTTGGCACCCATTGGACATGTATTGCGAACAGTGTCCCGCAGACGATGCACATCATTGGGTGGGAGAGATGGCAGATGCATCAGTTGTTTGGTTGCAGTTGCGCTGCCTAGAGAAGTTCATCCTTGCCCAGCATCTTCGCCATGGGGTCATCCGCGGCTGTCCTCTTTCGCCTGTACTGGTCCATCTCCTCCTCCGTCACTCCGTTTAGCATTTCCTCTCTCGTCCGTTTTTGTGCCTTAACATCACCTGGCTTCTCTCCTTCCACTTCCGCCGGCGGCGCTTCGCCCGTCTCTGCTGTAATTTCAACCATATCCGCGCCAGTGCGTTGCCGCTCGGCGGCTTCCCAAGCTTCCTTTCCTTCTTCGCCGGTGCAGTAGCTGTTTTTCATAAAGGAGTGGCAACAAGCATATCCCCATTTGAAGCTGGACCACCAGCTTCCCCAAACCGAGGTGTGGTTGTTGATAAGCACGTCTTCGGCGTATTTTGACTTGACCAATTTGCGCGGTGCACCTTTGATCAAACCAGCATCGTCGTACTCTACGAAGCTTTCCGACTCGGTGATCATGTTGCGAAGTGCTGACGGCATCTTCTTTTGCTCGCCTCCGCCATATTTCTCGAGTAGAAGCTGTTCCCGCTCTGCGCGCTGCTTCTCTGCTTCTTCTCGTTCCTTCTTCCGGTAAAACTCTCCTGCGGTAGGGTTGGCTTGTAAATGTTGGCTGGTATCACCACTCCTCTCCTGTGCTTCCCATGCATATCGTTGAGCATTCTCAAACTCGCCGGCTGCTCCAGATGATCGCATGAAGCCTTCTTCAGCAAACATGTCAGCGGCCTGGTCCGCAGTGGCGCCACTGTCGACTAGTGATCTCGTTTTCGGATCGTACTTCGCAGACTCCAGATCAAGATTTAGCAGATACTTTGCAGTGTCTTCTCGTAATCTGAGCTGCCGAGTTGCTGTGCTCTGATGCTTGCTCATGTCGTTCTCTTCGGCGTATCTGTCGCCATCGTCCTTTTCTTCGTCGTCGGCGGGATCTTTCTGGGCCCTCTTTCGAAGTTCCTCCATTTGGTTGTACTCTTCCACGACAGAGCGATACTCTTTAGCATCATACCCATTCCATCGATCTCGTTTCGCGTCCCAGCCCATATTCACATCCTGCACAACCTCATCGGCTTGAATATCCCTCCCAGTCCACTTGGCGCCCTTGGCTCTGGGCCGGTTTAAGCAGTCTTTGGCCTTGTGTGTCATCGCGCCACAGTTCTCGCATGCGCCTTTCCGGTACTTTGTCGCTGCAGGGCCTGCTTTCCTGCCACGGTCGTACCATTGTGACTTCTCATTCTTCTCCTCTCGGCGCTGATGTTTAAGGTAGTCATTGTCGTCGCCTTCCTCTCCGGCGTAGAATGGTCGCTTGCTGATGAAGGCCGGGATGTAGATGTTTTCCTCTTTCGACGCGGCACCGGACTCTGGCTTCTTCGGCGGAGGCATGATGGGCGCAGCAGTTCGAGATTAATAGAGGGGAAAGGCAGCTGAGGTCTACTCAAGACTTGCAAGGTAAAGAAGAGAGTCGGGCTTGCTCAGAGCAAGAACCGTAAAGAGTATTCTGAATCTTGGAGATGGATTAAGGTAGGTACTTAGGCGGGTAGTTACCCTGTTCGCAAAGACAATCCAACCCCGTTACCTAACGCAAGCAAACCACTACTTTATTATCACGTGATTTCGCGACAAGCCACTAACGTGTAGTGTACCCTGGTCGTGTCGTGGCCTGGGCTCTTTCTTTACAAGTCAACAACTACTTCAAGACGACAACGCTATGCACTCTTTGAACGCGTTCCTATGTGAAGTTCAATTTCGAGAGGAACATGGATTTGTTCCGTCTGAGACTTAATTGCATTGATCATTATCAAGCCACCCCGACGCGGTATGATCCCCAGCTTCGCAACGATGTCGAACCAGCAGAAGCCAGCAAAGGACCGAAAGTTCCCGTGGTTCGCGTCTTTGGGTCGACCGAGACTGGCCAAAAGGTCTGCGCGCATATTCACGGTGCATTCCCATACTTGTATGTGGAGTATGATGGAAGTATAGCCCCAGATGAAGGTTGGTTCTAGACGCGTTCTTCTGGTCTAGGTTGTTACTGATTCAAGTACTCTAGTTGGCGCGTATATTTATCGTCTTCATCTTTCAATCGACCATGCCTTGGCGGTCAGCTATCGTCGCGATCAGTACAAAGACAATGTCCAATTTGTGGCCAGAATCACTCTGGTCAAGGGGGTTCCTTTCTATGGCTTTCAGGTGGGCTATCGCTTCTTTCTGAAGATCTACATGTTCAACCCTATGGTCATGTCAAGACTGGTCGACCTTCTTCAGCAAGGCGCCATTATGAAGCACAAGTTCCAACCATACGAAGCGCATCTTCAGTATCTACTTCAGTTTATGGTGGATTTCAATTTGTATGGCTGCGACAACCTTGATAGTTCAAGAGTGCAATTTCGGGCTCCAGTCCCTGAATATGGCGAAGGATCGAGCTCGTCCCACTTATGGCACAGTCGCTCTATCCCCTCAGAGTGCATAACAGACGATCTGGCCCTTCGCAGAGTCAGTCATTGCTCCATAGAGGTAGATCTCTGTGTGCAAGACATACTCAACCGACGACAAGTGAAGGAGCGGCCACTGCATCACGACTTCATCGAGCGAGAAAGTCCAATTCCGAACGACATGAAGCTGGTCCACAGTATGGCAGGCCTATGGGCAGATGAGACAAAGAGGCGAAAACGTCAGATGTTCGGAGCCAGTCAAGGTAAAAGCAATCCGTTACTCCCAGAAGATCTAGTGTCGATGTCGGCCGACCCTCGGAGCTCCCAATCGCAAGGGTGGATTCATGAAGATGAATACAAGGAGCAGATTGAGTATCTCATTAAGGACGAAGAAAAGTCAGGTGTTTGCAACCTCAGCTTCGAGACATTTGTTGAGAAGAGTCCCTTTGAGCAGCATATCAACACGGCACTTCAGTCAGTCGAGGATTTATTCCCATCGACCTTGATGACAGTTCTTGGGCTCCCGTCCAGCGTATGTCAGGGAGCGTGCGATCCGAAGAGCAGCATCGAAGTGGACGAGACCAAGGCTGTTCAGATTAGAGAAACGCACGACAATTTATTTCCGGACGATTCTGATGAAGAGACACTGTCCGCTCGCCACGCCTCCGAAGGCGCTTTGGGGGCTCTCAGACATTTCTCTGAGCGTGGCGACACAACAACTGCGGCGGCGACGTCCGGGCCTTTACCTACCATACCTTTTCTCGGAGTATGTCACAGTGGTTTGAGGACTGGAAAGCTCCCCTGTATTCCGCTCCAAACAGATCTCCTCGACTCCGCGAAGAACGAGGGTTTGATAGGCAGATCGTTGACAAATGGGCGACATTTCAAGCCATCTATTTCATTACCTCACAAACGTTCGAGTGACGGTTTACCTTTATCTGGTATTCCTGCCAAACGATCAAAGCGGAATGGGCCATCCGCGGTCATTGACGAAGCCGATCCGATTCATCAACCACCAGAGGTCCACAGATCTCACCCAGTGAATCTAGGAAAAGCGCAAGTTACATCGCAAGACGTCTCCTTTTTGAGGAGTGATGAAAGCAAGATCAGCGGCCGAGGGAGCTGTGGCCAAAAGCTAAACTTCGCGATTGTGAAGGACGGCAATGATCCAAACACAAAGCTTCGACTGAGTCAAAGGAGTCATAAGTCATCATCTCAACAGAGTGACGAGTTGAACAAAAAGTCAATTCCCTTTCACTCAGACACCCCGGCTATGACTGCTGCTCCTGCTGCGTCCCCTGTTCACTTTTTGTCGCCATTGGTCTCCCTAGAATCCCATGACAAGGACGTCATGAACTCTCAACTCCAAAAGGCCACGAGAATGTTTTTGCACCCAACAACTCTCATTTTTCCGTCTCTCCCCCCCTCAGCCAGCACTGTGTCTGCATCTCTTGTTGGGAACCATTTCCCAGATGTAATCTACCAGAACGCCTTTTATTCCCGAGAAAGCGATGTTCCGCGTCATACGAGGGAATACGCAGGACGTGAGTTTCGCCTGGAAGGAAACACCGTCCCATTTCTCCCTGAATTCGACAAGACTGGCACGTCACAGTCGAGTTATGGTCTGAAGGAAGCATGTGCTCCAAGTAGGATCGAAATGAGTCGCAACCATGTCCGTCAGAGTAACGAATGCACTTGGAGAAGCTGGGAGTTCGCAGACCCGCCCCCGACGTACAGCGAGGTACAAGAATGGCATGACGAGAGGGAACTACAGACAAAGAAGATGAACATGGATCATTCACAGTCGTACCCCAAACGTTACCTGTCTCAGATCGACGGTCCGACGCCCAACAACAAGCATGGCTTCAAATACAGTCAAAGGAAGAAATCAACGAGTGTTCAACACGAGGCTCAATACATGAGTACCATGAGCCTAGAAGTGCATGTCAATACTCGTGGTAAATTTGTCCCTAACCCCGGAGAGGACGAAGTGCAATGCATTTTTTGGTCCTTGATGTCAGACGAGACCAGTATAGCAAGCCAAAACAAGTCCGATGCTATCCACTCTGGGATTCTTGTTCTTTCTGGCCAGCAAGATGTGTTTCGGAAGTTTCAACGCCAAACAACAGCCGAGGTCATCGAAGAATGTTCTGAACTAGACCTCTTTGTCCGGATGGTGGAGATTGTGAGGACCCACGATCCTGATGTCTTGACGGGATACGAGGTCCATGGAAGCTCTTGGGGATATCTCATCGAGAGGGCGAGGGTCAAGTATGACTACAACCTCTGTGATGAGTTTTCCCGAATGAGGACAGAATCTCACGGAAGATTCGGCAAGGACAACGATCGATGGGGCTTCAATACGACCTCAACAATCCGTGTAACCGGCAGGCACATGATCAACATCTGGCGAGCGATGCGAGGAGAGCTAAATCTGCTTCAGTATACCATGGAGAACGTTGTGTGGCATTTGCTACACCGTCGGATACCTCACTATTCCTGGAAGACCTTGACAGGGTGGTACAAGGGGGATAAAAGTCGAGAACTGAGTCAACTGCTACGATACTACCAGAGCCGTGCTAGACTCAACCTTGAGATTCTCGAGGCCAATGAGTTGATAGCCAGGACTAGTGAGCAGGCCAGGTTGCTTGGCGTTGACTTTTTCTCCGTCTTCTCCCGAGGATCGCAGTTCAAGGTCGAGTCCATCATGTTCAGGATTGCCAAACCTGAGAATTTGATCCTCGTCTCTCCCAGCCGGAAGCAAGTCGGTGGTCAAAACGCTCTCGAATGTCTTCCTCTCGTCATGGAGCCGCAGAGTGCTTTCTACAACAGCCCGCTGTTGGTTCTTGACTTCCAGAGTCTCTATCCCAGTGTCATGATTGCCTACAATTACTGCTATTCTACTTTCTTGGGCAGAGTTACTAGCTGGAGGGGCACGAACAAAATGGGCTTTACCGAGTACAAAAGGCAGCAGGGCCTTCTTTCTTTGTTGAAAGACCACATCAACATCGCTCCCAACGGGATGATGTACGCAAAGGCACAGATTCGTAAGTCCCTGCTTGCCAAGATGCTGACGGAAATATTGGAGACAAGAGTCATGGTCAAAAGTGGGATGAAGCAAGAGAAAGACGACAAGACCCTCCAGCGGTTGTTGAATAATCGCCAGCTTGCTCTTAAACTACTAGCAAACGTTACCTACGGCTACACATCTGCATCTTTTTCGGGGCGCATGCCCTGCTCGGAGATTGCAGACAGTATCGTGCAGACTGGGCGAGAGACTCTGGAGAAGGCCATTGCCTATATTCACTCGATCGAGCGATGGGGTGCCGAGGTTGTTTATGGTGATACAGACAGCTTGTTCGTGTACCTCAGAGGGCGAACAAAAGACCAGGCCTTTGACATTGGAAATGAAATCGCCCAGGCAATTACGGATATGAACCCTCGACCGGTTAAACTCAAGTTCGAAAAGGTATATCATCCTTGCGTTCTTCTCGCCAAGAAACGCTATGTTGGTTACAAGTACGAGAGCCGAGACCAGGTCAAGCCTGACTTTGACGCCAAAGGTATCGAAACGGTTCGTCGAGATGGCACGCCAGCAGAGCAGATGATAGAAGAGAAAGCGCTCCGACTTCTATTTGAGACGGCGGACCTCAGCGAGATTAAGGCTTACTTTCAGCAACAATGCGATAAGGTTATGCGCAATAACGTCTCGGTCCAGGATTTCTGTTTCGCCAAGGAAGTGCGCTTGGGTACTTATTCTGACAAGGGTCCACCACCGGCCGGAGCACTGATCAGTGCAAAGCGGATGTTGGACGATGCCCGCGCCGAGCCGCAATACGGAGAACGAGTCCCATATGTCGTGATCACGGGAGCTCCAGGCGCACGTCTCATTGACCGATGTGTTGCTCCTGAAGAACTACTGCTGAATCCGCAGTGGCAATTGGATGCAGAATACTACATATCCAAGAACTTGATCCCACCACTCGAGCGCATCTTCAATCTCGTTGGGGTCAGTGTCCGTCAGTGGTATGACGAGATGCCCAAGGTGCAGCGTATTCACCGAGGCACTGCTCTAAGTTCGCGCAAGACAACACTGGAATCCTACATGAGGTCAACACGCTGCAGTATCTGCAATTTGAAGTTTTCCCATGATGGTGTACCCTTGTGTCCGTCTTGCAGATCAGATATTCCTGGATCGATGCTTGCGTTGCAGAGAAGGGTTTCAACGCAGGAGCGGAAGGTAGAAGAGCTACTGGCTCTTTGCCGTAGTTGTTCTGGCCTCGGGCCTACCGAAGAGGTCTCTTGCGATAGCAAAGACTGCCCGGTTTTTTGGACGCGGACGAAGCAGATCAGTAAAGTGGAAATAGCAAGGAACGAGACTTTACCGGTCCTAGAATCGTTGGTGGCAGGCGTGCAGCTGGCCGCTCTGGAATGGTGAGGCAATGTTCCATGTGCTCATGCGTATAGATGGGCCCTGTCTCATTATTCCTTACAGACGAGGTTCTACTAAATGGGAGTTTGGGCGCTCATCCTAGACTCGTTTGGCTATTTGAGTTGACTCAACCTACTATATACAGTATCTTGAGAATGGATTATACACGTTGACATGAAAGGCATTTGGCGGCCGATGGGTCATAGAAATAGACATCCATGATACTCCGTACCTATTCATTTATGTGTTGCATATGTGGGCTCAATTCTCGGCATTTCCCGGTAATAGAGTGGTCTTTAGGAGACGTCTCTTTTTCAGATTGAGGTTACTCAGGCTGGCATACTCACCCGCTTTTGCTGATGCGTCCCTGCACTGGGATGTGGAAACCAACAAGCCGGAGCTTGACTGCGACTAGACTCATGATCACCCGGCGTTGATTCAACCAGTCCGTCACAGACTGGTACGCTGTGGCGGCGACTCTAGCTCACTTTCTATTCCACTAGTTTTAACCAAGGATGTGTGTCTTAAGTTCTGAAAGGGCTCAGATGATGGCTTTGACGAGTACCGGTGTTCTCTCCAAGAGGAAGATGGCCCTTGCCCGTTCTTGGATTGCTTCGTATGTAGCTCTAGGCCAAGGTCAATCTACCTGATCGTACTCCATCTTGGAATCCCGGTCTCCGGCTAAGCTTAGCCTCCAAAGCCAAGGTTACGGCTTTGATGCCAAAACACTAGATAGTGAGAGCTCTAGAAGCAAAGAGTACTCGTGATGTGAAATGGCTTGAAGGGTGGGCAAAGACTATGGAGGTAGCTAATTACCCAGGTGGGTAATTATGCAGGTGCTGCAAGCCGCCCAGACTTAGAAGACAAGACTACAATTCTGATGGGATTACTGGGCATCACCAGTGAGTTGGCAGCGACATATATGTAGTTGATAGTAGTCCAATATAAACGCCAACCCCAAACATTGATACAAGACATGCCAAATACTCTACATTGCCTGCTACGCTACTAAGTTGAGAGACGAATAAACACCCAGCCCGCTCGGTATGAACCCTTTACCTGACGTCTTGGGAAACATTTGTAGGAATGGTCTTGTTGACGTCCATATCCTCCAACGGGTCGTTGTCCAGCCATCCCGAATAGTCTTCCTCCTCGTTGTCGACGACAGAGACAGCTGGAACAGCTTCGATGGGGCTTTCCGGGTCAATTTCGCCTTGCCCAACGTATATTGACGGCGTCGGTTCCATTGCCGGTTGCGGAAGGGTCCTGTCCTCCATCACACGCTCGTTGGAAGTCGCTTCGGCCCACGGATCAGACACCTCTGGCGTTTCTTCTGTCAACGGGGTGTTGGGCTGGGAGGAGTCGTCGGGCGCGGCAACGACGAGGACGTTTTGCTCTCCGTCGTCGGGTGCAACGTGGCTGGCGCCACGCCGCCTCCTCTGCATATGGGGGGGAGTCGGCAGAGGTCGATGCTCCGGTTGCGATTGCTGTTGCGATTGCTGTTGCGATTGCTGTTGCTGTTGCTGGTGCAGGGAATCAGCCGACGACTGCGGCCGCGGTGTGTCTGGAGGGCTCCGCTTGGCTGTCGCTGCGGGTACTGGTGCTATCTTGGTGGTCCCGTTTGACGGCATTGGGAGCGGCGTCCCGGGAGGTGGTAGCGGCTGGCCGCGTCCCATCGGTTGGCTGAGGTCGACGTGGCTGGTCTGTTCTGTATTTCGACGGGCCTCCTTCTGCCGCTGAATGGCATTCCAACCCCATTGCCTTGCTTGGGCCGCGGCGTTGGTCACGGCGGCAAGCGTGTTGTTCCGTTTCTGTGATGAGTCGCTGTGCGCCGAGGCCTCGGATGTGGATATGTCCGAGTTCTCGCGGCGCATAAAGAAATTCCGTCCAAGGGAGCCTGTTTGGCTCATGAGGGACTCCTTGACGGTCGGTGTGGGTGAAGCAGGTCCCTTGTCGTCCGATAAGACGTCTGGTGCCGATTCTGCTGATGAGGCCGTGTTTCGGCGTTCGGCGGGGGGGCTCCTGCTCGTGTCCTCTTGCTCGACATCCTCTGTTGCTTCATTCGATGGGGACAGAAAGCGGCCAGACGGTTTCTTGTTGAGCGCAGGCGCAGGCGCAGGCTTGCCCGGTGATGATGGGATAGGGGCGGTCCGGGATGTAGAATCCTGGGCGCGTGAGTGCAGGGCCGCCATGTAGTTGGTCGCATGATCAGGCGGCGATGACGGCTTGAAAATGTCGGCATGTGCTGCATCGGTTCCAACAACCGGCTCCGTCGCTGTCTTGGTCAGCCTGGGCGACAGGGCCGGGTTGGTATGCAGTCCTTTGGACTCGACGCTGGTAGAGGAGCCAGAGGCAAATGCCGAAGTGGTGGGACTTCGGCCTAGCTTCAACCCAAAGAGGCCCGTTGGCGGTTGCTGCGCTGGTTCCGTGGCTGACATGGTAGGGCTCTTCTCTATCGGCTGGGTTTCTTCGGGCGCTTCCGAGCTTTCCTCGAGACGGTCGACGCTTGGGACATCGCCTGCCTCGGCCACTTCGGTCTCGTCGTCCTCTGTCGGCGCGGTCGCGTTGTCGCCCTGGAAGATGCCTCCACGCCATTTCTTGTGTTCCGTCTTGAAAAAGGGTAGGTCGTCCCATGAAGGAAGCACAAACGTCTCGGCGATGACCTCCTTGATACGGTTCTCAATCTGGCGGAGAATGACGGTATACGTGATCTGTCTCATGCTGACAATGGGCTCAATCGTCATCTCCATCTTGGGCATGGACTGAAACGCAAACCACACCCGGTTGCTCGGCGGGGGCTTAATCTTGAAAAGCATGTGGCCCTCGGCCCGCCTGAGGACGACGGCAAGTACCATGTTGACTTCGCGCGCCTTGAATCGGGGACCAAGGTCAATCTTGGCCGTCGCCGCAACCTCGATGCGGGCATTGCCGGTGTACTTGACGTCGGCTTCCACAACACACTCACCCTCGACAGTCAGATCCTTGAGTTTTAGGTTGGTGAAGAAGGGTGGCGCTTCGCCCGTGTCGATTCCGCGAATGGTAATGTTGGTGAGAAAGGCTGGGCGTTTGACGCGAGATATCTTTTTTGTAATCTTCTCGCGGATGAAATTCTCGAGGTCGCTCGTCTTGTACACGGCCAAAAAGACTCTCCCAAGCAGGGCATTTAGCCATCGCGAGTGAATGTTGTCTTCGGTAGCATGCAGCCTCTGGACCAGGGAAATAATGTTCTTGACATCAAACTGTAAAGGGCGTGGTATGTCGCTGTCAAAGGTTTGTTCCTGACTTCGCAGGAGGGCAAAGTAAAAGTCCTCCTTGGCGGAGCAGTTTTCGGTGAATAGATAGAAAGGTTTGGGGGTCGCGCCGTCGCGTCCGAGGTCGGCGCCGGCCTTGCGGATGAGGCACAGGGCGGTTCGCTTGATGTAGAGCTCGCCCTCTGGAGGGGTGCCTCCTCCTGAGTAGATGCTGATTTCGTGGTTGGCCAGCGATATGACGTGTCGGACTTCGACCTGCTCTTCGTCATCAAAGAGCATGAGGTGGCCGTGTCTATAGAAAGTCAGTCAGAAGGGGGGGAAGGGATGGGTATGAGGCGGGGTGGGGCTGCGGCCAACCTTAGGACGACGTAGAAGACGTTTCCAGCCCTCTTTGGCCTTTGACTCGCGGCCTTGCCATTGTCGAGGGGTCCAGGGGCGGGCTTCCTCTCAAAGATGCTTCGGTACATGGCCTGGTAGACGCTGGGGCTGGGAGAGGCCACGGTGGTTGAACCGACCGGGGTGGAGCGCTCAATGGGCTTTGCGTTGATGCCCATGGGGGTATACTCTCGACAGACGGCGAAGTAGCCGGCGGCTACATTTTCGAGGTCGGAGGCGGCCCTAGCCTTGCCCTCTTCCTTGGACGTCTTGTTGGTGGCATCGCGGGCCGAGGTGTCGTCGCCGGGCTGGACAATGTGGCCGTCATCGTAGTCCTGGGAGGGGAGGTCGGTTCGCAGCGGCGAGGTCAAGTATACGTTGGCGAGGATGGCGACAATGACAATGGGGATGAAGGTGACGCCGCCCAGCAGGTAAGCCACGAGGAAAGAGGCCCAGCCACCCATGGCGACGCTGGTGATGCTGGCGATGCTGGCGATGCTGGCACTGGGAGTGGCGGAAACGGTGTGCGTGGTAGCTTGCTTGGCTGGCTCTCGCTACCTGGCAGAGTCAGGCTCGCACGCTGGGTGCGGCAGCATTGAAGGAGAGTGAAGAAGCAGAAGCAAAAGCAGAATCAGAAGCAGAAGCAGGCGAAAAGGGCAAAAGAGACGGGCAAAGGCCAAGATGCAGCGCAGCAATGACAAATGTTCGGGGAAGAGAGAGTCAAGCTCAAGCCAGTTTGGCTTGTTCACATGGCGGCCACCGGCTGAGTGCTCGTGAGCCAATCGCGTGGCGGGCTGGGCCACAGGTACCCGTTGTGCACCGTTGTTGGGATCTAACTTGGCAGCTACGTCATGTGATGACCCCACGTTCTCTACCGAGCAATCTACGTACCGTACCCACTCCGTCTCCGTATCGTATCCGTCTGCCGTCCACTAAGAGCCCTACGGCCCATCGGAGGTTACGGATGCAGGATGGGAGGTACGTACCCCTTTTGACCGTTTGTTACTGTGGCGTGCCGGCGTGGTCTCGACCCGTGAGAAACATTGGATCTCTGTACGTCACAGGGCCAGCGTGGAAAGTCTGCAGCCTCTTTTCTGCTTGCAAGATACTACTCACATGGGGCCGAGGTAACTGTGTCCGTATTCCTTTGTCCCAAGTAAGTGCCAAGCATGGCCGAAAGAACACCTTGTCCAAATACGGGGTAACGCAAGTAGATAGGGACTGGAGGATTGTGATGCTGCGACTTTCATTGTCGCACCACAGCCCCTTGTCCTTGTAATTAAAAGATGCACAAAAGACATAGAATACGAGATGAAACATTGCCTGACTAGCATACAAGTTTGAATAAGCATACATACAGTGTACAGTACAAGAATTACAGAGGAAAAACATGTGGTGAGCCGGAGAGACACCTACCCTAGACCTCTACTCTGGACCCACCTGCGGATAGCGTCGTCGACATGGATCTGGCAATTCCTCCGATCCTTTGGAACTGGCCCTGAATTCTGGCATCCGGACGCGTCGCTGCCATCCAACAACTCAACTCTCCGACTCACCCGCCGAAGCTCGCACCGTTAAGCCCTTCCGGCCTAGTCGCGCCCGCTCTCTCGCCGCATCCACAACGGCCTCCTGGCCCGGGAACAGCGCGAAGCCGTGCATCAGCAGCATCGGCGCGTTGCCGCGATCCTGGCTCTGGTCCGCGTCGTCGCGATGGATCTGCGGGAATAGCACGGCCAGCGGCCCCTCATCTTCCTCTCCCTGTCCGGCTGCCGGCCGCAAATGTCCGTAGCTCCTCTGCAGATCGTCGTCGGCCAGCCACAGATCCCGCGCCGTGTCCGCACTCGCCCTCACCCGCCCGCTCGTCCTCAGCAGATCTCGCCAGAGCCCGACGGCCTGCGAAAACAGCTCCTCCAGGTGGCCCGGGAAGGTCGCGATGTCATCGGCCAGCAGCCACGGCGCCAGCACCCGCGTCACCGCCTCGCTCGCCTCGCCCGCCAGCGCCGCCAGCCTCCCGGATGCCGAGCAGATGCCGAGCAGCTGGCACCGCACAATGGCCGCCCGCCCCGGATGCGCCCGCGCCAGCCAGTCGAGTCGCGGCCCGAGTCCCCGGAGGTTGCTCGGCGTTGCGCCGTCGTCGAGGTACATGTCGCGAAAGATGCGCCGGACGAGTTCCTGCGCGACGACGGCTTCGGCAAAGGCGCAGCGCATGCGGCAGGCGGCGAAAGAGTTGGATGCCACGAGGGGGATGCGCAATAGCGTCTGGCTCGTGGTGGTGACGAGCGTCTTGAAAAGAGGTCCGAGTCAGCAGAAGAGTCCATCCGACGGCATCGCGTCAACTCACAGCATGCTCGGCAACTTTGTGGTCAAAGTAATGCCCAATCATCTTGTGGAAGCAATCCGCCAACTTGTCGAGCCTTTGTCTCCTATCACCACGGTGAGCTTGATATCAAGATAGTACAGAAAAAGGGGACAGCCTACGCCTCGGCATCGCTCACAGAGAGCAGCCCGACCTTGTCTTCCAACGCGCCCAGCTGCGCGCGACAGACATCAAGCTCCTCCGTCTTCTTCCTGAGCTCCAGCCTCCTCCCATGGGCCACACGCTTATACGCATCTCGCTCCTTGGCCAGGTCGCCAACCGTCGTCTTCACAGCATCAGCATCCTCACGAACCCTCGCCAGCTCGACCCTCGCCGCCGTCGCCGCCGTCCTCACGCGCCCGAGCTCCTGGCGCTCCGCCTCGTGCCGGCTCGCCGCGTCCGTCCACTGCTGGTACCGGGCCTCGAATGTGCGCACAATGACCTGCTCGTTCTTCTCCAGGCTCTGGATCCGGTCCGTCAGCTGCCTCTCCTGCAGCGTCGCCCGCCCCTGGGACGCAGCCAGCTCGCGCGTCTTGTCTATCAGCGCCTGCCGGAGCTGCTCATTATCCCTACAGACGCCCTCATAGACCTGCATGTCCGTCGTGTCCCTGCGGAGCTGGTCAATGTCGCTCGCAAACTTGGCCAGCTTGGCCGCAAACGACGTGTCGCCGCTCGGCGCCGCTCTGTTGTTCATGACGGGAGCCGGACGCCTGGTTAACATCTCGGCCATTGTCGATGACGAGATATGCCAGAGTATCCGAAACAGCATCCACGACGATTCACCCGAAGCGGGCCTTTCATCTCCAGATATAACCCGCCCGCAGCCTTCCCCGATCCAGGTTGCGTTCCCCCCACGGCTTGCAGTTGGCCGCTCCCTCGGGAGACGCACGCCACGTGTCGCCAGCCTGTATGCTGCTGATGGTGGTGGACGCCCATGTCGCTGCCAGAATCGCCTTGCTGCCATCCTCCGTCCCTCTCCTCCTCCTACTCTCTAGTCACTTGATGCAGACCAATTGCCCGTGATAGGGCGTGCTGCTTTGCCATCCGAGCCGTGAGGCCTTCTATGACCAGAATGCGCCGTGTGCATGCATCCTACCCCATGGAGCCACATCGCTACACATGTACACACTTGTAATCATTCGATGACAGTGAGAATGTATACCAACCTAGATGCATTTGCGCAATGGCGTCATGTTGGATGATCGAGGTACTTGAGCCCCCTCAGATCTCACAGCCCGTCTGCACATCACTCCATTCACGCTTGCGTCTATTCACGAGCAAGAGTCAGCAGTACTTTGACCTGCAGTAGTCAAGCAAGGCGTAGGCATTCATGTGAATTACAATCTGAACTAGAAATCTCATTCAATCATCAACACCTTTCGCCCCAACAACTCCACCACTGCACATGCGTCCACATGCGTCCACATGCTTTGATTTCACATGCTCAACTCTGCATTGCTCTATTCGCATTGCTCTATTCGCAGACGCCCCCACCAAGTCCGGAGGCATCATCACCTTCCGCCTCCATCTGGTCTAATGTCAATGGACAAGCTGTCGGTCCCCAATATTGAGAACCGTCACCACAATAGCATTACAAGCCCGTTCCCAGTCAATCGTCTCGCAAGGGAATAGGTCGCAGAGAATTCCTGTAGTATTGGGGCATTCTTGAGTAAGGTGGTAAGACAAGACTATAAAGAAATAAAAAGTTGACGCCGTTGGAGCATAAGCATTGGCTCCCCCGCTGGTTCTCTAGAGGACCGTTCGCAAAGGGCAGCCTTGACAGAAAAGGAAAAGAGGTTGAGTCCGGCCTCGATGGCGGGTGAATAGCACTATTTTTGTTGCTTTTGTTGTTTGGTCCGTTGTATAATATTAGGTACCAGAGAGAAAGATTAACAAAGGAATGAATGTGTAGATGGCTCATAGTCTATGCGGTTGACTCCACACAGGATTCTATGAGCCTCTGAATAAGGTCTCTGCTCTTGTGTCCATCCGCTCAGGGCTTGGACAGAGGTGTTGGCAGAAAGAAATCGTCAGTGTCGTCAAAGTTCCGTGAGGATACCATGGTCGTAACAGGATTCGAATAGTCTAGCGAGTAACCCCAAGTATGCATCCGCCTCAGCAGCTTAAGCTCGGGAGCGCACAGAGGTCATTGGAGCGGCGGCGGCGACCGAAGGGCTGGGGTGCGAGTGAGGCGCGTGGTTGTGTCGTCCTTTCTTGCCGCTGCGGTGTAGAGTCCCTACATCGTGTTTACCTGCCAGAAGTTGTGAGCTAGAGTTCTGAAATGTTAAAAGCTTGGACATGAGACTTACCATCACAGCACGCCCGGACATTCTCGAGACGGTCAGCTTCCCTATCCTGCTGCTCAATCATCTCGCGCAGATCCTCGGCGCTGTCATGGGCCTCGCTAGCCTCGTAGATGCCAAGATCTTGGCCACTGACTACGCGGCCTCGACGGCCTGAAAAGGTCCCCGACATCTTCTGGCTCCCTTTCCAGTAGCCGCTCAGCTTGCTGAGTGTTCCATGAGACGCCCGCTGTGGCGTCTTGTGGTTTGAGGGCGTCAGCGTCGGAATGTTCATGGACATGCCAACGGCAGGTGATTCGTTGCGCGTAGTGCGAGAGTTGTACGACGACAGAGAGGCCGGGGCGCGCGAACGAGCGCCATTCACTGGTCGCCTGTCCATCTGAGGGCTATAGTCGTCCATGTCTTCCCCTCGCGTGAAGTGCTCGGCAATCTCCTCGGCATCGGATTGGCCATCGGTGTTGGTCCGGAGTAGCAGGTACGAAAGCGCATTGAACCACGTCTCGTGTCGTTGACCAGTGGTACAGGTGAACTTGATCGTCCTTCCAGGGGAGATGATGACCAAGCTCTTGCGGTGAAGACCCGGCGGCATCGGGTTGTCGTCCGTAACGACACGCACTGCCTCGATAGGCACGCTCTTGGCCTTCAACTCGGTACGACCTGCAGTCGAGGGATCTCGGTCGCTCCAGTACAGGGTCCGGGTATACGGGTGAACCCAGAAATAGCGTCGGTGTCGCTTCTCTGACAGCTCGTCACGCCCAGTCTTGCGTGTGTACTTCCATAGATGCTCTCCGATCATTGTCTGCGTAATGGCTTGGATCATGCGGGGATCAGTATTGGGCCCAAAACCGGCTGGGTTCATGCCCATCTCTCCAGGCCGCATGTTGAATCGGGTATCAAGTTCGGAAGCAAAGGACGATACGGAAGACTTGGATGTGAGTCGCGACGGCGACTGCGGCCTCAAGCTCTCCTGCGAGACACCATCCCGAGCGGCGCGAGGTGTAGGCGTACCGCGGACAGAGAGCGGAGACAGGGGCCTCTGGCTGGGAGTGCTCGGCCGTCCCTTGAGGGCAGAAGCAGGCCACAGAGGAGGGGGCATGTTAAGACTACCGTGAGCGGAGCCCGTCCGAGCAGCTTCGATAGCCTGGCGGTGGTTCGGAGGCAGTGGAGGTAGGTCTCGGGTTGGCGGTCTGCTGCTTGTGGCACTGCTAGGTCTGGGAACGGAGCTGGCTTCAGAGGCAGGTTCATCCGTTACCTTGCCCTTGTTACGGAGTGGGCTGTCCTGGTTCTCGGGTCGGTTGATTCGAACCGTACCAGATGTGCCGGTCGTCCCAGGGGTTTCCATGATGCCCATCGCAAATGAAGGCTCAGGGTCAAACGCCCGCCGAGATTTGACCTTGAACATGTCGTCGATCGCCTCGGATGTCAGAGCAGTCTGCGCGCCCTGGTCACTTGTTGCAGCCAGGTCGTGTCGTGAAGAGCGAACGATGGGATTGGTCGAAATCTCCTTGAAAGGTCGTAGGGATTCGGGCGTCTCCGGTTCGGGTGTGTCGCTTGGGGACTGCCTCGTCTCATCCTCAGCAATCAAGGGAGGTGAGTCTTGCATTCTGAACCGGTTGAGGTTGGACGCTTCAGCGGCCCGACGAGGAGTCTCTGGCGCATCCTTCTCAGCGAATGGCAATTGCATATCCCTTGGAAGAATGAAGCCGCCTCGCCAAGGGCTCCGAGGTGTGACAGGCGAGGTTCCAATCGTTCTGATGGCCGAGAACCCAAGCGCCGGGATGCTAACCTTCATCTGGGTTGGGGCAACAGGTGCTACCTCCTGACGAGCAAGGTTGGAGAAGGCGAGCGATGGAGGCGGGGGTAGTTCCTCAACAACAGGCTGAACATCTTGACCATAGATGGTCGAGAAAGCAAGCGACGGAGGAAGAGGCTCAG
This sequence comes from Pseudonectria buxi, assembly GCA_003693545.1. Classification (NCBI taxonomy): domain Eukaryota; kingdom Fungi; phylum Ascomycota; class Sordariomycetes; order Hypocreales; family Nectriaceae; genus Pseudonectria; species Pseudonectria buxi. The sequence continues at coordinate 223,511 of QUZG01000005.1, forward strand.
GCTCAGATACTGGATCAACCTGCTCCGTGGACAGCGAGGAGTAAGCTAGTGGAACTGGGACAACAGCAGGCTGAGGCTCCTCCCGTGGCTCGCAATGTTCGGCCAGGATGGAGGACAGGTGGAGCGAGGGTGGGCGTTCCTTGACAGGCTGCACCTCTTCCCTGAGGATTGAGGACAGGGCAAGTTTAGGAGCTTTGGGAGCAATTGGCTCGATGTGTTCGCCCTTGATGGACGAGATGACGAGCTTGGGTGCCGGTACAACAACAGGCTTGACTTCGGGCTCCGCTACTGGCTGAACATGCTCACCCAAGATGGAGGACATGCTCAATTTCGGAACAGGCACCATGACAGGCGCAGGAATAACTGGCACTGGCTCAGCAATTGGCTCAACCTGCTCAGCAACAATGGTCGACATGTTGAGGTCAGGCAGGCGCATGGCAACTGGTTCGACGTGCTCTCCAGATACGGCAGACATGCTCAGATGCGGCAGAGGAGGCATTACAGCAACTGCCTTGACCTCCGGCTCGGCCACTGGCTCGACTGACTCAACGGAGATACCGGATAGACTCAGATCAGGAGCAGGAGCTTCCGGCAAAGCAACCGGTGCAACTGACTCGGTATGGAGGGTCGTCATGGCCAGTACCGGAAGAGGTAGCTCTGGTTCCGCCAAAGGCTCCAGCTGTTCACCAACAATGGTCGATAAGCTCAAATTGGGAAGTGGCGCTTCTGGCTCGGTCTTGGGCTCGAGACTCTCTGCAACAATGGAAGACATGCTCAGAGGCGCAATCGGAGCCTCAGGTTCAGCCAAAGGCTGCAGATCTTCGGAGAGAACGGAGGAGAAGCTGAGGTTGGGTGGGGGAGTCTCCGGTTCGGCTCGGGGCTCGAGACCTTCCACGGCGATGGCGGACAGGCTTAGAGCCGGAGGAGGAACGGGAAGCTCAGCCCGAGGCTCCAGGCCCTCGGCAAGAATGGTTGACAAACTCAGAGGAGGAGGAGCAATTGATGGCTCAGCTTGAGGCTCCACACTCTCATTGACGAGAGGAGTGAAGCTCAGATACGGAGGGGTGGGCACAACCACAGGCTCCTCTCGAGGCTCGACAGCTTCGGACGTAATCGTCGACATGCTAAGCGTGGGGGGAGGTAGCAGAATGGTGGGCAGCATTGTCGGCGGTGCAGGAAACTGTGCCAACTTCTTTTCCATGTCCGGGTCGTACTGCGCTCCGGCGTCACTGTAGGCCATGGAAACCGGCCGAGACGCACCGTTAAAAGCCTCCGGCCAAGCCGTCGATTCGGTGGGCCCGATAACAGACGACATGGACACGGGGCGTTCGTCGGCAACGACGCTCACTGGAGAGCCGGGCAGGGACTCTTCCCGGCCGGAGCGAGACATGGGCAAAGTCGTCAATCCGGAGAGGCCTGGGACAATCTTGACAGGATCTGTCATCACACCAGAATCCACCATGCGAACCTTGACCAGTGTCGGCGAAGCGGGCGCAGACAAATCTGTTGCCACGTGGGAAGGCCTACGACTCGGAGTACCTGGTCCGGCAGAATCTTCGTCACTACCTTCAAGATCCTGGAGCTCAGCATAGAGACTCTGGCCTGGTGTCTGAGGGGCTCCGCCCGCGCTGCCGGCAAAGCCTGCCGAGCTGCCGCGCATATGAGGCTCCTCGCTAGCCTGTCGGGAGGATCGCGAGAAAGCGCGGTGAGACCTAAAGCGAGTACTCCTCTTGTTTGTGAGCGTGGCTGTGGGTGTCTTGGTGAGCGGGTAGTCGTCTTCATCAGCCGACGTAGACGCTGTGCTGTGGAACGAGTTACTGCTGCCAGGTCGCGAGTGGCTAGAGTGCAGAACGGGAGCCTTCCTCATCTTGCCGAAGCCGCGAGATCTGCCTTCTGTCTCTGTCTCGGCGTCATCGCTGCCGGAAAAGTCTTCGTTGACGCTCTGGAAGTCCTCGGTCTCGGTGCCACGCTCGTTGGCCGTTTCAAAAGCCGATTCGCTAGCCTCGTTGGCCGTGTCGAATTGATCGCTGTTGTCGGTGGCTCCGGGACCTTCCCGTACTGTTCGTGCAGAGGCAGGGCTGACGTTGGCTGATGAGGGCTGTGACATGTCTTGGTGATCTTCCCATTCAGGGTCGTCCTGAACCACCTCATGCCTGCTCGAGCGGAAGTTGCCAAGTAGACGGGGTACCTTCTTCGGCTCCTTGGGCTCCACCTTGCGAGGGCGGCGATGTGCTGGGGCATTGCCGGCCTCGTTTCTCGCCCTCTCCAGGTCATCGCGAAGGTCTTGGATAATGCGTCTCATCTCCAGCTTCTCAGTCTTTTCGCGGTGAAGAACACCACGCTGGCTCTGGATTGTTCGCTGTGCGTGAAGAAGGGACGATTTCATGGTTTCCGTCTCAAGCATGGAGTGTCGTGGGGTGCCCTTCATGGGTGACTGCGGGGGCGAGTGGTCAGGAGTAACATGGTCCGCGGTGATCTCGAAATCCTCATCGCTCATACCCGAGGCAGGTTCAAATTCGGCCATTCTGCTGCGCTGTGACGAGAAGGCCCTGGCAAGCTCGAGGTTCTGGCCAGTGAGATCCTCAATCTTACGCTGCATGGAAGCCCGCTCGCCTTCCGCCATGGCCATGTTGCGCTTGACTGTGCCGAGCTCAATATCATGGAGCTTCACAGCAGCAGCATACTCATCCACCAGTCTGGCGTGGTTAACACGAGACTCGTCCAGATCCCTCTGCGAAGACAGCTTTTCGGCTTGTAGGGCATTGAGAGATTGCGTCAACTTCTTCTCCCGGTCAGCGGCTTCCTTCTGCTGGGAAGACAGCTCCTGAAGCTTGGTCTCTAGGTTCCAATTCTCCTCCTTGTAGCGGTGTTCGCTCTCGTCCAGAGCTTTGGCTCGTTGTTGGAAGTTCTCCGATTCAATCTCGAGTCTTGAATTGTCGAACTTGAGATCCTTGACTTCCTCGTCGCGCTCAGCAAGCATAGCCTGCAGGTTGCGGACTTGGGCGATGAGAGAAGTGCTAATCTCGGCGGCGAATTCGATATCATGAACGCGATTCGAGGGTTGGTTCCGGATCTTTCGGTTGGGGACGGTGAGCTTTGTGGGAGACCCAGTGGCCTGGCTCTCAAATTTGGAAGGGCTCACGGAGCGCTGCTGCACAGAGGGAATGGCCAGTTAGTCTAGTCGATGTACTCGAGGCTTGTCAGAGAACTCACCTTGCCACTTCTACTCTCGGGAGCAAAGGGAGAGCCCGCGTTGGCTTCATTGCTAGGAACCCTCTGCTTGGGCATAAAGGCCCTGGCAGACTCCTTTGCAAGGTTGTGGTACTCCTTCTCAATGTCGACCAGCTTCTGGCGCAGCACAGGGTTGAGCTCGCCTTCGGTCTGAAGCTTTTCCACCTCCTGCAACTGATCGGTGAGAGCCTTGCGTTGCGAAACAAGGGCTGTACCGAGCTTGCCAGCATCCTCGAGGCGTCGCTCCGTCTCCGCTAAGTGTGCCTCCAAAGCGCGCTTGGCCTGCCTCGGAGACGAGGCTGGGCCGGTCAAGAAGAGGTCCTGGTCGAAATTGGAGTAGCGGTGATGGGGAGCAGGCGTGGAAGTGACGAAAGGGTCGGTGGTTGTCGAAGAAGGGTCGGGGGTAAGCAGGCTTGGCCTATCGGAAGCGAGCGAGGAGGCCATCGTGATGGTGACCTGTCGTCGGCTTGGCTTCCTAGGGATGCGTAGAAACCATCAAGAAACGGCGGGGACGACGTAACAGGCCCGTCGCAGGGAGCGCAAAGTGCGTGATGAGTCCACGTGTCGTCGTCGTACGGATTGTTTTGGCGCAGTTGGTTGACGTCGTTGTTGGGGGAAGTCGAGGCAAGCTACTGTGGAAGATTAAAGCTCCAACGTGCAGCAGCGGGCGAAGGCGCAAGCTGCAGCAAAGAGGAGAAGAGGGCTAATTAGAGTAAAGAGCAGACCCGGCTGCAAGAGGAAACAAGAGTCCCAGATGCCAGGCAGTTGACGATGCAAGCAGCGTCGCAAGCAGAAGCGACAGCGGCGGCGGCGGCGATGCGACCGAAGGCAGACACGGCAGTTGAGTGCAGGATCCGAGGCTAGAAGCCACGAGATTGTCCCCGTCGCAGAAGCGAGACAAGGCTAGAGACCGAGGCCGTGTTATGGTGCAATGCGGGAGCCGTGCAGCGCGCGGATACGGTGCGGCTCGGGGCCGTGCTCTGCTGCGCTATGCTTGCGCTATGCTGAGCTCGAGTTGAGTTGAGTTGTGCAGTGCAGTGCAGTGCAGTGCAGTGCAGTGCAGAGCAGTGCAGAGCAGAGCTGGACTGGCAACGGCAGCTGGAATGGGACTGTATCAATCGCCTCAGAGTTGGAGCTGGTTGTTGTTGTTGATCATTCCACGAGGTCCAATTGGCGCAGCTTCGCAGTACCCCAACAATGGATTTCTAGCAACGGTGCGACTTGACGCGCGCGCCAAAAACAAGCCAGTCGAGAGGTAGTTTGAGTTTTGCCCCTGGCGTTAACCGGTTTGGGACGAGGCAACAGACGCGTCGAAGAAAGAAGAAGAAGAAGAAGAAGAGGAAAACGAGGAAAAAAGAGTGTCTTTGTGTCGTGTCTGGATTAAAGCACAACGGTAGACTTGCCCGTTGTGTGTAAGAGGCGGACTGGAATACAGTACGCAAGGTAGGTACGTAGAAACAGAAGAGGAAGAAGAAGAAGAGGCGAAAGAAGAGGCAAGCCGACTGGTTGAGCAAGGCAAGGCACGCCCAAGGCAAGACAAGGCAAATGAGAGAAGACAATGCAATGCGATAGGACGGACGGTCCGACCGGTGCTAAGATGACGAAGCGAGGGGAAGTGAGGGGCCGTGATTGGACCACGACGGCTTGACCTGCGACAGTCTCTCGCTCACCTGGAGCCGGAGCCGGCGCTGCTATCGTCGATTGTGTTGAATATTAAGGTACGGTACGGACCGGATAGGATGGGAGGGGATAGCGCGTATCCGTAGGTAGGTAGGTGAGGTGGCGGACTATGTAGGTACGTAGATCGGGCTGGTAAGGAGCGTGGGTGGTGGTGGGTGGTGGTGTGAAGGAGCCAAGTCGCGGCGATACAGCGCCAGCGAGGAGAAAAATGAGAGAAGCAGGATGGGCCAGGGGTGCTAATTAGTCTGGGGCCAAGAGGCGACGCGACAATGGAGGAGAGAGGGAAAGGCGCCGAGAGATGGAGATGGAGAGGAGAGGGAAAGGGAGAAAGGGCAGACAGACTGCAGGATTCTCGTGTTGCCTGTCTAGTCTCCTGCTACATTATTACATTATTCTTCGGTCTGCTGCTGCAGTGGCTTCTTTGCTTTTGCTCGGGCTTCATCTCAGGTCCTTTTCCAGCAGCAAGGCACCAACGAGACAGGGCCTGGTCCAGCTGACGAGCTGTGCGCCGCATTGCGCTGGAGCACCTGGAGGACCTGGAGCTGCGCTGCATGCGCTGGACCTGGCGATTTCGCGCCTTGATGTGATCCTTGCAGCGTGGCTATGGGGCATTGCAGTGGAGCGTGGCTTCTGGTCTTCTTCCTCGAATGCTTCCAATGCCAATCCCTCCATGCTGTGCTGTGCTGTGCTTGCTGTGCTGTGCTGCGCTGCGCTGCGCTGTGCTGTACTTCCATGCTATGGATTGGGACTGCGTGGTTATATTGCAATCCAAATGCCAACAGTCAACAACACAGCAAGACAGCACAACACAACGCATCACAACCAAGCTTGTGATTCGACGGCCCAAACTCTCTCCCATCTGATACGCCCCCGTCCCTGATGGCCAAAGTTAGCTGATGCTAGGGGTCATTGTGCTCTGCCTTGTGAAACACCCGCCACAACTTGTCCCATTCGTCCCGTTTTCGCCGCCCGTCCCTCCATCTCCATCTGCCATCCCCTCCATTCTCGACAAAGCACCGGCCCAACGTCTAGCGTTCTCGCTCGTGAGACAGGGTACCCAGGGCTATGAGTGCCGACTCTTGGAGCCAATAATAGAGCATCAATGGCTGCCCGACAACACCCGCGCCAGGCGCTGGTGAACTGCGAGCCTGAGGATTTTCCTCGGCGCATGAACCACACTCTGGACTCTCCAAAGACAGTGGCCGGCTTTGACGCTGCAAAAGGCACTGTCATCGATTATGCACCTAGGCTTATGCACAGCATCGTGGGTGCATAATCCAGTTCATTTCCCCAGAGTGACTCACAGCAGAGTGTTCCTCCGTCGATTGTGCACAGTATTCCCCTTTGACGTCTTGAAACTGTGTGCACCGAATAATGCCCTCCTTCTTCGCTGTCCAGTGGAGCTGGGGCTGGAGCCAGATGGCAATTTGACACTCGAGCGAGTCCTTTCTTTCACCACATGTCTCACTGCCTTGCTAGTTCGCTCCATCTGTGGGGAGACTTCTCGCAAGTTGGCCTGGGCCAATGACAGTCCTTGACACGTCACTTGGGATATGCTAGCACTGTGCCCCAGCCGCACATCTTTCGTGTGCGTGATTTGTGCATTAGGGCGGTACTTTCTTCTTCTCGGCGAGGTGGGCTGTCAACAGAACCAGAAACACAGCTCACGGATAGTCCATCGGCAGTTTGCTGGTGGTATTGCAAGCCTTGCGTTGTTGGGAATTCGGACACAAAGGTGCTTTCTTGACTTGTGACCCGGGTTGACGTCAAGCGTCGGCCACGTAAGATTCGGTGTGGGTTGGTGATCCAGATCTGGATACAGATGCCGATGCCGATGCCGTCGAGATATCCATGTTGCCATGTACAAATGCTATGTCGCACCAATGCCTTATACGCTGCCTTGCTGCCTCCACGTTGTGTATGAGTGCCAAACAACCTTGAAATTGCCATATTAATTAATGCATATATATGTGGTACGTGCATTTGACGGCCACATGCCATCTCGAGGTTGGGCATTGAGATGATGTAAACAGGCACCTTACGTGTGGAGTTGGTTGTTAATTACTCCATGATATCACTTCGGACCCTGGAATCCGGTATCATTGACATGGCATCAGCCGAGAACCGGTTAGCTGCCGCAAGAATATTAGCAAAAAGGACAAAATATCACAAACATAGTTATGCATGCCACTCCTCGTGAATAACAAGATTGTGACAGCCTCGAAAGTGTTGAGCCGGTCCAACATAGGGTAGCTGCACCTTGCGCGGAAGAGGATGTTCGGATGCCGCGGGACCAGATCTTTGCATGACCAAAGTCTCTCTCTCTCTGCGCGCGAAGGGACCACGAGCGCTCTAAGTGATTACAGGATTCAATTGATGAGACGTGAACGTGCCATAGCCGATGACGCTGCACCAAAAGTCCTTCTCCATCCTGCCTCGAGACGTTTCCCCGCAAAGTCAACAAAGCACGTGATACCGGCACCCCAGGTTCTTGAGGTCCACATTGAATTCGCGACGATGTGTTTTGACAGCTAGAGCATGTCTAGGCCAAAGGAACGAAAATAAACACACCCCGCTCGTCGGAACTTGGCGGGAAAGCAGATGAAATGGATCGCGACTGTGTACACGCGATTACCAGGTATTTCTGACCGGAAACTTGGTTTAAACTCTAAGGACAAATTCACGAAAGTCCCACGCAGCCACGTGACACAAAGCGACTGTCGAATTCTAGATTCATCCAACAGCCACTGATCAATTTGATGCGGATTTCCAATCATCTTTCCCGCCACCACACTCTGCACAAACAATCGAGAAAATGGCAGATTCAACTACGGAAGCGTCTGTGACGCCGTCAGAGCCGCAGGCGCCCGTTGCCATGTTCAAGAAGCGAGGCGCAAAGGGCAAGGCCAACTTGCGCAAACGACCCGCGACGCCACCCCCAGCCGACAGCGACAGCGACGACTACTCGTCCTCGGAAGACGAGTCGGGCCAGCGCGTCAAGCGTCGCAAGAAGAATGCCACTGTGACGGCCTCGTCCAAGGATATCGCAACTGGTACCCGAGACCTGTCGGCGACGGCCCACGTCGCCGACCGCAGTGTCCCCATTACGAGCGTCAACGACGCCACCAAGAGCAGCAACTGGTACGACGAGGGGTCAAAAGACGATCTATCGACCAAGAACCTTCTCGGATCGACACGCAAGACAGCGACAGATTCGCAACCCGATGGAACATACAAGGGATTGGCGAATCAGACCTCCTTTATTCAGAAGAACCCCGACGCACCTAGCAAGACGGTGGGACCCGTCAAGGCGCCTACGAATATCCGAACCGTTACGGTAACGGACTTCCAGCCGAACATCTGCAAGGACTTCAAGAAGACGGGTTTCTGTGGCTTCGGCGACGGCTGCATCTACATGCACGACCGAGGCGTATACCAACAAGGATGGCAGCTGGATAGCGAGTGGGACAAGATGACCAAGGGCAAGAAGAACCTGGGCGGCACAGTGGTGGCGAGCGCCAATCGGGAGCAGCGCAACGCCAACCCGGACGAGGACGAGGATGAGGCGATGCTGGAGAAGATTCCCTTTGCATGCATCATCTGCGAGGCGCCGTACCGAGAGCCCATTGTGACGCGGTGCGGGCACTACTTTTGCGAGCCGTGTGCGCTCAAGCGGTACCGCAAGGATCCTACATGTGCGGCGTGCGGGGTGGGGACCAACGGCGTCTTCAACTCGGCCAAGAAGTTGAAGAAGCTGCTGGAGAGGAAGCGGGAGCGGATGGCGCGCAAGAGACAGGAGGCGATTGAGGCGGGCGAGGATGTGGATGAGGAAGAGGCGGACAAGGAGTGATGGGACATGATGTGGCGTACGGGGTTTGAAAAGCTGACCACGGGTAGAGAGCCCTGTGTTATAGAGAGGGATGGAGATACCAATTTGCGCATGCTGATTCATTACCAAGTCATCTATACTCGCCGTGCCCTGTGATGTCGAGGCCATCGTGACTCGCCAGAGTTATGACGTGCAGCCTGATAAGATAAGCATCAAGCAGCAGCAGCAGCAGCAGCAGCGCGGCCCCACAGTGGCTTCAACCTGACTGCGAAGCTGCCTGTGACCCCGCGATGACGGCCAATGAGAGGCTTGGACACCCCTCCACTTCCACCGCCTCCATGTGATTGCATCTGGTCATCCATTGTCAGTAACAACTCTCCAGCTCGACTCTCTTTGCCTCTCTTTTACCTTGTAATCCTCCATTCACCAGCGTCAGGCAGATACAGATACAGATACATATACTGATTTCCCATTCCGCACCTGCTGGCAAGCCACCATCTCGATCCCTTACACTCGCTCCCCCGCCAACGACGACGATTGCATCTACATCCTCCGCTTCATACAGCCCGCCAGCATGAACTACATCTACTCCACCGTAAACACCCTCCGGGACCGCTACACGCCTGTCTCGCACAAGTCGACGTTCCGCCAGACGGGCCAAATCACCCCCGAGGAGTTCGTTGCCGCTGGCGACTACCTCGTCTACAAGTTCCCGACCTGGGCCTGGGGCGACGCCGACTCCCCCGAGCGCCGCGTCAGCTACCTGCCGCCCGGCAAGCAGTTCCTAGTCACCCGAAACGTCCCCTGCCACCGCCGCCTCAACGACGACTTTGCCGGCGACGCTGGCCACGAGGAGGCTCTCGTTGGCGACGGTGATGACTTCAAGGGCGGCAGCGGCGCCGACGACGATGGCTGGCTGCGCACCGGTGGACTTGCTAGCTCCCAGCCCCTCAAGGTCAAGGAGGTGCGCACCGTTGACGATTCCGGAAACGTAGGCGACCGCGAGGTGGTTGAGGATGATGAGATTCCCGACATGGAGGACGAGGACGACGACGAAGCCATTATCCGCGACCCAAGCGGCGACTCAAAGAGCGGGTGAGCCAGCGCTCTACACCCCACCTCCAAAGATGAGCTCCCTCTAAACTGACCGTCATCGTCACAGTGGAAGCCGGACGTATACCCTCTACATCATGTACTCGGCCTACTACCGCACGCCGCGCCTCTACCTCTCGGGCTACCTGTCCAACGGGCAGCCGCTGCCGCCGCAGGACATGATGGAGGACATTGTGGGCGACTATAAGGACAAGACGGTAACGCTCGAGGACTTTCCCTTTTTTGCCAACAACATCAAAATGGCCAGCGTGCACCCCTGCAAGCACGCCTCCGTCATGAAGACGCTCCTCGACCGCGCCGACGGCGCCCTCCGCATCCGCCGCGAGAAGCTCCGCGCCGGCAAGACGCCCACCGACGCTGGCGTCGAGGGCCTCGTCGATGAGATTAGCCGCCTCGACGTTCGTGGCGCCCAGGAGGCCGCCGACAAGGACGAGTGGGAGGAGGTCCAGGAGGCCGAGGTCGACGAGCACGAAGTTGCCATCCGCGTGGACCAGTACCTCGTCGTCTTTCTCAAGGTTCGAATTTCTCTATTCTCTGTTCATGACGGCCCCCGGAACCGAAGCTACCCCCGCGCATGACAAGTATGCTGACTTTAGTTCTCTTACAGTTCATGGCCAGCGTGACGCCTGGCATCGAGCACGACTTTACCATGGGCGTCTAAGCCAACGGGCTGGGATGATTGATTTGGCTAGCTCGGTTTACAACTACCAAAGGCGCTAGGGATTCGGCGTTGAGAGTGTTTTTTTTTTGTCCTTGTTCTTTTATGAATCACATGTAGATTGCGTTAGGATGGACCAGCTAGATTGCGGTGCTGCACGAATGGACGAACACGACATGAATGATGGCTCAGCTCCTGATGATTACGTTCCTTTCCAAAGGCCTTTCACGTGGTAGTCTTCCATCAAAAGAGAGATTTGAGTGTGTGAGATGATTTCAAGTGTGTTCCGTGACGATTCTACTCAAAGTCGCTGCTTTTTAGCGAGCTCGTCTCCGTTGCAAATCGGCCGGGAGCGCCTCATTACCTCCCATTCCGCGTTAACACGTTACTGTTATATCTCGCAAAGTGAGTTTCTAACTGGCTCCGCGTCTGCATGCACCGGGTAATCGGTCAAACTGCCCAAGCGTTTGGCCGGGACGGATGCCAAGGGGCAAAGTTTGGAGAGTCGAGTCTGGGTATATAATCTGGGGGCAGAAGAGTAATCTATTCTATATCTGATTGATGAGACTGGAGCGAAAGAGTTCAAATTGCGCCAATTCTACCATGTGTTTGGTTATGCCTTCAACCGAGCCTGCTGTGCCCACTGCAATGGACCTGAATAAAAAGGGGTCGAAGAGAAACAAGAGAGTAAGAAAGTGCCTGGAAGTGCCTGCAAGGCTGAAAGGGGTATCGTTGCCGTTATGTATATTTTCTTGGTTATGGTGAGGAGCTGAGGACTATCCAAGAGGCGAATCGCAAATATGGACTCGGGCCTCTTTCTCAGCGAAGGGGGGTACAAAAGAAATTTGACCGCATCTGATTGTTGCGGCCAGTCATGCCTGCCATTGTAATTGGCGAATTGATGAGGATGGCTTGTCCGATGGAGAGATCTGACGGTAAGGCACCATGTGTCCTCGATTATCTGGCTGCTTGGCCTGGTTTCAGAGAGCGCCAAATGGTGCCCCAAAATTGGCAGTCGTCTTGAGCTTTAACGGGACATCTGGCTCGGGAGGGTTGCCATTGCCAGTTACTTCCGCGGATGCCTCTGCCTCTAGTTGCGCATCACTCGGCCCATCAACTGCCACAGGATCTACCTGGATAGGCTTGTTTTCGGCGAGCGGAGGGAACGCATCATATGTCGAGGCCACAGTTTCCGACTCGAGTTCATCCGGGTTCGTTTGGATCACTGCCGGTAGAGCGTTCTGCCCTTGACTAATCGGCTCAAGTTTCCTGTTGACGGCGTCCCAGAAAATCTCGTCATGCGCTGGCATATTCCTAATCATGAGAGGTCCTTTCAGAGGAACGTCATCGTTCGGCTCTAGCATCGGATCCATGGGGTCAAAGTCTTCCTCTGACGGCTCGTAGGGGGAATCCGCAATATATGCATCAGGTTGCTCGTCTTCTTCAAGTCCAGGAGTTTCAGAAGTATTCTCCTGCTCGGCCTGTTTTGGACTGTCTGCCGCCAGTTCGACCGCTGGAGTATTGATATCGCTCTTGTCCACAAGAGATGCCGCTGAATGGACGTTTGGGAGAAAACAGATGGAATGATTGGGAGTATGTCCAGCGTGCATGGTGAGACGGCGCGATTCTGGCGAAGCTAGAGCCAGTAATGTATGCTCGCGTGACAATCCACGCGAGGCTTGGGTTGGTGAGGTCTGATCCTTTTCGAGAGATGGAGGGGGAGAATTGGTTGGTGACCGCTTCTCAGTTGGTGATGTGACAACCTCAAAGGTATGTTTCTGGACCGCAGTTGCTTTGATAGGGATGCCTTCCAGTTTAGGGTCAATCTCTTGCACGTCAATGACGGGGATTGGCATCTCGGGTTCGTCGTGAGGCGCTAGGAAATCTTTGGGACTTGATGTTTGAGGTTGCGTGCGAGGATCTAGAGGAGCAAAAGGAGAGAAGTCGGGTTGCGCGCTGGGTGATACCCGCGAACTCCCAGGACTGCGGAAGTGAGGTCGTCGGGATGCGCCGTCGAGCCCTGGAGGTAGAAATGAGACATCTGGCATGGACATGCTGCTTGGAAAGTGTTGCTGGCTGGACCTTGACTTGACCCGTCCGGTGAAGGACGAGGCCTCAGTCGATGGACCGGCGCTACTGCCATGGCAGTTGGAAAGTGGTGAAGCGAGACCCGTAGCTTGGATACTCTGAGCAGTGACTGCTTTGAGCGTAAAGTTTTCGCCTTCGAGACGAGAGATTCGCTCCTTGAGCGTTTGGATTTCGAGCAGCAGGCCGGCCTTGTTACTCTGCCAACTCTCCTTGATATCCTCCATGATGGCACGCTCCTCCTGGTAGACCTCCTCGACCCGTCGTCTGTTGGCCTCGAGATGGGTACGCTCCGCTTCCCATGCTTCCCGGATAAGCGAGTTTTGCTGGGCTAAACGTTGGATCAGATGTATCGAGGTCTGTGACGGCGTGACAGCATCGACGGAAACTGATCGGGAGAGGACATCCATGTCGGGAGAGAGCGTGTCTTGATGGTTGTGTGATGAAGGAAATTGGTATGCAGTAGCGGCATCATTCGGGTACATGCTTGGGACAGGCGGACTGGAAGAAGTGTCGTTTTGGCTCTGAGAGGGTCGCATATTGGCAGGGTGACGTTGACTGGCCAGCATGGAGTCGAGAGATAGCGGAGGCATGTTGTTGAACATGGGAGGGAAGTGATCGAAACGGTGTTGGTCGTTGGCGGCTCGATGGAGGAGGGATTGACGAAAACGAGGGTGAGAGCTGGGGAGAGTCAAGTCGGAATCGACGGCGCCCGAAGGCAGGAAAGCCTGAGAGGACAGGCTTGTCATGATGGCGGCGCAAGACGGAGAAGAGTTATGAAGCAGTCATTGATGTCGAGAGTGAGGATTGGTGGGTGGTCGGTGTTGCGAGTTGGAGTTGGAGTTGGAGTTGGAGTAAGCAGTAGCTGTGGATGACGTTGCGAGTTGGAATCTGGATGGAGGTTTGCGGCGACGAGGACGATGATGACGCAAATGCAAGTGCCGTCTGCAGGGACCTCTGTGGGCGCGAGGCGGTAATACGGTAGGGATTGGCAGCGAGGCTGTTGGGAGAGTGAGGCAGAGAAGACGGGGGAAGCTGGCTGGAGTTGAAAGGCGATGGAGCAGTAAAAGAGAGGGCGGAGGCGAAGAAGAAGGCGGCGATAGGCAGTGAATGGACAAATACATGTGAAAGAGAGAACAACAAACTGGGCGGTGACTCTGGAAAGGAGCAGAGCTACCCAAGACTGGAGCGGTGCGTGGTGGATGTGGAATTGTGGAATTGTGGATGGATGGGATGGATGGATGGATGGATGGATGGGATGGGCGAATCTCCATTCAGCACGCGGCTCGGGGTGTGGGGGGAGAAGCAATGGTACCTGACAAGGCAGCCCAAGGAACAGCGGGCGACAGGTACCCTTGTTAGTGCCCACGCACGGCCACGTATCTTGGCCTGGGTGACCTGGCTAGAGGTATCGGTACGCGTCCAGGTGCCTTGGGTATGGACGGGCCAGTATGGGGGATTTGATTTGGTTCAATTTGACTTGATTAGACTATTGCTTGAGTTGTTGTTGCTTCTGATGGGCGCCAACTGATGATAAACTACAGACAGGGGAGACGCCGAGAGGCCTCACTTGACATGTGATGGCAGGGCGCAAACCACATAACGTACACGTGACAGGCAGGCACTGGGCAATCAAAGCCACCACCGGCTGGAGATACTCGTACTTGTACTTGTACTTGCTCAGCAGTCACTCACCAACGACAGACAGGGGCCTCGGCCAAAGGCTTGGTGTATCAAAGCATCAAAGCAAATAGATTGATTGCCCAAGACGCACCGTCGTCCAAGATCAACATGCCATTGCAGCAACATGCAAGTCGCGACTAAGACGCCCTCTACTTTGCAATGACGCGCCAGTGTCTCTGCTCAACGTCTTGGGCTTGGACCTTGGGCGCCGTGGAATGGAATGTGACGGGCGGACTGACCCGTTCCGCCACGCCGCTGGAACTCTACTTTGTCTATTCCAATTCCCAGACGTGGCTTGGCCTACGGTCGACGGCGCGCCAGCCCGTTGCAAGCGCTTGGCTGCCAGTCCGGCCTCTTCTCAGCTCAGGTCAGGCTCTCTCAGTGCTAGGCTAGTGCGACCAGTTTGACCAGTTCTAGTCAGAATGCACCACGCGCCCAGAAGACTTCGAGATTGGCCTTGGCAAGCACCGTGCCTCTTTGGGCAGTTGGGCAATTACGCAGAGAATTGCGGGCCATGGCAGCCTTCACCGCAAGTACGGAGTATGAGTGCATACATGCCATGTACACGTCAAAAGGCCGACGACAACGACCTACCTCTTCGATATGGTAGGCTTGGAATTGTTTTTTCTGCATAGAGCCGTGGTAAGTCCATCGACGCTCCAAGGTAACTTGACAATGAGCAAGCAAGTAAGCACTGCAGGGCTTTTAATGGTCCTCTGAATCGTGTGCAAACAGACCAGAAAAGCCCAGTGAGATACTCCAGGAATTAGGGGCCCTACTTTGCCTCGGCCTTGGATATTTCAGAGCAGCCCCAAAGTAAGCTTCAATGATTGCATCTTTTGTGTTGATACTTGCGAGTTCAACGGTTGACCAAGCATATATGCGCCTTTCCAGATCACTCAACTTCCCAACTCTCAGCTTTTCAGCATTTCTTGTCCCTGCGGAAGAACAAAAGTCCCAAAGCTCTTGCAAGCATTGCCTCCTTTCTATGTGGCTTACGAAATGTGCTCATCCCGCCAGTTTCGCCAGTATAAATAACTCACGACACCTATTGGAGCGAGCATGAACATGGATGCTCAGTCTACATGACGCGCTGTGCCAGGAAAGGCAACATTCGGCGCTGCCCAATTATCGGTAACCATTGCAACCAAAGCGATCACAGAGGCCCGCTTCCTTCCGCTAGCTCAGTAAGAAGCTTGGTGTCTTAGCAACGGTGGCGGAGGCCCAATAACAGCCGGTTCAGTAACGAAGAGAGACGTTTTCGAGGAAGCCGACTCTCAGTTTGGATGCATGTTGCGCTCTCTCGACGGGTCGGCCTATTTACAGCACCAAGACTCAGCTGACGGCTGACTGGGGTGGCACATCCATTACGCTTGGGTTCTATCATCTTGCTGACACCATCTCACAACCTTGACTCCTCCCAGCCAGGATGAAGGCGATATGACATCGAAGAAGTAGGCTGATGCAGCCAGTCTGCTTCTATAAAGAGCCTTGTTCTGTTCTCGGTCCTCACATCAGGTCTCTCGAACCACCCAAATTCCGAGCAGAGATCAAACAAACCATGGCTCTCGCAATGGCCTTGTCTCTCGTCTTGTACGCCTTGTACGCCTCAACGGCGCTTTCGGCCTCACTGCCTCATGCCAATGCATACAGGCATGTGCCTTCAGATGCCCATGCCCGCCCTACCGCCATCATCGACTCTGGCGCCATCGTCGGAACTACCACTGCGCTTCCATCCTCGACTGCCATCGTCAACCAATATCTCGGTATCCCTTTCGCCGAGCCCCCTTCTCGCTTTAGCCCCCCGAAGCCAGTGGCGTCTTGGAAAGGGTTCTACGACGCGAGCAAGTATGGTCCAGCTTGTATGCAAAAGTTCAACGAGAATGGCGCTTCGATGACCGATATGCTGGGTGTTGGGCCACCTTCCGACGAGAGTGAAGATTGCCTGAGCCTCAATGTCTTTACACCAGCATCGGCGTCTGCGGGCTCCAAGGCTGTGCTCGTGTGGATCTATGGAGGAGGGTTTCACAACGGATATACGTCTCTATCCTTCTATGATGGCTCAAGTTTCGCTGCGAACCAAGACGTCGTGGTAGTCACCATCAACTATCGAACCAATGTCTTTGGCTTTCCGGCTTCATCTTCGATTCCGTTATCTGAGAGAAACGTAGGGTAAGGACTCGATCTATTAGCCCATGGGATTTTAGGATTTAATCTGACACTTGGATTTAGATTGCTTGATCAGCGCCTTGCTCTTGACTGGGTCCATCGCAACATTGTCGGGCTGGGCGGAGATCCCTCCAAGGTGACCATCATGGGTGAGAGCGCTGGCGCAAGTAGTGTTGATTACCTCGTTGAGCTGCCCCCGGTGCCGGTGCCCTTTCACGCTGCCATTATACAATCCGGCCAAGTTGCGTTCAACCCGTCGCCAGATGCTGGGCTTGATGCATGGGGAAAACTCCTCAAGCTCGCAAAGTGCCCATCTGGGCATGATCTTGAGTGTCTTCGCGCGCTTCCTGCGTCGGAGCTCAAGAAAATCATCCAGAAGTACTCGCTTAATTTTGGACCTATTCCTGACAATGCCACTGTTGCTGCCACGCCCGATCAAAATCGCCTCGCGTCGACCAAGGAAGAGTCCTTGATTGCGCGCGTTCCCGTCTTGATTGGCAGCAATACCGATGAAGCAAAGTCTTACCTCAAGCCGTTTGCCAACGATACTGATGAGATGCGCCAAATGCTGAAGACCATGGTGGGCTTCAACAATGAACAACTCGACCGGGCTCTCGACCTGTATCCATTGGGAGCGCCGGGTATCGAAAGCGAGATTGATCGCATATCAACGGTTGCCGGAGACCTTGCCTACACGTGCCCTATAAGACTCTATGCCACTGCCAACGCTGCCGTGGGCATCCCCACCTGGAGATATGTCTACAATGCGAGCTTCCCCAACACGGAGCTATCTGGGGTGTATGCGGGCAGTGGAGCGTATCATAGCTCAGAGATCCGCATCGTTTTTGGCACATATACGGCAGAGAATGCCACAAAGTTCCAGGACGAGCTGAGCTGGGCGATGCAAAAGAGCTGGGCCGATTTTGCAAAGGACCCAGCCAAGGGGCCTGGGTGGGACAAGGCGCCCAAGGTGGGCATCTTTGGCGCCGGTGTCAAGTTTGGCAGACCTGATGATGGAACAAAGAAGAAGGCCTTGGCTGTTGTCGACTCCAAGCACACGGACCAAAGATGCGATACCCTTATGAAGCTCTTGGTGAGGTGAAAGTCTAGTGTCTTACACCTCTATGGATCGCATTGGTCTGGTAGCTGATATAAGAGTAGGGCTTGGGACGGCTTACAAAATGGCCATGTCGTGTTAGTAGTTGGGCTGAATTGAAAATGACATTTCCTGTCTTGTAAACAACACTCTCAGCTAACTATGAATCAGAGCAGCACAGCATTACTCTGTGACAACATCCTGCGTGGCAAGGTCCACCTTTGTTTTCCTGAAATCGCGCGCCTTGACCTTTCTCTTGAAGAGAATGTCAATCTCAGCAAAGGTGCGGTTCTTGGTCTCGGGAAGGCGGAAGAAGGCCCAGGTAAGACCAATGGCCATGATTCCGCCATAGAAGAAACCAGACTTTGCGCCCCAGTTCCAAGCAGCTCTCTGGATCATGCGAGGGACGAGTTGGCCATAGACTAACACACCGATGTTGTAGGTGGCCCTGCCGAGCACAACGCTCTTTGTTCGGAGGTAGTTGGAGGGGATCTCGGTGACAATGGTGTAGACGATGGGACCAACGGTGCAGAAGAAGAAGAAGTACTCAATCAGGAGGATGCTTCCGATTCCATAGGCGAATTTGGTGTTCTTGGTGGTGTCTGGGATACCCAAGAAGCCGATGAGAATGGTTGTTGCTGCCATGAAAAAGGTACCCGCCAGGAAGAGCGTCCGGCGGCCGACCTTTGGACTCAGATACCAGGCGACGAAGACACCGACAATGGCCAATGCATACTGGCCCAGTCCGAATTTGAAAGAGGCCGATGTCGGGACGCCCGCCTGCTGGAGAAAGTAGACGACGTAGGAGACGAGAGGGGCGCAGAGCTCCTGGATGAGATAAGTTATGACGGTGATTTCGGTTCGTCGGAGGTTGACGCCCTTGAAGAGGTCCTGGTAATGACTGGTTGTCTTCATCTCATTCTCAATCTTGATCGTGTACGACATCATGGACACGGTATTGTTGATTTCCTCCTCAGAGACATGCTTCGACTGCAGCTGGCGGAGCGCCTTTTCAGCGTCCTCGTGGCGGCCCTTGCGAGCGAGCCACCAAGGTGATTCCGGAGCGAAGAAGATGCCAATGGCCAGCGGGATGGGGAGAATCCACTGCATGGCAAAGGGAATTCGGTACGCCCACTGTCCTTCCATGTTGAGGAAGCCTTGCAACGTTCCCGTGCCAAGGAGATAGCCGACACTCCAGCAGAGGGAGACGAGCATGGTGAGGTAAGGCCGCAGCACGTTGGGGCAGACCTCGGCGGCATACGTGGTGGTGATGGTCTGGAAGACGCCCCAGGGGACGCCGAGAAGGACACCGGCGCCGAGGTACATGTAGATGCTGGTGGCGAAGAACTGCAGGAAGATGAAGCACATCATGAGGAAGAGGCAGCCCTCCATGACCCAGCGGTAGCCGATCCAATCGGCCAAGTAGCCATTGGCCAGCAAGCCGATGATCTGGCCGGCGCTGACACCGTTTGAGATGCCGGCCTGGATGTTGGCGGGCACCTGGTAGTCGCCCGTCGACTGGAGCTCGCCGTAACGCTTCTGGAACGGCGGGAAGGCGAAGAAGGCAGTGATGAAGGCCTTGTCGAATCCCTCCATAATGAGGGCCGCGGAGAAGACAAAGGACCAGAAGCAGGCCTTGGGGTATTTGCGGATGCCCTCGATGAGACTCATGGTGTGCTCGTCGTCCATGGCCTGCTGGGCCCCCTTGAGCATGTCATCGGCAGAGATTTGTTTCTCCTCATCCTTGGAGAGCACCGTGACGGACTGCGGGTCCGTCTTGTCTTCTTGATGCTGGACCCCCGCTGGGATGTTGTCGTAGGAAACATGTTGCTTCTCGTCTTCGTAAGGAACCTCGGGGACGGACTTTGGGTCCGTCTTGTCCTCTGGATGATGGGACATGTTGAAAGTGGTTGAGACTTCGACGACTGGCGACTGACGAGCGGCGGTTCTGACACCCAGCTTTGGTTCTGCCGAGTGGGCACGATGATCTGGGAATCTGCCATGGTCATATATCCTTCAGCCCCAGGTTACTTCATTGAACCCGACGTCTTGGTTGAATGCACTTCCTTGGCCAACCCCCTGATGGATGCCCACGGTTAAATTCATCAACGCACATCCCACCATTCACAGATGTGATGCCCGCGAGCATTGCTCGTAGCGGAATAGCCTCAAGGTCAGGGCATTCCCTCCTCCCATGCAGAGCGACAGGCAGGTGACTCAAAGGGGATAGTTACCCCGTCTTGTGCCCATGGGGAAGAGATCTTGGCGCGGGGAAATCTTGACATCCCCGCCCCCAACGTCGTAATGTTGCCCCGAGCTCAAACAAGGTTTGGAGTATTACCCGGTAACCTATGTAGCTGCGACTACAAGGGACCCCATGGGATTAGATACGTAGCATCAGCTCGTTTAGCTCAAAGAAGGTTGATGTTGTGACCCCTGTGACGGTCGAGATATGCGGCATCCAGGGGGGGGGAACTCCCTCAACTTTGCTCGGCGCCGCGCAGTATTGATACCCCGAGGACACCAGGAGCTCAATGGTTCTTAGCCGCTACGAGTAGAAGAGGCTTGTGCTTCTATTCCTTACACAAGACAGGTGAACGAGGTACTAAAGCTCAGTGTCGTTGATGTGGTAGTCTTCTCTTGCCGTTGGACCTTTTCCATTCGCCCGCAAGATCAGTCACCTCTTCCTGTCATCCGTTGGCTTTATTGGTCTGTGCTTTAACCGCCTTGGCCAGTCTTCTCTCGAGCAGGGCCTCTACATCCGCTCAAACCCCTGTCGTATCAGCGCCACCACCGGGGTTGACAGCGTGCAACGTGCGGTGAGACAAGGCGCAATGTCATTTGAGAATGTACGTTGGCTGTCAGCCAGGAGAAGACGCGAAGCTCTATCTGATGGAGTGTCATTTGGCATGCCGTGGCCACGAGGTCTTTACAGAACCGGGCAGACTTTCGTTATCCAAGGAGCTGGCCAAGCCCATCCGTTGGATTCTCGGGAAATTGCCTACTGGCCTGATGGCTCCTTGAAGTGGACGGCACACTCCGTCAGCGGCGACGTTGATTACTGCGAGGCGTACACCGTGAAGGGTGCCGAAAGGCAGGGATGTGAGGCCGGAATCATTGTCGATAGCTCACAGGGTATAACGGTGACGACGAGGCATGGGTTGGAATTGAAGTTTCCACCGCCAGGAAGCTCGTCTTTTCTTGGTAGCTTGTTGGTCAACGGCCGATGCGTTTGCTCTGGGGCAACAGTCGTCGCATCTATCAATAAGACGACGTACTCGACTGTTGTCAAGGAGGTTCAAGTCGAAAACCAAACTACAAGCAGAAGCGTTGTCAAAGTTTCCGGTGTTGCCATCTCAGATACCGTGGAGCGCTTCCCTTTCGACATCAGAGTCTACGTACACTCTGACGGCCCTTCAATCAGGATCGTTCACTCCTTTATTCACGATTTGGATAGCCAAGACCCTTTGACATCGCTGGGAGTCCGGTTCTCTGTGCCGCTGCAGAACACTGAGCCCTACAACAGACATGTCCGTCTCGGTGGCTCGGATGGAGGCCTCTTGAAGGAGGAAGTACAAGGTCTTTCGGGCTTGAGGTTTGGCCCCAACATCCAGACTAGGATAGACCAAACCGCAGGCAGGCGGGTGACGCTTCACCAAGACGAATGGGAGATGACCGACCTCCATCAAGGATTGGCTAGCATTCCTACTTGGAATGACTATACGCTGTCTCAGCTGTCATCAGATGGATACACCATCAAGAAACGGACTAAACCTGGCTGTTCTTGGGTAAAGATTACTGGAGGCGGGAGAGCTGATGGAACTGCTTACATTGGATCAGCCAGCCAGGGCGGTTTGGCTGTTGGCATGACGGACTTTTGGGAGCGCTATCCTACCCAGATAGACCTGAGTGGTCTGACCGAGGCCGAAGGGGCCATTACGGTATGGCTGTATTCACCTCTGGCCGAGCCTCTCGAGACTGCGCCTTACCACGACGGACTTGGATTGGACTCGTACGGGAAACAGCTAGACGCCCTCAATGTGACGTACGAGGACTACGAGCCTGGATTTGCGACTGCGAATGGCATCGGAAGATCCAACCAGCTCTTCCTACGACCATATACAGCTACACCATCAAACCAGGAGCTGAACAGCTTCTCATCTCTAGTCAGAGACCCTCCTCGACTGGTTGCCACGCCAAAACATATGTATTCGACGGGCGTCTTCCACGGCTGCTGGGCGCCCGATTTCCATAGCCTAGGCTATTCTCCCACGCAAAAGGAGTTGGACATTGAGAAGAACCTCGACGTGCTGTTTAACTTTTACCAGGGACAAGTCGAGCAGCATCGATGGTACGGGTTCCTGGACTATGGAGATGTACAGCACACATATGACTCGTTCCGACATGCCTGGCGATACGACGTTGGTGGCTATGCCTGGGACAACTCTGAGCTGTCGACAGATCTGTGGCTCTGGCTCTATTTTCTCCATACAGGCAGGTCAGACGTCTTCAAAATGGCCGAAGCCATGACGAGGCATACGAGCGAGGTAGATGTCTACCACTCGGGGGGGTTCAAGGGATTTGGAACTCGTCACGGCGTCCAGCATTTCAGCGACAGCTCGAAGCAGCTCCGGATATCCAATGTGCTCTACAGACGCATCTACTATTACCTGACGGGCGACGAGCGTACCGGCGACCTCATATCGGAGCTTCAAGAGTGTCAGAATGCTCTATTGGTGCTTGACTCGCATCGAAAAGTACAGCAGCATGGAAACATCCCTCAAGGCTTCGCCATGGCGAACATTGGCTTGGACTGCGGGCCCCTGGCTGCGGCCTGGCTGACGGCGTGGGAACGACGCACCGAGGGATGGAAGGATGCCAGAGAGCTCCTTGTCAAGATGCTGCATGGCTTGGCTGAGCTGTCGCATGGGATAGGGAACAATGCGATACTGCTGAGCCCTGCGACTGGCGAGGTCCGCGAATGTCCTCGTCCAACTCCCGAGTATGCCATCTCGCACCTATCCATGCTATTTGGCTTCCCCGAAATCATGACCGAACTCGTCGACTACGCCAAAGAAGAGTATCCTTTGGCGGTGGAAGCCTTTCTCAAGGTCTGGCTCCCCTACTGCAGAGCATACAACGGAGGCCCAGATGTCCAACGCGAGGAGTTTGGCTTCGAGTTCCCGCCAGCGACGTGGCAGCAGAGCCACTCTACACTGACGGCCATTGCAGCAGTGGAGCAGAAGAGCGAGCGGCTGGCAAAAGCTGCTTGGGATCAGTTCTTTGCGACTGATGGGTACGAGCAAGCCCAGGATTGGCGTATTGGTCGAGCTTCGCCTCCCGAGTACTTTGCCGAGGGAGAAGAAGCCCCGTGGGTTTTCACCAACGAGACGGCTCGCTATGGAGTTACGGCCATGTTCAACCTGGCAAATATTAGAGAATATCTCTGATGGCTGAGGGTCTTGGAACACGACCTGGCTCAAGCTTGCATTCATTTCATGGCCCACAAGAGCTTGTTGACTATTCTCTGTAGATTCTTGACCAAACTCGGTCGGGACCCAGCTGTGCTATTGGAGCAACCAGGCCGCCTTGTGTCCCAGTTATGTAGTCTGATACATAGTCAATCAAGGCCCTTGGATAAAAGGGCTCCCGCCTTACGTGCTTCCACAAAGTAGCTTGTGAAGCCACACAGAGCCTGGTTTGCAAGTATGCATCCATTGGCTGTGATTGGCTGCATACCAAGCCACGCTTCCAGAAAAGCATTGGCATTGGCCCTTGTGAAGATGCATTGTAGCGATGGATTCAATGCAAGTGTCAACTCTGTCGTTGCGGCTGTGATTCAATTTGGTATTGGGCCATGGATGATTGAGCTCCACCATTGAGTTGTGACGTTTAAATGGCCAAGGCGCTTCCATCACGGTGATGTCATGGGCAATTCTTGCTGGAAACCTGCCACTAACGCCAGAGACGACACTTTGTGAACCGTGGACCGTGTTTGAGCTGCCCAACCTGAAACCAACGAATCCAACCTTGTGAGAATCACTTGCTGCTCATTTTCATCAGCGACGACAGGCATCTTTCTCCGGTAGCTTCTGCGACACTCAGACACACCATGACTTGGCCGCAAGACTCGGGCGTCAAGCCAGTTCCCAAAGGCCATCGATGGATTCTCTTCGTGTCTGGGCCAACGGCATCAGGCAAGACGTCGATAGCCAAGTTCCTGGCCGAGAAGCTCGACCTCAAATTTGTCGAAGGCGATGATGTATGCCCCTCAGCAACCGTCCAACATGTCACGCAGCCCGCGGCTTACCAACTTTGCTAGTTCCACCCGCAAACCAACATTGACAAGATGAGCAGAGGCGAGCCCTTGACCGACGACGACCGATGGGGCTGGCTCAAGGCGCTCAAGGAGCACGCGACGGTGCATCCCGAGGGATCCGGCACCAAGCACCTCGTCATTACGTGCTCGGCCCTGAAGCGCCAGTACCGAGATGTGCTCAGGCAAGGGTCCGGGCAAGCAGGCGACGTCCAGGTACACTTTCTGCACCTCGATGCGCCGGAGGAGGTGCTTCGGAAGCGGGCCGAGGCGCGAAAGGGACATTTTGCGGGCGCGGCGCTGGTGCACACGCAGTTTGAGGCGCTCGAGGAGCCGACTGCAGACGAGAAGGATGTTATAACAGTTAGTGTCGACCAGGGAGTGGAGGATGTGCAGCACGATGCTTTGGACAAGGTGCAGGCGCTGATTGATGCTGGAGATACCTGCTACTCAAGGTCGAAGCCGTGATGTTATTTACCAAGAGCGGTTGAGGTGAGGCATCCCGATTGGGCAGCGAGGTGCTCTAGCAGTATGAGGATATAATGCAGGAACCCTCAATCGAAGAAGAATCCATTCCGTCTTCAGCCTTGATTAAATGCATCCATTGATCGATCCATGGAGCAAGTGCAGTAATGGTGGGGTCCCAGGCTGCAGCAGCGCTAACCCAACTGCCTGGCGGGGGGGGCATGGACCCTGAAAAGCAGCAGCTGCAGCTCATCTCCAGGGCTGGGCTACCTTAAGTTATGTAGCCTGCGAACGAGGAGTCGACTGTGGAGCCGCCTGACAATCCACTCACTCACTCACTCAGCTCAGCTCAGCCGCCTCCGCTTACGCCTCCGTCTGTCTCCCTTGACTTTTGCTTCATCTTGCACTCTCAGTCGCAACCGACTTACCAATATCTCTAACCGCCATGTCCAACTATCCCGGCCAGGGCTACCACGGCAGCGGCGGCCATCCCGGCTACGGGCCTCCCTCGGGCCCTCCCCCTCCCGGAGCTCCCGGCTACGGCTACCCCCCGCAGCCCCAGTATCAGCAGCAGTACCAGCAGCAGCCGCCGCCCCAACACCAGTATCAGCAGCAATACAACCAGCAACAGCATCACCAGCAGTATCAGCCACCTCCTCCCCAGCAGCAGTATCACCAGCCGCCGCCTCAGCAGCAATATCACCAGCCGCCTCCTCAGCAGCAATACCATCAGCCCCCTCCGCCGCAGCAGTACCAGCCGCCTCCTCCTCAGGGCTACCACCCCCCTCCCCGCGCTGGACCGCCGCCGCCCTCGGCGCCTCAGCAGTTTGGCCATGGTGCGCCCTCCAACTATACGTTCCAGTACTCCAACTGTACCGGTCGTCGCAAGGCTCTGCTCATTGGCATCAACTACTTTGGCCAAAAGGGCGAGTTGCGCGGCTGCATCAACGATGTCAACAACGTCTCGTCGTTCCTCATTGAGCGCTACAACTACCGCCGTGAGGACATGGTCATTCTGACCGACGACCAGAGGAATCCCGTTGGCCAGCCGACAAAGGCCAACATCATCCGTGCCTGTGGCTGGCTTGTTGCCAACGCCCAGCCCAACGATGCCCTCTTCCTTCACTACTCTGGTTAGTCTCCTTGCTCTTATCTCAAAAAAACTCATGTCACTAACCCTACTGTAGGCCACGGTGGTCAGGTCAAGGATACGACTGGCGAGGAGGATGATGGCTATGACGAGGTCATCTACCCCGTTGACTACACAAAGGCCGGCCACATTGTCGACGATGAGCTGCACCACCACATCGTCAAGCCCCTCAAGCAGGGTGTGCGTTTGACGGCCATTTTTGATTCGTGCCACTCGGCTACCGTCCTTGATCTGCCGTACATCTACTCCACCAAGGGAATCCTCAAGGAGCCCAACCTGGCCAAGGAGGCCGGCGCGGGCCTGCTCTCCGCCTTTGGCGCCTACTCTAGAGGAGATCTCATGGGCGTCGCAGGATCCGTCTTTGGCTTCGCAAAGACTGCCCTGAGGGGAGATGACGCCTACAAAAAGGCCAAGGATACCCGCACCTCGCCAGCCGATGTCATCATGTGGTCTGGAAGTAAGGATGACCAAACCTCGTAAGTTCCGAGTCTGGCTTGTTACGTTGCTGGGATTCGTACTAACGAGCACTTACAGAGCCGATGCCACCATCGCTGCCAAGGCGACGGGTGCCATGTCTTGGGCCTTTATCGCGGCTATCAAGGCCAACCCGAAGCAGAGCTACGTCGAACTGCTCAACAGTGTTCGCGACATTCTCGAGACAAAGTATACACAGAAGCCGCAGCTGTCTTGCAGCCATCCACTAGGTGAGTGCCGACCTCGGGGGAGCCTTGTTAACTAACACCCATGCTGACGTTTTGTTTGTCTTAGACACGAGTATTCTCTTCGTGATGTGATGATGGGTGGATCCGATACGTTGTGGGTTGGTTGCGCCTTGGAAAGAGTTGGGCTTGCAAAATGGGCTGGCTAAGGGTTGGATATTGGTGATATTTGGTTTGCGATTTAGGATAATACAAATCATGTTTCCGTTTTCACGACAAGGACCACCTCGAAACGTCATTGTAGAGGAGAGACTTTCTTCGTGGTATTGCGATCCAGGCGGCGTCGATCTAACCGATCTCGGACCCTGTCACCCTTGCTTGGGCTGTGATTGGATGACAACTTTCCGGGGCAATCAAGTCGAGTTCATGACGACCTTGAAAATCCAATCCCATTCATGAGCCATTGATTCCTGGTTCCATTACCCTTTTTGCATATTGTATAGACGCCTAATTGTAGTATTTGTAGTATGGAAATGTATCTCTCAAGTTGATCTCTCGCAAAGAGTCAAAACTGGCTCTAAATCTCCACGTCCAAACTTGCCCCATTTGATCCACACGGCAGGGTTCCTGTCAGCCCCTCCATCTCATTGGATCTTGCATCCCGAGTGCCAACAGCCAAGATCAGATTGCTTCCGCTCCCGCAGCGACGTGGGAATAAACGGCGTGGCGTTGAAAGAGCTAGACAACGTATAAAAGAAGCCCAACCTCGCATTCCATTGAAACCTCCCTCTCTCTCTCGCCACGAATCCTGACATGCTGGCAAAGTCAATCTTCCGTCTCTGGCCGGCTCTACTCTCTCGATATTCAGCTTCCCGGCATTTCCACGCTTCCGTCATCATGAATGGCCATGGCGACCTCAACAATTCCCACGCCGCTCGGCCGCAGGTGCAGCTCAACCCGGACTCTGCGTATACCGGCCGATCGCTTGCCATTTCCAAGCACGACGATGAAGCGGACGTGCGTCAGCGCTACCGTCCGTTTCTGCTAGACGACGCGCACCAAGATGCCGATTGGGTTGCGCAGCTGGAACTGAGTACGGCGCTCAAGATGGTGGAGTCTGAGATTGTCGATAAAGGACATGAGAGGCTGCGGATCCTCGTTCTCTACGGCAGTATCAGAAGCCGGTCAGTCTGCTCAATACTTGTTCCAAACAGCCTCGTGACTGACGTATCAAAGATCATACTCCCGCCTACTAGCCCTCGAATGCTCGAGAATCCTCTTCCGGCTCGGCTGCGATGTGCGCGTGTACGATCCCACCGGCCTACCGCAAAAGGATGACGTCCAGCACAACCACGACAAGGTGCAGGAACTGCGCGAGCTGAGCAAATGGAGCGACGGCCACGTCTGGATCAGCCCAGAGCAGCACGGCAACCTGGTAAGTCGAGCACCCATCCAAATCCTCAACACCATCAAAAACGCTAACCCCAGACACTCATAGACTGGCATCTTCAAGCAGCAGATTGACTGGATCCCGCTATCCTCGGGCTCCGTCCGCCCAACCCAGGGCCGGACCCTCGCCGTCGCCCAGGTCAGCGGCGGATCGCAGTCGTTTAATGCCGTCAACTCGCTGCGGATCCTGGGCCGGTGGATGCGCATGTTTGCGATTCCGAACCAGAGCTCCGTGCCCAAGGCGTACACGCAGTTCACTTCGGAAGAGGAAGGCAGCCGCATGATGCCCGGTCCCAACCGAGATCGCGTCGTCGACTGCATGGAGGAGTTGGTCAAGTACACCATTGTGATGCGCCCCCATTTCGACCTGTTTGGTGACCGCTTTAGCGAACGTGAGGAGCGGAAAGCCAAGCTAGAGGCGGAACAGGTTGCGTTGAAGGCGGCCAAAAGTTGATGAGGCTGGTCATGATTTTATATGGTATGAAGGGCTTGCTATACTTCAACAAAAAGGGGATATAGAGGGCAACAAGAAGGTTGGGTTGAAAAAGATGATGTATAGAGTAGACGATAATGACGTGTTGAACACAAGCATTGATACCATCTTACACGGCAAGGTACGCATGTTTCAACCATGGTGATAGCTGCGTGTGACGACTAAGATGACAGCCACAGACGAACGAGGCCGAGGCGTCACCTCCCGCGACAAGACGCCGCACCACACGAAAGTCAGGCTGAACATCCTCCAAAGGTAAGCTGGCCAGGCCCGTATCCCGGACCAGGTACGCTGAACAGCGATATAGGTACAATAGACAACAAGGCACAGGAGAGTCTGGGCGTATAGAAACACAACGGAGAGGCGGCGACAATAATTGGAGACACATTCCATCTTTAAACGACAGGATGCTCCAGACGAGCATAGCGTTTTCTTTCTAAGGGGGGCCAGTTTGCTAAGGGAACCACAGGTCTGCAGGCATAGATCTTCCATAGAGTTTCCCCATCTTAACCATCACACGTAGCTATTACCACAACACGTAGTCGGGTAGATGGAATGCCATCTTCTCTCTGACACCAGCTCTGATCCCTACCATTAGGTGGGTATAGCTAAGGTTCTACCGGCTGATTAGCCCAGCTAGTTGGGCCCGGGGCTGTAGATCTTATTGATACTCGTAGCCTTACCTTACGATACTATGGTGTGCTCCCGACAAAAAGGCTCTTGAATTTCAAATCCATCTATAGAGTTGTGTTAGTCAAGCTGGTCGACGCAGTCGCTGTAATGAGTTCACTCACCTCGGTCGCAACCTCGGGCCACCCTTTATCCTCTACTAACCGCTGAACCTCGAGGAAAGGTTCAGGAGAGACGAGCCAATGCTCCCATTTCGAGTATCTCAGCAATAGCTTCAGGGCCTTTGCTTCCGAGTCGAATGGAGCTTTTGCTGCTAGTTCCAGAATCTCCATGCTGACCACAGGATTTCCTGTGGCAAGGAGTAATTCGATGATTCTGTCCGTGTCCTGTGTTCTGTTCCTCAACGTTTCTCGAATACAAGGAGTAGTTGCTTCGGCATCGAATCCAGTCTCCAGTAGATACTTGACCAGAAAAAAGCTACCACTTTCGCAAGCAGACCGCAGATATTTCCCTCTAAGGTAGGGATACTCGAGAAAACCTCGATATTCTGGCGAATCCAAAAGCAGTTTGACTATGACTTCAGAACCACCTTTGCAAGCTGCATCCAATATTTTGATCTCGTCCGTCCTATGGATGTTGGCACTGTCGGCTTTGTGTGCGAGGAGGAGCCTGCAAATATCCACTTTCCCTCTTAACACGCTCCCATATAGTGCAGTGCGCTCTATTTCCCCGTGAATATAGTGGCACCGAATATCTGCGCCTCTGCCAAGTAGGAGTCTGCATGTTCCTACATGACCGTGCCAGGCTGCCCAGTACAAAGGCGTTCGGCGCTCAAGTGTGCCTAACCCTAAAGACTGTAGTGCGTTGGGGTCAAATCCTGCATCCAAGTGAACCTCCACCTGCTTGCTGTCTCCAGACTTCGCGGCATCCCAAATAGTCGATCTAGTCTTGTGTATGAATCCCGGGAAACCTGATTGTCTGACTTGCTGCTTGATGCCATTGCTCTTTGTGCTTACTTGGAGCTGACTGCGAATCGAATCCTATACTTGCTGCAAGGCAACTATCTTCGTTACAGACGAAAAGGAGGTCGTGACGGCTGATATGCTGCTGTCGGTCCTTCCAAGTGCCAAAACTCCCCTGAAATAAGTCACACCAGGGCCTGGAGCACTTGGAAGTTGTAAGCCCTTGCAGAAAAGTAAACGCGTCTTTTCCCTTTGGCTGAAGACTCTGCAATTTCTCTATACGCCCACGAATCAAGGCCGTTCGAAATTCCATGTTTAGGATATCGCTTCGTTCGCGTCCGTTATCCGGAAGACTTCGGAATGCGTCAATTGCCACAGTTGTATCATTGGTCACATGAAGACTGCACGTTTCAGGTTGCGGAATATAGGCTTTGAGAAGGTTGCGAATTGGAGTGATGACTTGGTCTTGCTGGGGTTCCTCCAATTCATTGAAGCGATGAATATATGGCTGGCTATGCTCGTACCAAAATCGGGCAGCGTAATCTTGGAGAGCATAACAACCATTGGTAGCAAACGATGTTGCTTCATCTCCGCCAAGGCCAGTCTCGACGGGTTTGGATGAGAGATACTGACAGCAGAACTTAGAGAGCCAGATACCTTCAGATATTGGATCAATAAATTTGCTCTGCAACAAATATCTGTAGCAAGCTAATTAGTGACCAAACTAAAGAATCTCTCTCCAAGTGGCAGATGGACAACATACCTTCGGGCTGATGCGTGTACGATGCGAATAAGATCTTCGGACTCGGAGCTGTCTTTAGAGACCCGGAATGTATCTAGCAAAGAGCCGCAGAGTTCTTTGCAGGTTACTTGGAGTCGGTCGTCATAGTTCACGTACCCATTAACAGGATCAATGCAGAAAAATGCTTGGATTTCTCTCCAGCGCAGATCTCTCTTCGTATGAATGACCAATCCAAGCACTTTGATCGCATCCTCGTGTTCCGCCGGGGAAGAATGTTCAGTGATGCGACTGATGACTCTGCTGTATCTGGAAAGACGTTCGATGAGTGGCTACTTGTATCACGGGCGATTGAACTCACGCGTTCTCAATTCCCTTGGGGAAAGTGTCTGTCTCTATCTCGCGCTTCAGACCTGAAAGCCTAGTCTGGGCAAGAAGGTTTCCCAAAACCACCCGTGCGTAGAGATACATGCCTGGAGTTGTTTAAGCTTCTGAAGATGGACGGTTGTTGGATTTTAACGCTTACCTTTTGCTTCGCTTGTGACGAGTGACAATATTCGTTGTTCTATGTTCTGAGCTTCTTCTCCACTTAGAGATGACTTGAAGAACTTGGCTGTAATCTGCTTGCAAACAGATTCAGAATAGCGGTATATGTCGTGATTGTGTGCGGACGTTTCCAGCGAAATTGATGGCTGTTGGGCGAGGCGCTTGTCCAATACACCGTCCCGTTGGCCTGAAAAGAGAACTCTCAAGATGGAGAGAGGGTCCTGCGACTTCGTCTCCACCAGTGAAAGGAACCAGTCAACAGTTTTCTCGGTATCTTCCTTCGAGCATTCGTCTAAGCCATCTAGAACAAAGTATGAGACCTTGTAGCTGTCAACCGCCGCTTTTACCAAGACTTCTAGCTTGGCAGTGGTCCTCAGGTTTACTCCTTCGAGTGTCGAAATTTCGTCGAGAACGTGCGTCATAAGAGCTGGATGTTGTCCAAGAAGCTGTTCGAGAAGGGCGCGTAACATGGCATTATGCGTGTTACTCCCCTGGTGCTTGAAGTAAAAGTAACCGACAAAGCTTTGTCCATTCTGGCAGACTTTATCGTGGAGAAGCCTCTGGATCACCATTGACATCAGTGTTGTCTTGCCTAACACTTAGTAAG
This sequence comes from Pseudonectria buxi, assembly GCA_003693545.1. Classification (NCBI taxonomy): domain Eukaryota; kingdom Fungi; phylum Ascomycota; class Sordariomycetes; order Hypocreales; family Nectriaceae; genus Pseudonectria; species Pseudonectria buxi. Next base: position 255,071 of record QUZG01000005.1, read on the forward strand.
TACATACCAACTTCAATAGTAGGGGGGGAAACATGCTTACCTGCGCCTGGGATGCCGTTGACGAACAAGACGTTGGCGTTGGGAGAACTGGCATCGAGCCATGACTGAAAGCAAGAGTCGTCAAAGATCCACTGTCCAGATTTGCTGTCACCTCTGTTCTCCGCTGAAACCTCCTAGTCAAATTCGTAGTTCGGGCTTTGCAGTTTATCTTTAATCTCGCGTAGACGTTGTCGATGCCTTTCCCGATTGCTGGTTTCGGCTTGATCCCGCTGCTTATCTTGAATAATAGCAATATCGTCGCGAAGGTTCTGAACTGCGTGCAATGTTGCGGAATCTGTCTCACCTGCGAGTAGGTCTCTCCGCCTTGCAAGACTTTGTAAAATGGGCCCGAAATTGGTCTCAAATGTGTTCCAGGTAGCGCGGAAAAGCTTTTTCCATCCTACAAGCTGTAAGTCATACTATTCAACAGTAAAAGCAAACCCCTGAATCACTCACTCGGCTGTGTAAAGACGACAATAGCTTCTGAGTGAAAATTCAATATGTCAGAGTAGTAGTCCTCGAGAACAGCTGCTAGCGGCGGGTGTCTTTCGAACGTGTCTTTGTAGTACAGAAACCCAGGCATCGCGTCCCCGGTCCTTGCGTACGCGTCTAGAAGCTTGTCGAAGATGTCATGGTAGGTTTTTGTAATCTATATCTGGCGTAAGCACCGCGTTTCTGTCTGGAATTGATGTATGTGATTCAGGTACTTACCATGAGGAGGAATTTGATAGGGCCCTTTACTCATTCGTTAGCAGCATCAGATGAAATGAGCAGTAGATAGACAATTACCCAGATGAAACAAACTAGTGCGCTCGTGTTTAGAAAGACTTGGACCACCTTGTCAAAATGATCCATGGCTTCAACAAAAGCCTGGTACGTCGTCTAACACGTGGAATAGCTGAATGAAGGCATGGCCGCGTTGCTTGGCAGCATCAAATCTCGGGGAAACCCAACCATCTCTATCAACCCGTCATTCTGCAACTTCCAAGTTAGAGCAAAGGATAGCAATTTTGTTCTTGCTACAAACGATTGTCCTGAATTTGCGATACTAGACACAACGGCTATTAGCAAGCTTGGTTCCCTAACTGACATCGACAAGGTCCGTTTCGAGGCGTTGAGCGAGTGCGGTCGTTTTTCGAAGCGACGGAAAAAATGGGACAACAATGCATCAAAGACCTTCCCTGTGTCTATCAACATATTTGGGCCAAGAGAGGCTGCTTCCGAGGTGGCCAAGCGGCTTGTAAGAATGTCGGGCTTTCTGCAGCACCCCAAGACGCTTCCTCAAGGAATAGACTACGACAACCCGCAGTGCTTCCGCTTTTCTGAAAGTGACAGTGAAATGAACGCATTCATTGGTACTGGACGAAATCTTGCTTTCGAGAGACGGGCAAAACTCTCTGCTGAGATTCGTGACGCACTCGACTCTATATCAGAGGTTGATACCGAAGTCAACTGTGAGCTACCTCCAGGCCTGGTGACCCCCTTAACAAGGTCGGTGTTCTTTTCATGACTGAATGTGGCCGAAACACAGCTGAAGTTGGATAGGCATCAGAAAAGTGGCGTGCAATTCGTCTTGCAACGCGAAATGGAGATTGTTAGCCGCCGCTTACAGGAGGAACTACACGTGGTGACTTCTACATGGTAATGCCAATTCCCAGTTTGCAGCTTAGCATCTTCTAACTACCTACTCGTTTAAGTCGCAATGAAAGTCAGCGCCGAAACTATGGCGGTCTTATCGCTGATTCGATGGGCTTGGGAAAGACGCTCACCATGCTCACTGCGATCCTACACTCTCTTCCGTCCGCTAATACCGAGGTCAACTTCTGTGAGCCTGGTTTAGATGTAATTGATGAGCAGCAAAGACGTTCCATCAAGGCTCCAGTAATAGTCGTGCCTTCTGCGCGTATGGTATCTGGTTCCAAAAACCAATAGTAGCTAACATATGACAGAACTCCTCGAGAACTGGGTTTCAGAGATTAAGAGGTAGGTGCGCCCCGAAAAGCTGAGTTAAACGTGTTCTTACGTCGAGTAGACATTTCGATCCTACTGTATTCCACTACACAGTATTTCACGGGTCTCGTAGAGTCTCTGAGGAGAGACTTCTCGCACTAGCCGACGTGGTTTTGACTACCTACGCAACGGTGGTGGCAGATCGTAATGGCTTGGGTGTACTCGGCAATTTGAACTGGTATCGAGTAGTGTTGGACGAAGGTTGATTCTTCCTTATGCTGTCTTTGCCCTAGAGCCCTGATTCTGTAGACTAACATCGGAATCTAGCCCACTGCATCAAGAACTCAAACTCACAACAGTTCCTCGCCGTGTCGAGTCTTTCCACCAGAAGACGATGGTGCTTAACAGGAACACCGATTCAGAACAAGCTTGATGAGCTTGCTTCCCTTGCCGCCTTCTTACAGCTTCTACCATTCTCGAGTAAAAAGGAGTTTCAGCAACACATCCTTGCACCTTTGTCCGAAGATTGTACCGACTCTTCGAAACCATTCAGAATCTACCTGCAAGCGTTTTGTCTGAGGAGAGCAGAAGGGCATCTCAACCTCCCCAAGTCCTACCAGAACACCGTGAAATTAAAAATTTCGACCGAGGAACAGACTATTTACAGCAGCGTTCTCAAACAAGCAAGAAACGACATCGACGAGCTGGTCAGCACAAGCAACAATATCCGGAAGTATAACACTTTGTTCATGGCTCTACTAAAAATGCGCATGTTTTGCAATCGTGGAACTCTGCCGGTTGCAACGTCAGAAACATTAGCTCCTACGAACTCCATTATTGGGTGCGAAAGGTGCTCGGTAATAGATGAAGACGATGGAGTTCTGCTTGAGTCTACACCTTTTTGTCCAGATTGTGGCCAATCGCTATTGGGAAGAAGCCCCAGCCCCAGCCCCAGCCCCGACCGTGTCACTGGTCTGGCATACAATCTCGAGTTTGAAGCACAAACTCGGCAAAACTGTGCATCATCGAGACCTCATTCAACAAAATTAGCAGCTGTTGTTGCTAACATTGAAAGGCCCAGCTCTGTCAGCAAACAGTTAGTCAAATCTACAGACCTGATGAGTAGTAGCTAATCGGCGCTACCAGCATTGTGTTTTCGTACTGGACCTCTACTTTGGACCTGTTGAGACAACTTCTTGAGAGCTCCAACATATGTCATGTCCATGTTGACGGCCGTTCGAGCTACGCGGATCGATCCAAGCGTTTGAAAGCTTTCAAAGAGAACTCAGAAGTGACTGTACTTCTCATGTCTATCGAGACCGGGGCTGTTGGGTAGTTATCCTCTCCAATACATTTGACAGTGGAAGTTTTACTAATCAACTACAAATGTTCAGGTTGAACTTAACGGTTGCCAATGTCGTCCACATTGTCGAACCGCAGTGGAACCCCTCTATAGAAGAACAGGCAGTGGCAAGAGCTATGCGGATGGGCCAGACTCGGGAGGTTACCATCTACCGATACATGATACAAGGTTCAGTAGAAGAGGTTTGTGCTACGAAAGCCTTGTGTTCCATACCTTTCACAATACGCCAGTTGCTAATCAGCAGCAGAGCATTGCTTCCTTGCAGGAGAAGAAGAGAAAGCTAGCGGTATTTGCGTTTGGCGGCGAAACTGGTAACGATGTTGACGAACGTTTGGAGGTAAGTCCGCCTCCTAATGGAGGTAACTCGATATACTAAGATGATCTAGGATCTCAAATTTGTCTTGAATAGCGACCTGGAAAGAGGGGAGCCGATGGAACTGTAAACAAACCAAACCCTCATCATGGAAATGGACTGAACTGTTTTTTGACGTGGCATGGGTATACTACTTCATTTGATTGACTCAAATTTGGGAATCTTCGTCACTGCTTTTCCAATCTAGTCTCGCTCATCAGGCAACTCCAAAATACCCTCCTCAACAACCCTAACCTTGACCTTCATTCCCCACGGATCGTCGCCGCCCACCCAATACTTTTTATGACCCATCTTCTCGACAAACTCGACATTCTCGTCCAAAGCGTGCTTGATCCCCGAGGCATCGTTTTTCGTCTTCTGTACCGAGATGGTGAGGATGAGACCACGCTCATTCTTCGTCTTGCCCAGGTTCGAAGCCCACTGGGCTGAGAACACGACCCGGGGCTTCTTTCTGTCGATTCTCCCACTTGGATATAGCACCGCAATCAGAGAACCAATGCGGCCAACGTAGCCCGCCCACCAAACCTCCTCTGGGGTAATGAGCCCACGAAGCGAGTCGCGGAATGCAATTTCCCGCGGAGGTAGCTCGCCTTGATATCGCGACTCCAGCATCAATGCTAGTCTGGCACGGTCTTGGTGTGATACTCCGTGCGTCGAGGAGAGGATGCCCACGCTGGTCGAGTAGAGGGCTGTAGTTGACGCCGTCTCCTTCGACATGAACATGTGGACGAAGAGCGAGTTGGCAAAGGCGTCAATGACGTGTTCGCCGAAGCCATCGGGGAACTGCCTCTGGTCGCCGTCCACCGGCTTCGGTACCGCATGCTTGAGCATATCCTGGATCACATGGCGTGAGCCGGGGGCGAAGTTGCGCGTGGCAACCTCCAACGGTGCCTGCTGACGGACCGAGTGAGGGAGTTGCCGGAAGAGAAAGCCCTCGCGAACACCACCTTGGCAGAAGTGTGCTTCTTTGATGCCGTGAGGAATAGCCGTGGCAAGGACGTTGACAAGGAATGCGACTGCGGGAACTTGTGATCGTCGACGGTCCGATACGCGGAAGATGTCCTTGGCAACGCGGGCAGTGTACTTGAGGTGCTCGACATCCGAAAAGGCCTCGCGCCCGGCCTTGTAGCCGTTGATGACGGAGATGGGGTAGTGATTGCCATGGGACTGGCTCAAGTAGAGAAGCAGGTATCCCCAGCCTCGGAATCCGCCGCCTGATAGATAGATGCGGTATCCGCCCTCCTTTTCCGCTCTGTGGACCATCTCGTCGGGAATCTGGAGGCGACTGTATGCATCCTTGAACTGAGCAATCATCTCGTCCCGAAACTCATCCACTGCCTTGTCGGCATCCTCTTTGCTCTTACCCTCCCGTATATCGTGGAGCTTCTTGGTCAGCGCTGCGGCCCCGTAGGGGAAACTGAAGCTTCCGTGAGGGCTGATACGGATATCACCACCGGAACTCAGCATCCAGGTGATCTGAGTGCTGCCTCCGCCGAGGTCCATGACGAGACCTTCCATGCTTGAGAAGCCGCTGGCGATGCCCAGGGCGCCAATCTCGCCCTCCTCTTCCTTTGGGACCAGCTGGACAGCGAGGCCCGTCTTTTCCTTGACAGTCTTGAGGAACTGGGCCGAGTTGATGGCGGCGCGAGTGGCCTCGGTGGCAATGACGTGGATGTTTTCCTTCTTGGCGCCAAAGTCGTCGCAGACAACCATGAAGCGATTGAGGACGGCGCAGACGGACTGGATGACATGGTCTGGGATGGGGATCTTGTCTCCCGTCTCGGAGTCAAACTGGGCATCGTAGAGTGAGATGGAAGAGCGGTACATGAGGACGGTGGGAAGTATGCGGGCCAGGGGAGGCGTGAGATCGGAGATGGACAGACGGATGCCATTGCTGGTGATGATGGACATGTCAGTTCATATCAACATGGATGATTGGCATTATCTTACCTGCCCATATCCACGACTCCCACGAGCTGATCGCCATGACCCTGCCATGGAGGATGCCCATGCAGCGCATGCAAGGGATGAGCCCCTTGCGGCGACATGCCCTCGAAGCTGCCAGGCTCGTCAATCTCCTCGTAATCGGAAAAGTCCATTGCTTTTTGCGTCATTCTAGAGCCGTAAACTCGACGAGGCGTCTCCGTAAACGATGGATTCCACGCTGGAAGCCGTTTCTTCTGCCGGAGATTAAATCAATGCTCTCGATGGTTTAGCCCAAACCTTGGTTTACCCCTCAGTGTCGATGGTGTTTCTGGTGAAACCAGCTTGAATGAATGGGTCCGTTTGCGTTTGACTCCACGCCAAGCTTATCTAATCGGCTTCTTTTCTCGTTGCACTTGATTTATTTGCGCTCACGATACGGTGATTCTCTATGATGGTGTTTTAGAGGACTGCTGGAGAGGATTGGATAAATATATTCAACCCGTTCTGGAAACTACAGAGAAATCGAAGTGCTTTTGCTCTAGTAATTATGAGCAGATAGCGGACCTGAGAGGTGATTGTTTCACGTTGAGAAACTATTCTGACAATAACAACAATTACTATTGCATACCATGGAATCAACCCGCCAAACATGTATGCAGCCTTCCATTCATCACCGACTCTGCATAATGGACATGCCGGTGCTCTCCAAAGCCAAGTCTTTTTCTCCACTGGCGCTTCCACTCACTCGGTTTCCCTTTCTCCACTTGTCTCCCAGATGGATCTCATCAACTAACACCCCACGACCTCCACCAAGATCATCTGCAGATCCGGCAATCTAAGTTAATCGACGACTCGAGCCACTAGTCTAGTGTATCTGGGTCTCCCGCTGGCCTCTTTGAAGCCCTTGAGATGACTTGTAGACTGATTAGTCGTAAGAAGAATCACAATACATACAAAACTGTTGATAGCTCTATACTATCCAGCCATTCTCTCTGGCTGCTATGAAAGCTCGAACTTGCAGTGCTAGATAGCTTTTGACCTTGGATGTGCCCCGAATAGTTGACCTTACAAACAGCGATTGCATCTATGTCACAAAGGGAACATCTTTCCCTCCCAGCAACGCCACATGTCGGTTCATCTCAACATTTACTCCTCATGCCTGAAAACCGCTTGGATAATGGTAGCCGCAATGCTTGCCAAAGTGCGGCGATGTCTGGCCACAATGCGCCATTAACCCTGGCACGTAGACAGATGAGCTTTGTGAACAAAGACAAGGATGTCCATGCAGTTCGGCCATTTAAAGTCCCGAGGTCCAAGTGTTGGCCAGGGTCTCCAAGCCGAGCCAACATGAGCCGATCTTCTCCGCGTCTTCGCCAAGCTTACTGCATGTACTCGGTATGCACGCCGTATCTCCTTGAAGAACCATGGGCCCATCCCTGCTGCATACTCTGAGCATGAATCGGCCCTTTTTCCCCAGGCTTTGACGGTATTCACGGAAAAGGCAGCATCCATGATTCGATGGAAGGGAAATGCACCCTGAGAGGGCCATGTGAAGAGTTCTCACCCGAGGTATATCTGCCAAAATTCAATACCGAACCCAAGCCCATGCAAAAGCCTTAGAACTGATGAATACCATAAAAGTTGTCAAGGGAAAGAGATAAAAGCCAAGGGTGAGGTCAATATGGACTAGATGAGATAAGCTGGTATATACGAAGTAGTAACGATAATTACACGATAGAAGCCTTCAACCTCCCACATAAACTCCTCGCTCGATAGCATTTTTCAGGGCTTCCACCACGCCAACTTTAGTCCTCAATAGCTAGACCTGATTTCCGGCTGGCTTCATACGGGTGTTGGACCATACGCTCTTCTTAGGCTGCGCCAAACGTCTGAGACCAAACATGGGAGTATTGATCGGACTCTCGCCAGTGTACATGAACACATCATACAGAAAGCCTCCAAAGACTGTCCCAAGGCAAGGAGCAACAATTGGTATCTGAAAGATTGCGGTAGTTAGTGAGAGGTGCCTTGATAAATGCCTTGGAGCAAGGCTTACCCAGAAATAATATCCACCAAAAGACCAGACCTCGGAGCCGTAGCCGATCATGTATGAGACCAGACGAGGACCAAAGTCACGAGCCACATTGATGGCGTAGCCTGTTTCCCAGCCGAAGCAGGCACCGATGCCAAAGATGAGGAAGAAGAGGCATAGAGGCATGAAAGGTCCAGCTCCCCCATTGTTCTTGTCAGCAAGGGCGAATATAACAAACTGCAAGATGGTGCTGGCAAGAAACTCGGAGAAGAACATGCCAGTTCGTGTCATAAACTCGGCAGGATACGTGCAGAAGATGACAGCCGAGGCATGGTCCCCTGAGACGGTACGAATTCCAGGACCGCCCTCGAATGTGTCAATGGCAGACTTGTAGTTGCCATATACAATGGCAGCCGCACACATGGCTCCGAGGATCTGAGCAAGGGCATAGATGGGGAGTTTGCGCCACGGATGTCCGCGGTAGACGCAGTTTGCGAGAGTGACTGCCGGATTGATATGACCTCCCGACTTGGTACTGCAATAAGCTCCCAACATGACGCCCAAGCTAGACGTTGCTTTGTTAGTCATGGACCACCACTGAAGGACAGTAGCGGGCGGCATACCCCCATCCCCAAGAGATGCTTTGATAGTCACCCTTGGTGTTCTTACTCAAGACGACCTGAGCCACCACGCCATCGCCGAACAGTATCAAAATCATAGTACCAAAGAACTCTGAAAAAGCTTCCTGGCAGGTATCACGAAGCCCGCTCCAAGGGAGCCGTTCCTGATATGGCTGTGGCGATGTGGAGCTGCTGGAGCCATCTTCATGTTCTTGTGCTTCATTGCCACCCATCTTGATTTTAGGAGGAGGAGATGACCTGTAGATGAAAGACTCGGACATTGACTGAGATCCAAGTGCCGGATGCTCGATGTGGTGTGACTCCATGGCTTCACGGGGAGACGGGGGGAATTTATGCTGTAACGGACAACAATGCCTCAAGAGGCAGCAAGCCAATCCGTCGATGAAAGCGAGTAGGGGTCTTCGGAGCCGAGTCAAGGGTTGTCCGCGGTGCGTTGCTTCGTCGTATGCATCTATTCCCTGCCAACTGGGGTCATCTTCGAGCCTGACATGGCTGGAAAAGACAGCAGCCCGAGCTCTCTTGAGGCGAAGTCATCCCAACCCCTAGCATCATCGGACGACTCAGAAAGGGGGGGGGGAGGCCCAAGGTCTGACGTACGCTTGGGGGAGGGGAACGGTTTGGCAAAGATTCCTGGATGAATCAAACAAAGTCTCAGACTGTCAGACATGAGCAACCCCCGGACATGCCGATGCATATGCCGCTTGATTATTGATTCGATTACCACCCTCCAGAAGAAGGATGCTTCAGAGAGGTCATGTGTACGAACACACAGAGGCCAGAAAGGGTAGGAGCACAAGTGAGTGACAGCTGTTCGTCTCTTTGCAGGCAGATGGATGCAACAACCTTGACCGAGTCGTCAGCAATGTAGCCATCTTGGCGAGGGAACCTTCATGCTCATCCCATTTCCCAAGCCAATACAAGAGTCAAAACTCGCTTCAAGAATCAAGAGGTTGTCACATGGCTCAAATGCTTCCAATGAGCCAGAGCCGCGGCGTCCAGGGCCCTGGTCTATTCTGGACTGCACCGTGGTCGCCTCCTTACTCCGCAGTCCGTCGATGGAGAGAGAGGTCCGGCATAAGCTTCGCCGAGCTCTACCCCGCGGAGTGAGACTTGGGTAACAAATAAACCCCGGTACTCTGCCAGCTGGACGGTACAAATATTCTGCAAGTCCAATGCGAGCTTGCACCTTTGTGTCAACTTGGACATTGCCATCGCGCCCTGTCGTTTCCCTCAATCTCACAGCCCAGCATGGCCCCAGTCAATGGCAATTCTTCTCTCTCCTTCATTGGAGCTATCGACCAGGGCACCACGAGCTCGCGCTTCCTCATCTTCAACCCGAGTGGTGAAGTGGTCGCGACACATCAGCTTGAATTCAAGCAATTCTATCCCCATCCCGGGTGGGTTCAGTGCTTCAATAAGAACGCGCCTTGGGCTCATCGGCTAATCAGTCTCATTTAGCTGGCACGAGCATGACCCAGAAGAATTGGTGACCTCAGTTGAGCAGTGTATAGACGGCGCCGTCAAGGAGTTTGAGACGCAGGGCCATTCCCTCGACCAGATCAAGGCGGTTGGCATTACGAACCAGAGAGAAACCACCGTCGTCTGGGACAAAACCACCGGCAAGGCGCTCTACAATGCCATTGTCTGGACTGATACTCGGTCCCAAGAGCTCGTTCGGCGCCTCAAGCATCGCCTAGGCGCCGGCGAGCTCACGTCACGGTGCGGGCTGCCCCTCTCAACATACCCCTCTGCAAGCAAGCTCTTGTGGATGATGGAAAATGTCGCAGAGGTCAAGGACGCATATGAGCGTGGTGTGCTGGCCTTTGGCACAGTCGACACGTGGCTGACGTACAAACTAAATGGCGGTATGGAGCGAGACATTTATGTTTCGGATCCCACGAATGCATCGCGTACAATGTTTATGAACTTGGAGACACTCGACTATGACGATGACCTCATCGACTGGTTCCGCATTGACCCCAGTCGCATCCTGATGCCCAAGATTGTACGGTCCTCTGATAGCAAAGCATACGGCTCGCTCGTCGGCACATCATTAAGGGGCACCAAGATTACGGGATGCTTGGGAGACCAGTCGGCTGCCCTCGTCGGCCAGAGGGGATTCACGCCCGGCCTCGCAAAGAACACCTACGGGACGGGGTGCTTTCTGCTCTACAACGTGGGGACGAAGCCAGTATCTTCGTCTCACGGCTTGTTGACGACAGTGGCATTCGACTTTGGCGAAGGTAAGACAATGTACGCCCTCGAGGGAAGCATTGCAGTGGGGGGTTCGAGTATCAAGTTCCTCGTCGACAACTTTGGGTTTGTTGAATCCTCATCCAAGATTAGTGCTCTCGCCGAGACTGTCGAGGACAACGGAGGATGCACCTTTGTCACGGCGTTCAGTGGGCTCTATGCGCCTTACTGGATTGACGATGCGCGAGGAACCATCTTTGGCATCACCGCCTACACACAGCGCGGACATGTAGCTCGAGCTACACTGGAGGCCACATGTTTCCAGACCAAGGCCATCCTGGACTCGATGGAGAAGGACAGTGGCCACGCCTTGACCGAGCTGGCCGTCGATGGTGGCATGTGCAACTCAGATCTCATCATGCAGGTACGTTGTTCAACGTGGAGTCTGAATCCAGCATGCTGGTTTGACATGAAACTAATAACGGGTCGTCTCCATCTTTAGACCCAGTCTGATCTCATCGGAATCCCTGTCCACCGACCAGAGATGCGCGAAACGACGGCCCTTGGTGCAGCCATCGCGGCTGGCTTCGCGGTGGGAATCTGGAAGGATTTTGACGATTTGGCCAAGGTGAATGTCGAGGGTCGGACTATTTTCAAGCCCAAGATCCAAAAGGAGGAAGCAGATAAGCGGTTTGCTCAATGGGAAAAGGCCGTCCAAATGAGCAAGGGTTGGTTGAGCTAAGGGTCTTTCAGCGTAGTTGTCTATTGGCACGAGGCGTTCAATCCATCATCACCAGCTTCATCTATGTCTCATTGTTCCCAACTTCACAAAGCGCTGGTACTTTAGCCGTCTACATACACGGACAACTCTTCTGGGCCGCTATTCGTTTTCCCCGGGCCCATCCCTCGCGCGACGTGCGGAGTCTGCAGGAATGATGGTTGCAGTGAGGAGATGGACTGCGGAGGATCATCAAGTTGCCTGCCTTTTGTGGACGTCTGTTTCTCCTCGACTCTCTGATCCACGTCACTTTGTATGCAGCACAGCGAGGGTTGTATTGGCATGTGCCAGGGAGGCCTGTCAACCGGAAAAGACAACAACAGGACATTCGGAAAGGGAGAGAACAATGGTGCGACGTCTGTGTTCTTTGCAGACTCGCTTACTCTGTACGCTCCCGGCTGCGTATTGACCAAGACTCACCTGCCTTTAACCATCTAGATCGTTCTGTTCTTGGCGGTTGTAACCTGGTGATAAATCTGTCAAGGATGCTGCCCAAAGTAGTGACCTCACAACAAGCATGAGTCTATTATCGACTTGGCAGTGAGGGAGTTGTACGTAAAGAGGTCGACATCAAAGCGCACCAGTCATGCGGCTTATACAGAGTCGAGCAGCCCGAGTCATTGATGTTTTATATAGGAAGGTGGCAACATAGAAACGGTTCTAGGCCATCACTCATGTTGTTGGCCCGCAAAGCTGGCCCTTGGCTGAGAGCATCCTAGCAATGCAAGGTTTGGTCACTCCTATTCTGCAGATGGTATCCCCATGACTGGGGTTTCAGTGTAAACAAGGCCATGTGTGAGCGTTTAATGTGTGGTATTCGATTCAGAAAAAGCCCACTGATGGGTGAAATGAGTCTGGCACTCGACACCGGCGCCAGAGGGACTATGGCACAACAAGTCTCGCACTCGGCATTGACTAGGATACCGAACAATCTTCAGACTCTGCTATCTATTAGAAGATGAAGGGGCGATCAGGAGTCCGCGGATCCCAGGGCCTTCTCGATCCACGGCCACAGTTTCATGCCCGCAACAAAGTTGGGATTCATTTTCGACATGAGCGTTGGCTTTCTTGCAACCGCGAGACCTTCGAACGTATTCACATGGCACCCTTCACTATCTCTATGCGATTCTATATATTCTCCTTCTTCAAGCTCAATCTGGCACATCTTGGCCAGGAGTGTTCTGCCGTGCTCTTGCATAGTCTGCTCTCGAAATAGCCAAAGGACATTTTTCGATTCTTTCCCATACAGGAGATTGTAATATGGTTGGAAATGAGTGTAGTCCTGTATAGAATGGATTCGAACTAGCCATGAGAAACGCCATACTCTTCCAGCTTTATCCTGTCGCTCCGGTTCCCGCTGCCTGGCAATAGCTAGTCCAATGAGGATATTTGAAAGGATCGGGTATCGATACGAAGAAACCATGAGCCGTGAGTAAAGCTCTTTGGCATGAGCTGTGAATCCTAAAATTAGAGAGTGAATCTATTGCCTCTCCTGGTGAAAAGGGTCTTAGTCTATGCCCTCAAGCTCGTTCTTGTGTTGCCAAAGGAATTACAGGCTGAGGCAGTCGCCCACGGAACAGTTACCATCACCGTCAAATAGTGACCCAATCCTGCCAAAACAAATCTTTTATAGTCACGATAGGACGATTCCTAGCTATCTGATTATCTTTTCTCGATCTCGGCCCGCAAGGGGTTGAAGTGGGCGTGTTCTTTGAATACACCGGCATTCAAAACGACTTAGCCCAGACACACTGGTTGAAGTCGCCGCATGTAGTGTGGTGATAGACGTCCTGTCGCTTGTCCGCGTAATGGAAATCGAGGCCGATACCTGCGGTGAAGGTGGGATGGGAGTCTAGGGAGATATACTGCATTTTAGTCGGCCATTAAAGTAAGCTTAATACAAGTTCAGACTGGATTTGACAGCAGTTTCCTCTGAACGTGAACAACTGCTATCATGGAAGAAGGTCCTCAGGGAATGCCAGCCCTTGTGTTAAGATTTGAAAGAGTTGTTCGGTTCGTCAACGTATGTGAGCAGTGTTGAGTCTCACAAGCTCCCATCAATATCAACGTAGTGATAGGAGCAAACAGTTCTTGGGACCATTACTTTCAGTTCTTTCCAAGTGTCGAAGCTACGTATCTTGTATAGTCCTTTCTCGACTTTTCCTTTTCGAATTACAACCAGGTCCAACCAGTTCCCACTACAACGTATCCTACGTAACCCAGCTCCGTTCCTGGGCCCGCCAACCACGAAGCGTCCGCTTGCTCGACCTCATTCCCCGTTTTAGGCGACGGCGTATCTCCAAGGTCGTTTGGCCGAGCGGTCTAAGGCGCTGTGTTAAGGCTCGTTCAACCTCGTGTTGGATATCCTCATTCGCAGTCTATTAATAGGCGCAGGTTCGAATCCTGCAGCGATCATCTCTTTTGCTCATAAGACGGAGACGAGTTCTTTTTTTTACTCTTGTTTCTTACCGGCTCGTAGAGCTAGTGGTGCTATAGTCTCTTAAGTCAGAACTGTGCCAACCGGCCGAGCGTGGGTCGTGGATTGCCCCATCTTGGAGGAGTTGGTGAACGAGTGGTAGAGGGTTTATGATTTATAGGATTCAATCGGAAACAGTTTTTACTTCCTCTTTTGGCTGCATTACTTACTTCTTGGCTATTATCTCTATATTTAAAGACCTCATTTGCCTTTGTAATGTATTGTGCTGGGGTTTCCAAGTATCCAAATCTATCATGATTCTCCAAGACAACACCGACTTACCATTGGTATTCAACCACCAACGATCCGTTGGGGACTATGAAGTCTTGATATGTTTCTTTAGGATAACATATATACCAAACTTGTCTAAAACCACTCCTTTAGTTTCAAAGAGTGGCAAGTAGGATGGAAGCTGACTAGATGGACCTCCATGAGCACATCCCCTACGCAAAGTTTCATATTCTACACTCACTTCTCACGATCCTCAAGAGACTCTCTTGTTATTGAACCCAGAACACCTAGGGCTAATCCACTCGAGGACCCTTACTCGCAAGCCGGAAAATGCGAGTCGTGGATTTCTTAACATCTGAACGCTCATTTTAGCATCAGAAGATGTCTAGTCCAACATGGAACAGAACAACCACACCTCAGACTTTTCACTCTACGCTGACGGTGGCAGAGGAGTTACACGTCCAGATGGGCAACGAGCTACTAAGTCTACAGTGACTGGTAGATTCCTCAACTCTACGCCCATGTGACATCTCTACCATGTATCGAACGTTCTGGCGCCCTGGAGCTTAGACCAACCCTCAGTGATGCTTCCCGTCGGGGCCGTGCCAAAGGTAGTCAACTATCAATGATACGTGGTCATTGATCTTGACGTGTCTAAAGCAGACAGGTGGCGCGTTCCTTCGTCCGGGGAGTGTATGCTATGGCTACTCTGACTTTCGTCGCCAAATGCTTTGCTAGAGTTTGTCGATATCATTGACAACATCGGCCTGCAACAAGTCAAACCCTCCCCGTACAAGGTGACAGCCAATGCAGGTCGTGTAAATCATCGCTCTGTAGCATTTCCGTATGCAGGCTCATACAACCATCTTGCGGCATCCCCGAGACGGACGATTCGCAACCGTGCGTGGGAGTGAGTTTCATGTTGCATTCTTCTGTTGGGCTGCATATGCGTGATCCAACTCCTTCACGCTCGCCCCATGGATTTCGATCATCTCGTCTCAACCTCTCCGAAGCGTACACCCGGCCACGTGATAACTCCATAAGTCAGGTGGCCAGCTTGACCTGGCGTGGGAAAGCAAGGATACACTCGTCACGGACACGCCATGGATATTCGTACTGGTATACGCGTGGCACATGACGCTGGGCTCTGATCTGACGGCCGCGATGATGCTCGATCATGCAGTCGACGGGCGATCGGATGGCAGAGAGAGGATCTGCAGGCTGGCCCGGTACTTGGTGGTTGGAGACAAAGTGCCACCTCCCCAACGATGGGCCTCGTCGTCGCTTTCTACGTGGCGTAGTCGTACACCTAGACATGCATGGATCGGCAACGATATGGTGCTACAGGGGCTGTGACAGGCTCGAATAAGGACGATGAGCAGCTCTACGCGTCGCATGCTTGCATCTCTGGGGAGGGAAACATTTCCCCCATCGGTTTCCTGAATGTGTTGAACTCGAGCCCACAAGTCGTCCTGCAGTGGCCAAGGATATCTGGGGTGACGCGGGGGTGAGAGAAGCACAAGGGCCAGCAAGCAACGCGGTGGCACGAGGCAAAGCAGTGGCACAGGAACGATTTGCGGGCGCCGCCGGACCTTGTGAGTCTGGAGCCGCTGCCACCGCCGTCGCCCTCATGGCAGCACCTCCAAGTGATGCATCACCTCGAGAGGCAAAGTCAACACCCTGCAAGGCGAACTGGCGCGGTGCAACCCAGCAGGCCGACTTGGGCCATCTGCAAAACCAATCCTTGCTTTCCCAGGATATGGGCCTTTGTTATCCCAGGACATGCGTCCAATGGCTGGCGGCGTCTTCGTCACGCCAAGAGTCCCTAGGAAATAAGCTTGTTGAACAAGCTCGCCCGTTGGACGCGGCCAAGCCGAGAGGGCATCAAGAGGTAGCATGAGTCTGGGGCCATGGGAACACCCACTTGCAGAGTCGATAGCCGAGACCTGGGCTGGATGCATGGAAACAAGGTGTTTTTACCCAACAATTGGAGAGAGAGAGAGCACTGCAAACTCCCTCTGGCCGCAAGAAGCAGGTAGCCGGCCGGATGACACAAGCCTGCAAAGTTCTAGATCTGCTGCGTGTGTGCAACCCCACCCACATCTCAAGTTGTAGAGGCCCTGATTTTCTCAAGCCATCGTGGATGACACCCCCCGGCTCGACTTCATCTTGGTCTGCCCGCCTCGCGTGGGCTTGGGTTTACCTCGACCTCGCATGCACCAAAGTAGGCAGCAGGGCAAAACAGACGGTTCCAAGAGTTGCGGCATTTTCCCCAAGCCGCAAGCCCATTGTTGGGGGCCGGGCCAGCAGAGGCTGGAACTGGGCCTGCGGGGGCGGCGTCTGGGATTCGAGGACAAAAATAGCTGGAGAAGGAGGAACAAGCGGCTTGTTAGCGGCCCCCCTCCCCCATGCTTAGCTGCTTGCAAAGTTGAAGTTGAAGTTGATGGTTCTTGGCGGCGAGCGCGGTCGAGCAATGGCCAGGGAGAGGCCGGGAGATGGGAAATCACCTGATGGCGAGTCTCTGCAACTCCATCGGCTTGTTCTCGAGGGGATCGATGCTCTAGCCTGGGCCATATCCCCACAGCAAACGTCAAGCTCGCGAGAACCGTTTATGGGGGTGGATAGGCCAGGCCAGGCCAAGCCAAGGGTCTCTGTTCCATGGAACCATCCCCAGAAACTGTGCCAGTGTACGACCACCATGCATCTCGGTCGCTGCCGGATGGCACCGGGCACGCCTTGTACGCAGTCGTTGCTGTAGAACCACGAGCCGTCGTCGTCACGTGTCCAGGAGGGACGCCAGTGTAACGCTGCTGAGGTCTGTGCAACCGCACCGAGGAGCAGAGAGAGCTTGGGGTTCAAGATGGCATGTTAGTCTCGGCCAATTGAGGCCCATGGTCAGTCCGAGTGCGGTAGCTGAAACGCCGGTATCCAGCATCTGGATATGCCTAACAATCGCAGAGGTGAGATGGGCTCTGAAGCCCGGCTCGCACGGCATCGCCTGTAATCAATCTCCTCGAGTGCGTTAAGGCGTCAGGCCGTACCTCGCCCCACATTGGTTAGTCATACACAAGCACTTATAAAGACATCTTTAAGCAAGGAAATGACGGCGATAACTAGATCTGACTTGTACCATTATGTATCTGCCCCGATAAGATAAGAATCGGTACTTACAGCTCGATGTGAAATAGGTTGAGAGGTAGGTACTGCTACTACGACATACTTCGATTGGCCGCACACCACGTGAGTAACCACTCCAGGAGATAGCCTGTGTCTGTTGACCGCGGCAAGCGAGACAAGCCAAGACGAGACGACTGGGAGAAGAGCCAATGCTACTGTAGGCACTCCGTACTCCCTGTCATCCTTTTTACCCGTCGCGAAACTATTGGCACTGTATGCACGCAGCCGCTGGATACAAGGTCCCCAGCCTAGGTGCATCTCCATCTTGTTGGCAGCCGTCATTTCAGCGTGCATGAGACGGCCGTGGGTCCTCGCATTCCGGCCGGGCGGGAGAGACAGCGGCCACGAGCATCAAGCAGTTTCTGCAGTGCAGTGAAGCGAGCCAGTCAAGGGGGCCCGGGATGAAGAACAGGGACAAGAGGCACAGGGCAAAAGGCTGGTCGTCTCCCGTTCCCGTTGTTTCGTGGTCATGAGCCTTGGCGACTGCAACAGGACCTGAATCGCTCAAGACAAGACAAGACGAGACGAGACATTCACGGCCTGCGTCACCTCTTGGCACCCGTCGTGACGATGCTCGACAGGTGCCACATGGACATGCGTGTCTCTGCTGGAGCAGCACTGTGCCTGACATCTCCATGCTTATGCTTCTGCTCATGCTCCCGCTCCCGCTCCCGTTCCTTCACCAGCGGCTGCTCGCTGAGCTCGTGTAAGACAACAATGGCCGATGGAGGGCTTGAGCAACTGCAATGGCTGGCTTGTTTGTAAGGGAGGATGCTGCAGACTAGACTGCACTTGAGCCTGTGCCATCTGGCAGGCAGCTGACACAGGCTTCACTTGGATGTGACGCTTGCACACGGCAACATGACACTACACAGAGTCTGCTTCGATCGCACTGGTAAGCCGGCTATCCATCCTGGAACATGTGTCCAGGCGACTCCAGACAACCAAGCCCATCGCCGCCGTTCTCCTCATCCTGCGACAGCGTTACAGGGGGACGGTTGCCGGGGCGCCCGTCCAACGAACACGGCTCATTCAACCCATCAACTGCCGTCGACCGTGGCCCAAAGGCCTGGATGCGCCCCCTAGAGCTTGACCTACGTACCTGAGAAGAAGCGAGAACCCGACGCGAGCGCCAAAAAATGGCTGATTAGCGATTGCAAGTAATTAGCAGCAGCATCGCGAACGCCCAAAAAAACGCCAACTTTCTACCCCGCAATTCACGGGTTCCTCTCCGTCGCGGGGAACTGTTGCGTCGAGACAGGATCGGAGACACGATGGTGCATCGCCGTTGAGGCCGGAGAGGCAACGAGGCTTGCTGTCGCGGCCGCTCCGGTCCGAACTTGCAGCAAGCCGGGACGCTTTCGCGGGACGCTTGACGAGGGCGAGACGCAACCAGGACGAGGGAAGAGGCGGAGGGGTGAATTGAAGATCCACCGGCTTGGGGGGGGCCTAGACGACTTATGACGCACTATGCACCCCCCGTCGGTGCATTTTCGTCGACGGGTGCTTGATTGATGCAGCGAGAGAGGGAGGGAAAAGAGGAAAAAAGACCCCAACTCAATGTGTCGAAGCGCGCGCCTCGAATGGGCGGCCCAAAATGCTAACCCCAGGGCCGGGTAATTGTTGATGCTGCGTCCAGGCTCCCGATTATCGATTATCGTGCAGCAAGCAGCCCCCCCCCGGATAACCATTCCCATCGCGGAATAAAGAAGAGAAACCTACTGGCAAGCAACGTCACAGACAGCGAATAGCTCGTCCCGGTCCGGTCATCCATCCATCCATCCATCCCTCCTTGCCTTCCAGCCGTCTTCGAACGCTGGCAAAAAAGCAGGGTTGGTCCCGATGCTACCCCAGCCCGAGAGAGACCCTAGGCCACAATTCGCCTACCGAGACTCGTTTGGAGATTGGGGACGAGAGAAGAACCGACTCGGCCGAATGGAGGATAACGGGCTGCATGGCCTGAGGGCAGTCAGACGGCCCACTGCTGGAGACGAGACGGACAGATGATGGCTTCAGGCTTGCGCCCAAGCATGTGCCAAGGCGACAATGGCATTTCAGCTTCCAAAGAGTCGGCTGGCGATCCAAGAATCTGCAAAAAAGCTTGTAGCACCTGTCAATGGGAGCACGGAAAGGGAATCCGACGAAAAGCAACGGGTGTCATCTCAAAAGGTAAAAAAATGACCCTGAAAGGGAGGGCAGCCAGACGCATCCTATACAGTGTCGCCGGCTGCCATATAGACACCGTGCCATTGGCGACGGGTAGGGCCTTTGCTATCGGCGTCGGTATCGGGCTTGAAGCCGTCTCCGATGGATGCGCGGCGCGTCCCCAGCCGGCGGAAAACACGCACTCCGATGACGACTCTTGAAGAAGAAGAAGCTGCGCCTGTGTTTCATGCCAACAGACAAGCAAGACAGGTCGTATCACCCAACTTGCCAGCAACCAGCAACCAGCAACCAGCAACCAGCAAGGAGAACTGGGGCGCGGTGACGCCACACGAGGCGGTTGACCATGTTGACGTTGAAGCAACGCGGCGATCGTCGAGCGTGATCGGCACCCTCTTGACTGCCTTGGGCCGGCGAGGCGTTGCGTATTGCCGGAGAGGCGTTTCTTTTTTGATTTCAAGCTTACTTGGAATAATCTCAAACCTCCGTGCAACATGTCTCGCTGGGAGGTACGTATCGCCCATCGGGATCAGCATCGCCTAGAGACAGGTGTTGAGTCTATCCTTGGCGTTCATCAGATGACGACCCAGTAGGTATGTCCATATGCCGGGTTGACTGGCTCTGCCAGATCTGCCAACTATTCCTTGTGTCCTGAGGAATAGCCCAAGTTCTGCATCCAAGCGCCAGGCCATCATTGGTCCATGGTGAAATCTTGGCCATGGGGAGAAAAAGCTTGAGATGTCAAGATACTACCAGGTACGTAGCATCAATGCTTGGATGATGCATCCAATGGCACAGATGGCGGCCCAGGAGGCACGGACACCCCGAAGGCCAACGCTGGCCATTCAGAGCTTGGCCCTGACTGTGTGTGTGTGTGTGTCCGTGCCTGTGCCCGTCCCTCGAGTCCTGGACCCTGCCGCCCACCACGACATCTAAGGTACCGAGTAGATTTGAGATGCATCAGAAAGGCATTGCAGATGTGCCCATGCCAGCTTGACTCCGTTGCGGTGCGGTGTGTTTTGGTCTAGCTGCGGCGGAGCAATGGGATGAGCATCAACCCATGCTGCACCGAGTATTGCCGTCATCGTCCAAGCCTCCGCGTACGTACCTTGCCGTTGACTGTGCCCTTTCAGCTTTGTCTAGTCCAGAAATAAACCCCTGGTCTGGTTACGGATGTCATTACTCTGCGATTATCACTGCCCGGGTTGCTCCTCTTGGCTTCCAATCAGCTACGGAGCGGCTGTCGCGGTCAAGCAACAGCTCTGGCGCCAATCAACCAACCCCCTTGACATTTCATCGGTACTCGACATGGTGGTATCCATGGCCGGCAAGTGGGCTAGGAATGGGGCGGCGGCTCTGCGCTGCATCAAGCATGGAAGCGTGAGAGAAAGATTGGCAGCTGCAGCTGGGAGACGACAATTGACCGCCCCAGCCAGACCGATGAGCGTGAGCCATGTATCCTGTTAGCTCCGGGCCAAGCCATCACACGTACAGCAGCGCCGGAGGATGGACGAGATGTAGATGCACCGCCAGAGAAACTCGTCATCTGCCGTCGTAATGATCATCAGCAGGCCCTTACGTGGGACCCTGAGACAGCGACAACTGAAGAGACGGCGGAGAAGTGGACGAGGCATCGACAGTCATGAGTGCGTGATGGGGATCGCCACGCAGGGCAGGGCAGGGCACTGCCACCGATTGCATTACATTGGCGACAGGGAAACAGGGCATCTTGTCGATGCGATGATGAGGCCTGCCCCCAAAATGTCTTGCGGTTTGGTGTTTTGGGCTGCTGCGCCAAGATGCCAAGCTACTAGTGTCTCGGAGGGACTGCTATACTGGTGCTGAACTGGAATTGCCAGTCCCAACATGTTGTGTACATGCCAAATGGGAGCACTGGTGTAAGTCGTGTGCGACGTGGGTTGACCATATCACCAGAAGGCATCTTGGCTGGGGATTCCGCGAAGAGGTCAAGGCGGAAAGGCTGGCAGTCAGCCCGTCTCCCTTTTTTGCTCATGGGCCTACGTAATAGCGCACGCGCTCAAGAGATAGCGAAACGAAAGGGCAACAGTCGTTGATGACGAGACCGAGGCAGGCCAGTTTGGGCGGAGCTTGAATGGGCGAATGGCCGACGAGGCAATAATGGCCATTGGACACCTGGAGATGGATCAATGAGGATCCACCGGCAGCTACCTGGCCTTGCTGGCCTGCCTGACTGGCCCTGGGTCGCGTCGGCAGCGGCTCGGAAATGGGCCATGGAGATGGGCAGTATTAGCGGTAGATCCATCTCTCGGTCGATGTCGGTGTCTTGCCAGAGCTAGGCCCAGCTCAGTTCAGCTCGGCTCGGTTCAGCCCAGCCAGCGCAGGCTAAAGCAGTGCCTCTGCTACCAGGCACATCGCATCGTCATGATGGAGGCCGGGTTGGCAGAAAGCTTGAGGGTGTTGATGTGAGGAGGCCGAGCCTGGGGAAGCCGAAGGTTTCGGCGGAATTTGGGGGGAGCCAAGGCCGGGAGGCGGCGCAACAGTCAAACAATTGGCCCATGCACCAACCCAATTCGACTCGAGGCAACTCTACACAAAACAATGCAATACTGTACACACAAGGCAGAACAGGGCATGACAGGGCAGAACAGGACAGCACAACCACAAGCCGCGGTGCAAGGCGAGTTCAATCCACTTTTGGAGAGGCGGATGGGCTGGCAAATGGCGGAGGATGAAACCCGCGCACTGTACCTGGTTGCAGCAGTGCAGCAGTGCAGTGCAGTGCATCGAAGTGCAATGCAGCAGGGAGGCAAAGAACCCAAGGCCTGCCTGTACCTACAGCGAGCGCAGTGCAACGCAACCAACGCAGCGCAACAAAACAACAGGCCGAACAAGGGGAGCCAGAGGGAAAAAGGGAAAAAGACGAAAAGAGGCAGGCTGGCCCACTGCCACTTGGACATTCACGGCCCCTGATTGGGACCCCGTGGCCCAGCAGGGCAGGTCCGCCGGCCGGTTACCCCCCATCTCTCGATGCATCTCCAGTCTTGTCCAGCTCCAGCTCAAGCGTCAAGTTCCATGGGCCCCAACTCCCGCCTCGTCTCGTGGTGAGTCGTGGATGCGTGGGCGCGTGGGTGCTCGCGCTCGCTCTCACTGTCCTGCTCTTTCCCTTTCTCTCCTTGTTCGAGAACACGCCCCCCACACTGTCACTCACCCACCCCAGGGCCCGCCCCACATGTCGCCACGCCCCTCCATGATCCATCTCCGTTATTGCTCTGCGCTCCACCCCACTCCCTCACTCACTCACTCACTCACTCGTTCTTCACCCATTATCCAGGGTACGTACCGCATCCACTCATTCGCTGCAGGTATTCGGTGCGGCTTCTTGCTATCTGCGCATCCATATCCATATCCACATCCACGGCGAGCGCCTTTTTCGTTATTTAACTTAGAGCCTCCCGCCCTCTCTCATCCTCCTCTAAAGCTATTTCACCTCTTTGCTGCCTTTTGGCCCTGTCTTGCTCACCCATGCTCCGCTTTATGCTCCAACATCAGCCCTTTGAGCCCATTGATCGGCTTCCATTGCACTGAGCTTACACCCTCGAGACGCAGTCGAACGAGACCGAATCCAGACGACAACCGACTACAGCAAGTCTGCCATTCACCTGATTCCTTGGCTCTGGCATTGTCCCGCAAACGAACAATTCATTCCGCCGGGGACTTGCTCATCACCGACCCAAGGATACACCACCTACACTATACACCTTGCTGCAGTCAACCTGCACAGGCACACGACACTGGATCCCAACTCGCTCGGCATCTTGAAGATATCCAACAACGGCCCTCGACCCCGCCAGCGGCTTCAGCGGCAGTCGGCGAAACAAGAAAACTCGCCTCTCCGTGTCCCGTCGATTGATTGATTGATTGATTCGGATCCTCCCACACAACTTGACGCCAGGAAGCCGAATGGTCTTTGCGCATCTGGTTCCTCGCCGTTCGCAGTGACCCGCCCGCCCGCCACTTGGCGCACGACATTGCTGTACCTCCGGGACCCCCAGTACCCCGAGTCGCTAGGCCTGGTTGCCTCTAGCGCCCACCCTCCATCCATTCTCCATCCTCCATCCTCGACCGAGTTCGCAGTTAGCGGCCATGGCGGCACTGTCGGGCCCAGGGATGCTGGCCCACCAGCACCAGCAATACCAACAGCAGCAGCAGCAGCAGCAGCAGCAGCCTTCAGGTACGTCGCCATCCATCTCTTTGCCTGTCCTGTCCTTCTTTGCCCCTCCCCCCTTCCCTTGGCTTGGCTTGGGCCCTTGCAACATAACGTGGAACCCACCCAGACCTCGGCCGGGCCTAGCCTGTGACGTCGGGCTCTGTCTGCCCTGTGCGTTTTGTGCTGTGTCCGCCTTGTGTCCGCCTGCAGCGGCTTGTTTTGCTTGCATCCATGGCCCATGGCGGCTGCGGCTGCAGTGGCCCACGGGTCCCTGTGACCCTGAGCCTCCAGCGCTGTTTCTCCCTAGCCCAGCCATCCCGTCATCCACCACCACCACCACCCGGTTCCAGCTGCCTTGGTCGCTCCTGGATCTGACGTCGCGCCTTTTTCATCCCATCTTCCAGTCTCCATTACTAACTCATCCGTCGCTCTCTTCTCAGATAAGCCTGCCCTGTCCTCATCACCTCCTCGCAACCCTTCTACTAGCAGCTTCTCCTCGTCGCCCCGCCAATTTGATCTCTCCGAATCTATTCTCGAGGAAGGCGGCGAATCCGGCAGCGAGTCCCTTGTCGAGCCTGTCACCCCTGTCAGCGGCCGTTACTCGCAGGACTTTTCCATCCAGAGCCCGTCCCAAGACTCCGACTCATATCAATCCAAGGCCGTCGCTTTGCCCATCAACCCTCCTCCGACTTCTTGCCCCAACGACGCTTCCGCCCTTGGCATTTCCCAGTCGTTGCCTGCTCAGGTCCCCGTGCCCTTTACCCCCGTTGCTGCCTCGCGCAATCCCCTCAATATCAACACCCTCACCCAGACCGCCACCAACGTCGACTACTCGTCCTCTCCTCAAACCGCTGACTCGGACGCGGCCTCTGCCGGCGCCCCGCTCACTCGTCGCTCAACCCGCGGATCTACTTCGAGTTTCAAGCGCACAATGTCGAGCCTTTTCCGCCGATCAACATCCCAGATCCAAAAGGATCAGGGCTACGCTGTGACTGATTCTGGAGTCTCGGTTACCTCAGAGTCTACAAACACAAACACAAACACCACCGGCAACACCCCTTCCCGAGCCAGCCATACTCGGCGTTGGTCCATGAACCGGTCATCCAACACAACCCGCTCCAACTCCCCGCCGTCCCCCGGTCTGGAGATGGCTCCCTCACATCGTGAACGCCCGCCGGTGAGCAGTACACCGAGCCAAAGTAGCCAGATTGACAACAAGAAGAACCGGACGGGCACTGGCTTCACTCTTCGTGGCCGCGGCGTCAACTTTGTTGGTGCAAACGTTACCCGTGGTCCGGTTCGCCCCGAGAGGTCGTCGTCGATACGCAGAGCCAGCAGCTTTGACGCTGGCAGCAGGCCCTCCACCCCTCAGGGAACCCCCTCGGAGCAGAATGACGCAACCTACCCACCCGAGCGTCTACCCTGGGCGCTACCCCCGGCAGAGGGCACTGGTGCCAAGGCTCGCCGCATGAGTCTTAGCCTCCCCGATGACTTTGCCGTCGACGTTGCCGAACTACAGAATGAGTTTGAATACCTGCACAAGTTCCTCGGTCGCCATGGCAAGCATCTTGGTAAAGGCGCTGCGTCCAAGGTCACACTCATGGCGCGCAAGGGCTGCCCCGAGGAGCTCTACGCCGTCAAGGAGTTCCGTGGCAAGTCGCACCGCGAGAGCCAGGAGGAGTACGAAAAGAAGATCAAGTCGGAATTCAGCATCGCCAAGAGCCTTCACCACCCCAACATTGTCGAGACCATCCGCCTTTGCACCGACCACGGTCGCTGGAACCACGTCATGGAGTATTGCTCCGAGGGCGATTTATTCAGCCTTGTCCAAAAGGGTCACCTCAAGGGCGAGGAGCGCAAAAAGGATCGCCTATGCCTCTTCAAGCAGTTGATTCAGGGAGTCAGCTACCTCCACGCCAACGGTATCGCTCACCGCGATATCAAGCTCGAGAACCTCCTAATCACAAAGGACAGCAAGCTCAAGATTACAGACTTTGGCGTCTCCGAGGTCTTTTCTGGCATCCACCCTGGTGTGCGTGAGGCCGGTGGCCAGTGCGGCCGCGATATGGGCGAGGTCCGCCTGTGCAGGCCCGGCATCTGTGGCAGTGAGCCCTACATTGCCCCCGAGGTCCTGACAAAGAAGGAGTCCTACGACCCGCGGGCTCTCGACGTGTGGAGCTCGGCCATCATCATGATCTACCTCACCTTTGGCGGCGCCATCTGGTCGCGCGCCGAAGCCGGCAACCCCCACTACGACAAGTTGGTTCAGGGCTGGGAGAGGTGGTACGTCAAGCATCCTCAGCCGGATGCCTGCATTACGGAAACCGACTACCCCAAGTGCTACGCCCTGGATGTCGGTGTCACCCCCCCTGCCCTGCGTCGTCTGTTGCTGCAGATGCTCAACCCAGACCCGCACAAGCGCATTGGCATCGACGAGGTGATTAACAACCGCTGGATGAAGAATGTGGAATGCTGCCAGATGGAATCCTACGACGACCCGACCCAAATCATTGACGCTACCAAGCTGGACGCTACCAGCAACAAGCGGATTTTCTGCCATAACCATCTGCCGCCCAAGGGTCTGGGCACTCATTCGCTGGGCAAGATGCCAGGCCAGCCTGGTTACTAGACGACCTAGATGACATGAATGACGAATGTCCTAAACGTTGATTCTGCTTTGATACGACCGGATACACACATTGGAATCCCAACAAGGCTTGATTGGCATTATTCCTTTTTCCTTTTTAACCCCCCCCTATTTACTTGAGATGGATGTGCATTGGGATTCAACGCGCACCTCTACTGGCGTCTGGAAGCGGCCACAGCGGGGCTTATGGGGGATGAAGAAGCCTGCGCGGCCTGGAGTTTTGTGGCATTTGTTTACGTTGGTTGTCTCTTTTTTCTCTTACTTGGGCCCCCAACACAAGACGTATTGGATGCACATTTGGTCATACACCGATTAGATGGTGCGAATCGTACATAATACCATCACCTGTGGCTTTGGCTCCAAGGTGGTTTCCTATCGCAACACTGTCCAACGCACTTTGAATTCGGTTAGAAGTGGGAAGGTGCCTATGATGATACAGTTGGGTGACAAAAGTATGGGATGGGATGACGGAAGAGAGCAGCTATTGTAGAGAGCAGGTTTACTTTTTGGACCCGTGGCGATACCTTTCCCCCTGGTGGGCTTTGCAAAAGGTTGTCACGACGAGCCGACGGGACCTTTGGTCTCTGCGATACGCATAATAGAGACTTACTTGATGGTCCAACCTATGATTCCTCTTGTGATTGCATGTAGTCTGAGGCGTGTAGATGTAGGCTCCCAGCTCACCTCACCTCACCTCGCCTC
>QUZG01000005.1:282098-305039 GCA_003693545.1 Pseudonectria buxi
GGGGGGGGGGGGGGAGGCTGTCACGGGCTTGGGGCGAAAAAGGACAGGTTTCGGGGGGTCATGTCATCGGGTTTGTGTAAGCAGGCATTATTAATGGGATCGAGGCAACTTGCGAGTAGGGCGCACGTCTTGCTCTTCTAAGCCTGCGTGAGACGGGATGCCAAATGGGAATGGAGCGACGGTGGGATGTTGTCTTGTGATGCTCGAGGCGACTGTAGCGCCGTTGATTACGGAGCCGGATCCCATGACCAAGAAAGAAGCCATTCCACGTTGATGAGGTTGTCTGCAGAATCCAACTGGCCGAGGCAGAGTCTTGTTCGTGCCCAGCTGTATACTAAGTAAGAGCCCATATGGAGTGGGTGACTGGGTGGTGGTTCCATCCTTGGGCACTTTCGGCTCATTCACCTTCTTCCTTGGCGACGTTGTCCAGAATCATTGTATAGAAGTTGCAAACACGTTCTGTCAGGGTCTTGTGTTGAGCTCTACCATGTTCTATATACCCAGAGTACAATCGCACCGAGTGCAGATATAGTAGTTGGGTCGTCAATTTGCTAGCTATAGCGGCTTGTCTTGTCTTTGGATACTTGTTGATACTAGGTAAAGTCGACCGTTGATGAGGCACGTAAACCATCTTGGCGCTGTGCATTATTGCATCGAGTAACAGCATTGCCCCTTGTAGATCCAGGTCAGGTCGCCATACATTGTCCAAGTCCATGCCATGTGACGCTCTCGTTCATACCGAAACCTGGCAATAGCCTGTCGCCTTGACCAAAAGTTCCGATACCATTTAAGATGCTCGGCTCGCCCAGCAGATGCTGGGAAAGGGCGATTCATCCCCTAGACTGGACAATGCGGCCCTCGACCAATCTTTGTCAAATAAGCTCGCGAATATTGCCTCCTTCATGAGAGCCTCTTCTGCATCAGATCGGCCAGCTCGTCGAGAAGCTCCACCGTCTCGGCCGGGCTGGCAATCCACGCCGTCGTCCCGACGCTGCGGGCCTTGAAGTCGTTGGACCCGGCGCTCAGAAACTGGTCGCCCACGTGCAGCGTATTCTCGCCCTTGATGACGGCCCCGTCGCGGTCTCGGCTGCGGAACCACTGCTGACACACGGTAACGCCCCAGCTCTTGTCGCCAATGTCGACAAAGACGTCGCGACCGCCGTTGAAGGCGCAAAACGGCACGCAGTTGGACTTTGGATCGGGCGTCGGCACCCGCCCCGCCGCGTGGTGCGTCGAGCCCAGGCTGCTGAGCTCGAGGATGCGCTGGACGACGAGCACCGTCTCCTCGAGGCTCTCGCGGGCGATGCGCACGTCGGGCGACGTCGCCATGATGCCCACGGCGCGGTCCTTGCGGAGGATCGTGGCCGGGAGGTTCATCGACTTGACGCAGTCCTCGAGGGCTTGCTCGGCCACGTCGAGCAGCGTGGTGATGTCGGCTTCGGACCACGAGGCCATTTCCGGGGTGAGCCATTGCTCGCGGGGCACGGGAGTCAGGCGGTGTGGCGACGAAGGCGAGAATTCAAAGAGGTAGTTTGCTTCACCACCCATGATGATGATGTTTTGCTTCTGGATTGCGTCAAGGTCCTCGGCTTCGGCGATGGCGTCGAGGAGTCCGTGGAGGCGCTCATAGTAGCGATCGGCCGTTGTGTAGCCCGCCGCTGTGACGATGCCAATCTTGATGTTCTTGCGGAGGAGATCTAATGCACGTTAGACACTTGGTGGTGGCACCTTGGTTCGTACATCATACCGAGGAGACGGGGGATGATGGGGCTCGAGGGCTCGAGACTCATGCCGTCGTCGTACAAGGTTACGTCACCGTCAAACGTGGCAAGCTGCAGCGAGCCGTTGGTGACAGCCATGGTCTGTGCCGAGTTGAGAATCTGGCGCACGTCGTTGAATGACGGGGCGACATATCGTCGTGAAGATATGTATCTCTTCCTGTCCTGGTACTTGAAGGCGGCCTCGAGCGGGAGGCGGGTGAAGAAGGGGCCCGCTGTTGGCACGAGCATCCTCAACTTGGAGGGTATTCGATTTCCTTGGCCCTGGCGAGCAACTTGAGCCAGAGTCAGCTAAATTAAATGTCTGGCATGGAGTGGGAGGCTGCTCACTGTGGTCGTCAATCATGAGTTCGACGTCACGCATAATCTCGGCGTAACGGCGGTGAGCCTCGTCGGCCATTTCCGTGAAGCTTGGTCCATCGCCCAAGATACCCGTGGGCTGCGAGTATAGGACAAAGGGAACTGCCAGAAGCCCCTTGACCCATTCTGTTGATAATGTTAGCAAAGCAACGCTGTTTTTGTCGAGTCATCAGACCGACAAGCTGGCTGCCAGGCTGACCAGGGGCTAGAGTCTGGACGGAGAGGGGCCCGCCCGGCAACGGCAGGATGCGGATTGCTTAAGATGGTCTCATTGATTGAAAAGCAGGTAGAAGAAGAGTCATACCTATGAATTGATCTCGTCGGTGGGTTTTGAGGGCATCTAGAACCGTTGTGAGTGTGTCTGGGTCATCGTTACCCCTGATGCAGGGCGGGGGGCTGCAGCTTACACTCAACACGGTAACGGGTCGTCATGACGAAGAAGGCGGAAGCAGTATGGCAATGGCTGAATGGATGAGTGTCGTATTCTGAAGCAATATACACGACTGTATGTAGAGGATGAGATTGGATGAGTCAAGTTGAAGTTGACAAAGTGTCCCTCGAGGCCATATGGGTCTCGCATCGAGAGGCGGTAGTCGCCGGGGAAGCGGGGATGGCCGCGCCGAGCAGCGTCAAGGCCTCATTTGATTGGTTGCTCTGGAAGAGTGCCAACGGTTGATGATGTAGTTACGTAGGTGGATCGAAGTGGATAGATCACGAGGAGAAGGCATTGGTCACATTGCCTGTGTACTATGTATAAAGTTGTGGAATGTGACATGGCCATGGCGTTGGGACATGGAGATGCTGGCATCAGCTCGGCTTTGGAGGGAAAGATGAAGAGGTTGACAAAGAAGCAATCCATCTGCCGCGTTTGGCCATGTCGGCAATTGGTCAGTCTTATCCCCAAAAGACTAGGTTTAGTCGATAAGAGCCAAGACTACTTAACTACGTTATGTTCCCATCCAAGACAGACAACGTCGTCCCTCAGACAAAGAATGGTAATGGCTTCGACATGGACATGGATCGCGTCAAGGGTACTAGGTCAAGTATCCATGCCGTGTTGAGCTCATTCAAGTAGACGCAGACGCCAATTGACGTTGCTCTCGGTCCAGTCTCTGGAAGTCGTAGAGGCCATCCCGAGATGCGCATCAAAGAGCGCTTGTCAACCATTTAGCAGAGCTGAAACCAACGTATGCCGTCTACTGCTTTTATATGCTCTCATGGAAACGGTACCTGACACTTAGCTTAGCGAGTCTCAGGTCCCAGTGCTTTCACAACGTCATGGTCTGTCAATAAGATGTCTGGTATTTCGGGTCCGAGTACAGAGTATCGCAAGCCGAATTTCTTCTTCTCCCGCCATCTCAGCCGTGTCTCAGGAAAACGACTGAGACAATGCCCATGTTTCGATATGTGACCCGTCCCTGATCAGCCCCCGTACCCGTCTTTACAGGCAGATGCCCAAGCAATCTCTGCCCCCATTGTCCGGATCGCATGAATCGTTGACCCTATCGTAGCAATACAACCCCCTGGGACATGCCAGTCCCGCAATGCCCGAGCACGACGGCGCCTTGTTGGGGATGCAGATGCCGGGCTTGTCGCAGGCGAGGCCGCAGTTTTCAAAGGTCCGCGGGTCGTCCTGGCACGACGCCTTGGCTTCGTTGCACGTCGGCGCATTGGGCCGGTGGCCGCCGCAGTCCTTGTATCGGTTCTTGAACATGCAGGTTCCCGGGCAGCGCTTGAGGTTGGTGCACTTTCGCGAGTCGGGGACACAGACCGAGTCTGACGTGCAAGCTTCCAGCTTCTGGCCACAGCTCTGGCCCGTCGAGGCGCTGATCTGGGCTGTAGAGAAGCCTGCCAGGCCGAGCAAGGCGATGGGGAGAAACTGACTGAAGATCATGATGGATGATGTAGATTGTAGAATAGATGGGATGGAGCCGACTCGAGAAACTGCGGGCTATGGCGTTTAAGAAGGCTCGAGAGCTCAAAACTACCGGGCTGAGCCGTGTGAGAGGGCCATTCCAGCCCTCCCCGTAAACTGAAACACGCATGGCTGGAGCCACTTACTACAAGGCTTTGGCTGCCACTAAACCTTGCCCAGCTTATCGACTGTCGACAAGCCTCACCAACGGGTGAAGCCAATCAAGCCGTCTCGATAGAATCCTGACGAGGCCTGGGCCTGGGCAGCTCGAGCAAAGTCTCAGCCACGACGAGCGCCACCGAAGATCACGCACAAAGGTTCCAACGAGGAGTCAAGTTGCTGGGCCCCTTTTTTCTGGGGAAATGGCTAATTAAAACAATCACTTGTATCGCGGGAAGTGGCTTCGTTGCGACGGCGTCCAATGCTAAGAGCTAGCGGCCGTAGACCCAACTTACATGAACGAGTTGAAGTTATCTAGAACAACTATGTCCCTCTCTCAGATTCCTGCATTCAGCCATGAT
This sequence comes from Pseudonectria buxi, assembly GCA_003693545.1. Taxonomy (NCBI): domain Eukaryota; kingdom Fungi; phylum Ascomycota; class Sordariomycetes; order Hypocreales; family Nectriaceae; genus Pseudonectria; species Pseudonectria buxi. Next base: position 286,673 of record QUZG01000005.1, read on the forward strand.
GCAACAAAAGACCGGCCTGTTTACATAATGTCAATCAGTATCGCCACATCTTCACGCCGGCCACAACCCTCTCTGTGGAAGCAAAGCTAGCCGCCATGGCCCATCCATGAGAGTGTACTCGGGCAGTCTGCCTCAAGCTGAGACTTGTACGCCTCCAACTACTGCAGGCCAAGGTTTCTGGCGGCCCTACTACTCGCATATCGTACCAATGAGAGGTTGGCCGTATGAAGTCTATTTCAAGCATAGACTTGCTCGCTTTCAGTAGTTGTGACCTTGGCCTATCAGCCTTATGATTTCCCAAGTCGAGAGTGGTTGCCTACATACTTGTGCTTTCTACTCTCGCATAGCTACTTTTTTGGTATATCCCTTGAATAGGTTTCTGTAGCAGAGACGCTTTGCTTTTCGACTTGGATAAGTGAGACTTGCGATGCGTCACAGTCGCCTCTGCTATGCCGCCGTCTTGGCAAAGGCTCCCAGTATCCCAATCCACAAACTCAGCTCGCTTTTCTCAATCTGCTCAATCCGAGACAGCTAAAGTTACTGCTTTATGGCATCCATCTTATCAAGGGCTCTATGTAGTAATGATCTGGCTGTCAGCCAGCGCCATGCAATCAAGTGCTCGTACAAGAGGCCGCCCTACATTCGAGACCAATGCTGGTCAATTCCCCAAACACTTGGCGGTCTCGGACCTGATGATGGCTGATATGCAGGCCGTCTCCTTACAGGTGCTTATTGGTCGATTGGTCGTGTTCCTTGTTTGAGGATAGTGTTGAGATATGCAGAACAGGAATGGCCGTTCGTCTTGTGTGTCTTGACCAGCGTCGACATGGAGGTGTCACAAACGCCAGCCATTGATGATCAGAAAGCAATTCGTATCTTACTGATCAGACGATTAGTTGACCATCTGCTGTCGTAGATAGGCCTTGAACCGGGGTCAACATGTTACCTGGCATCTCTCGAGTCTTGGCACTACAACACCTCAACTACTTTGACCAACTCCTCTAGAACAAGATGAACAAAAAGATGCAACAGACCAGCATGCCAATTGTAGAGATGGTTCGGCCACCAAGCTACAGATTGAGATTATTTATAGGCTCCGAAAGAACCAAATCAAATACCAGTGACCATCCGGCAAAAAGAAGACTTTGCTCCCCGAAACCTGGTTCGAACAGGTGACATTGAGATAACGATGAACCATTACAGTCTCACGCTCTTCCAACTGAGCTATCCGGGGATTTTTTTGCTGGGGTCAGCTTTAGTCGTTTCCTTTTTTCTGGCCCGCAGTTGTGGGAACCAACCTGGCAGCCAGGGTTCCCATTCTTGCACAAGCATCTGCCTTGTGTCTGAATTTTGTTCATGATGGACTCCAAGAATAGACGGGCTGTGCATTGTTGCCAATGCTGATTCAACCGTACAAGTTGAAGTAATAAAAGGCCCGACGATTCTAGCGAGCTGCTGTCTAGAGTGCTGCAGCAGCGGGAGCAGTTTCTAAAGTCTGGCAACAGCTCTCGTGCACTCCATGACGATGGCGGAAGTAATATCAAACTCTTGTTTGGCGTTCTTTAGGTGAAGTATTACATGACCATGGCGTATGGCCATGGACAACCCATTAAAGCATAAATGCAAGTCACGTTGCGGTATATTCAAAGCTATGTGATGTAGGTGGGCAAATTCATAGCGATGATGGAGACTGATAGGGCTATCTGCACAGACAGTGTCGTCCTGTTCTCGGCATTACAATAAGACCGTGTATATATAGAGACAACTTATCATGTGCTTGGCTCCGGAAGCAGCGAGACCAGCGTCTACAGTCAAGAATGGATGTGACTGGAAAAGCCCCTTTGCCCATTCCTGATGCCTGGCCTTCATTGTAGGGCCCGTTAGGGACGAGGCAGACTTCCTCTTGCACGCGAGGCCATCCAAGTGCTGGATTTATAGTCCATTTAACTGAACTGAACTCTTGCTCGTCTTAAAGTAGTACCCTACAGACTTTAACAGGGTGTAAGAGCTGCACGCGAGTCTTGACATATTGACATCTCAGATCGAAAGACCCTTCTACTCAGCACCCTCATTCCATCTCTGCCTTACAGACCCAGGCGGATGGTCTGCCAAGTCACGATGAGAAGGACCGTGATGATGGATCCCAGGGTAGGCCCTATCCCACGGCGTCCGGCAAGGCCCCAAAAGATGGTAAGAGATGACAGTAATGCAGCACCTGTCCCGAAGCACGTCCGTCCCCAGCTCGACCGTAATCTCAAAGTCTGCAAGACAGAATCTGCAGAAGCTCGGCGCATTGCGGCATGCCGCCAGTGTGTCGCCAGGCCCCCTCATCCGAAGCTGGCGTACCTGCTCCGAGTTCCATTTCGAGACACTGGTGGCAACGTGAGGGCAGACACAGTGTATTTCTGCCTCGATGGACTGGCGAAAAGCGACAAGGGACATGCCGCTCTGCACCGGGGCAAGTGTATGCTTGCACCTGAGCACGAGCAAGTCATCCGAGATCCGTGCCGACATGCTCTGGGACACAATGATCCGGCTACATGTGCGAGGCTTCAGGCTGACTGTCAGAACCTCGAGGGGTAGACCAAAGGTAGGGCCGTATAAATGTCGGTTCATGACAAGCCGCGCAATATAGTACTTGACCCCAAGCGCGCTGCCCAGTGTCCGCAGTCGAAACAGGCTGTGGTTGATGTTGGCGATATTCTGGGGCGACTGGCACCGGTCCACCAAGTCTGATCTCCCGGGGCCCAACAGCTTGTCAAAGCTGTGAAGCTTGGTGCAGATGTGACAAAAGTACAGGTGGTCGCCAACGTTGGGGTTCTTTTCCAAAAGCTGCAAGAGAGCCGCCTTCTCTGCCGCCCTCGGCGAAACAAATATCTTTGGATCGAGCTGTGCGAATGCAGACTTGCACGTGAGCGACAGACAAACCGCAGAAACGGGATCGAGAAAAGATGCAATGTTGAGGTAGAGGTCGACGGGTAGATTGAGAAGGCCCGACGTGCATTCTGGGAGCTTGGGCGGGGGCTTTGGAGCCACGAGGACAGACTGAAGCTGACCCATGATGGCAATTGGATGATGGTGATGAAAACGAGGAATGATTAGGGATGATGGCATCTTTTTTGTGCGAGGAGAAAGAACATAAAGGCCCTGAAGCATGGTACAAGGCAAATGGCCCAAAAGGTTGCGATAACTTCGTCGTCGCGCAGCAATATCCACCAAGATTAAAAGTTTAAAGGAAGAAACAACACTCATAAAGGTACGTGAAGAACGTTTAGCTTTTCCCCACCCCATAAGACGTTATTCGTGAGCGGAATCCTGCTGATACGATACTTTGCTGGCAGCCGGACGAACAAGTGGTCAATTGCAACGTGGAATGTCGCAGAGATTAGTCGGCAAAGCCGAAGCCTGTCTGACATGAAGACTCTCACCTAATATACGAATCCTAAGGATTTTCGTTGTTCTTTAACCAAGCCCGAAGCTCGAAGACGCTGGTGAGCGCCGCACCTCCAGGACTTGGGAATCAGGCTCCGAAAGACGGTGCTTCCAACAACAAGTCAAGCGACGGTTTGAGCCGGTCCTGGATGTCAGTTACGCTTGTTTCTTCATACATGTTGGCTTACTTGCAATTAAGAGAGAGACTGGCTTCTTCATCAAGAGGCCAATTATCCAACACACGAGGTTTCCGCTGACCAACCCACCAATGTGGTTGATAGCCTGCTCGAGCTATGAAGTGCGTTCAGGTTTAGATAATCCCCCTTCGTATTTAGAGCCTCGATAATGTCTTTTCGGACGGGCCAGGGTCTTTGGGAATCTACCAGCTGTCGCGAAAGCCAGGGCGACTTGAATGATTGAATGGGGTCGTCACATACTTGGAACGGCACTTGATGGGACAGAAACAGTTGGCAACCACCAATCAATACATTATAGCATCTTTATTGTAGATAGCGTCAGCATGGGTATGATGGGCAAACGAATCTAATGGCGTAAAAAGCACACGCCTCCACAAAGACTCCTTGTTACTCCAAAGAAAAGAACAAACGCCCGAGTCCTCACTTGCATCAAGGCGTCGGAAGCTCATAGACCATGCCCCGGCGCTCTCGCGACCTTTCCGGCTTCGTACCCTCCATCTCGGCCGCGCACTCGGTTCCCATCTCGACAAACTCCTGCTTCTTCGGTCGTTGGAACATGGCAATCCAGGATCGGTCGTGGCCGGCTTGTGGTTGACGACGTCTCCAGAGGAAAAAGGCCAGGACGGCGAGCAGCACGCCTCCACAGACGCCGATGCTAGCAGCGACGGCCGCGACGGCGCCAGATGACATCCGGCCGCTGCTCTTCTTGTCTTGGTCGTTGTCTGAGTCGGATGGAGAAGATGTCGGTTCTTCGGTTGGTCCTTGCTCGTCGGCTGACGACGTGGGCTCCATGGACACGGTCGGCGATGACGAATCCCGCGTTGTCGTCAAAGTCGTCACTGAACTTGTCGACATAGTCGTCGTCGACAAAGGCTCGGTGACGTTGAAGTAGCGCGACGCGGCCCTGCGTCCACTCTTGCCCGGCTCCCAGAGCTCGAGGATGTAAATGGGGCTCGCGTGCGGATCGTGATAGTTGTTAAACTTCCTGAGGTATCCATCCTCATCCCACGAAATCTTCCATTCCGTCTTGGTCGTGCTCTGGTCGAATACTAGACGTAGACGGCATTCCGATCAGCAGAGTCGACAGGAAAAGCGCTTCCAGGCAACGAGACTCACGGCCAATCCAAGCCCACGCGGGTTTCGACATGTTGCCGTAAAAGTCGCCCTGGAAAATGGTGAGGTACACGGCTCTGTAGTCCGTCTCCCACTCGACAGTCATGACATCCCCCAGCGTCACCTGGATGGCGTCGTTCATGTCGCCAGGCACAATCGCGGGCGGCGGCGAGATGAACCTGTTTGCGGCCTCGACGCCGGCGAGGCAGAGCACGAGTAACGATAGTGGCCCAAACATGTCTGCTTCTGCTACGCAACACAGGAAGAGGTTCGAGGTCGGCGGTAGGGAGTAGGGCGTCTAGGGCTGACGACATGGGGGGTCAACGACGTATATAAGCCAAGGCACAAGTTGAAGGATCATCATGCCGTCTCAGAGAACGCATCGTCGCCCTGCATGCCCGCTGTCCCATGCAGTCAGAATTCTGAGTGATGAGAGAGACCTGAGCGGAGACGGGATCAACACCTCCATGCGGGGGACTTCCATGGACGGCTTACAGGCATCTACCCCGGTCGCGATCTTGATTGGAACAGGACTCATTCCCTCGCCCGAAGCAAGTCGGATCCTAATTGCAACTTGACGCGGACGCTGACGCTGGGCGCCGCGTATGTCTCGATGCGGCAAAGTGCGCACATGCTTGGCCATGTCCGGCTTCAACAGCAACTTCGTCGTCGTCGTCGTCGTCGTCGTCTGTTGATCTCTACTTACAACTTCACCGAGACACATCCACCCTTACGCTTTCACCTGTTCCAACGCGTTGGCTTGTTCGATTCAGCTGCTGTCGTATGTCTAATCTCACCAGTCTTCAGCTCCATGCAGCCACTCGATGGCTTGCAAGGATCCAGCTCCTGTTCGTGTTTTCTGTCCATTCCGCGGCAAACCATCCATGCATGCATGGCCTACCAAGTAGCTGACTCGGACCACCAACTACATACATGCCCTGGACAAATTCCTTGTTTCACATACTCTTGCTTATACGAATGACTCGGCAGTTCTCTGGGGTCCCGCGACACCAGAGAGTTCTTCTCGGGTTCCAGCAACTTTCCACCCGCCGAATAATTACCTCTCTACCCCCTTACCTTGGCTGCCTAGGCAGGAAGACAATGGTAGATTCATCTGACCGCTTACTACATCATGCGTGTCTCAGAAGTCGCGACAGCGGGCCGGCTTATGGAACATGACATCTACTCCGCACGCGTGGCCCAGCTTCGCCATGCCAAGTCTTGCCATGTCTTGCCATGTCTCTCTCGTCTCGTGTTGGAACAAGGTTGAGGAAGGAACCATCCACCTCGTCCCATCAGAAGTAGCTGCCGTCGGCCGTCTTCGCTGGTCAGTAACCCATCATGGCCAGACCACCAAGCTACGCATTCACTCAACCCTCTCCGCCGCTTACACTGCCCTTGAGAAGAAACATGTCGCGCAAACCATCAAGTCAAGAAGCACCAGTGGCGGGAACGTGATAACATTATAAGATGTGGGGCAGTCTATATCAACAGCAGTTGGGTTGTTCAGAACTTCCATCTCCATGCAGTGCTTTGACTGCACTTGTCTGTGGAGAAACGATCCAATGGACAAACCGACCCTCCTATCCCACTCGACAGCCTTTCCCTCAGGTGCAGCCCGTATGCACCGTCATCTTACACTCAACCCGTCATCCCTCACAATGGTTCTCATCCGCCCAGAGCTACGCTGCTGCGAACCATTGACGCCTCCGCGGTCCTGAAGCTGAGCGCCAAGGCGCCAAAGTGCTGGCACCAACGGCCGTAGTTTCTCGCGGACGGAGCCATTGTGTGAGTGTATGCTCTAAAATGACCTCCTTTTTTGTTGAATCGGACAACTCGTCAATCGTCTCTTCTCGTCGTCCCCCGGGGAATCTGACCTTCTACCCTTGCGAAAGGGAGGAGGGAATATTGAAATGTGAAAGGTGATAGGGGTAGAAGGGGGGACGGCATCAACCTCTTGCTTCACCAGCGTATATTGTGATATCTTTAACTCGCACCTCCGTTCATAGCACCAGGAACCGGGACAATACCGGCTTGCTGCTGCTGTGCCAGAAGCTGAGCCTGCTGGGTGGCAATCTCATCAGCCCTGGCGACGACGCTCTGGAGAACACCCTGGTCGTCCGCGGAGAGGTGGCCGGCCAAAGTGGCGTAGAACTGAGGCTGCTCTTGTTGCATTTCTACAAGACTCTGTTAACAACGCCGTGCGAAACATTTGGGACTGTAACTTGACTTACTCATGAGCGTAGCTCGGAAGAGCTGGTAAGGCTCGATCTTGTCAAGAGGAGACTCGAGCAGAACACTGTCCTCGCCCAGGTCATCCTCCTCGGGTGTGTCAATGTTGCGGCTGAATTTCTGGGCCTGCGCAATTCGGTTAGCAAAACAAGCGAGTTGACAGATCCAGGATGTGTCTTACCTCCGAGTTCAGGAAATCGAGATAGGCGGTGCTCTCGTCCTTGCCTTCAGTAATCTCCTCTTCCTCATCAACTTCCTCGTCATTCCAGTTGCCCTCGTCCGCATCCCACTCATCTTCCTCGCCATAGTCGTAGGTGGACTCGAGCTGGAAGTCGTCGCGGAGTGCATCCTCGCGTCCTAGTTGTCACATGGTCAGGGTCATGCTTATACAGGAACTGGTTCAAAGGGGGAACTTACTCTGGGTGGCGCTGGGCAGAGTCCGGAACAGCTCGGTGATGCCTTGAAGTAATCGCGGCCAGCCGACAGAAATACTAGCAGGGACCTGCTCGTGGTTGAGGCTGAGGAGTGCGGAAATGGCCACAATGCAAAGCTTCTTGTCATGGACGCGGTTGAAGGACGTCATGTTGCCGAACCAGAGGCTGAAGAACCGGTTGGTCCACCCCTTGGTCTCGAGGACCTGAAGGGTAAGGATGGGGTTGTAGTGGATGGAGTTGATGACCATTTCCATCAGGTGAATGCGATAGCTCTTCAGCTTAACGTCTTGGCTCGACAGAATATTCATGGCCATGGTGATGAAACCCTCGACGCAGCTGTCGATGTGACCTCGCAGGCTGAGCATCATGGCCTCGGCTAGCTTGCAGGCGCATATTCTCTCCATGCCGCCAATGGTGTCGGTGAACATGTCAGCAACCATGGAGAAGAGGGCCTGCGTATACTCGGGCTTCTGAGCCAGCTGGGGGGCACCAAACTGGACAAAGTTGTCGAGAGCGGGCAGCATGTCCTCGAGGTAGTATTCGGCGCCAGCTTTGAAAGTGGTGTGGATGAGCTCAAAGGCCTGCCACATGGTGGGCGAGATGGCCTTGGCAGCGAAAGTGCAGCTATCAATAATCTCAAACACTTCGTTGTACAGGTCTGTAGAGGTTAGCTAAGCTCGCGAGGGCGCTGCAAAAGGCAGTGGGCAAAAGACTTACCATAGAGCTTGTTCTCGAGCGTCACCTTGATGACGGGCATGAGAATAGCCTCAATGTGGAGGAGCACATCCGGAGTGCTCTCAAGGGTCAAGATCAAGGTGCCGATGGTCTGCAGGACACCGAGAGCGGTGATGCTCTTGTCATCGTACTCATTGTACGAGTCGCCGTCGTCGCCAGCTCTGCCCTCCCGCTCGAGAAGTTCACGGATAATGCGCATGTACGTATCTCGGAGCTGCTCGCTCAGCGCAACAGCGAAGGGCGTCAGCTCGACAGCAAACACCTCGACAAAGTCCTCCATAACATTGGCCAGAGCATCGATGTCGGCCTCGTTGGCCAGCTTGAGCAGCTGCTGCATAATGGTGGGGATGCTCGTCTTCATGCTCGTTCGGATAATGTCGTGTCGGATGAGGGGCTGGAGGGCGAGGGCAGCGGTGACCCGTACGGGCAGGGCAGGATCAGCCATACAGTCCAGGATATGGCGGTAGATGGTAAGCAGGTTGTTCTGGTCCTGGAAGTCGAGCTGCTCAAACTTCTCAATGGTGTCGCAAGCCCGAGCGCGGAGGTAGCCCTGGGGGCTAGTGAAGTCGGGGAAGACGTAACGGACAATGAAGTACTCGACCTGGTCGGCGATGGGGCTCTTCTTGCCAAGGATGACGGGGGCGAGGGTGGCAATCATCCTCAAGGCACCCTCCTTTGCGATGTGGTTCTTGTCCTCGTCGGAAGCCTGCTCATACTCGTTGACGACGGCGTTGACAAACTTGAGAATCTCAAACACCTCCTTGCGTCGGTTCTTTGTCAGGTTGACAAGGAAGTTGGTAGCGGCAACGTCGGGGGCGGAAGCCTCCTCGAAGAAGTTGAGCTTGCGGTGGAGGTACTCGTCGGGCTCCTCCTCAAACTTCTCAATGTCATCTTCGGTCAGGCACATGACGGGGAAGACGAAGTGGGTGACGAGGTTGGTGAGGTGAGGCTTCAGGTGGGTCCACATCTCCTTGGGCCGGACAGACTCGTCAAGGAAGACGAGGGTGTAGGACAAGCAAGGTCGGCTGAGCCACGTCGTCTTGGAAACCCATTTCTCAATCTCCTGGAGGTAGTGCTTGAGGATCTCGGGAGCGATGTTTGTAGTGAAGTCCTTGGCAAATTGGAGTGCCTGGTCGCCCTTGCCGGGAGCCGCGGGATTACCGTGACTGGGAAAATGATTAGTTTACCTCGTTCGAGCATGGGGAGCTATGAAGCAGCATAAAGGCGTACCGGATGAAGAGGCGATTCAGGTTGAAGTATGCCCACTTCTTGGCCTTCCACCAGTGGTGCTTCTCGCGATCGAACTGGTCACCTTGCATGGCGCTCGCTGGGGGGGTCTTGGCAACGGTCTGGAGGAAGACGGTACACCAGGCAATGTTGACTTCGTGCTGCTGAAGGAAAGGGGCGAGCTCGATCTACAGATGTGTTAGCTCCAAATTCCAGCTCGACAATGTGGGGAGTGGACGGAGGTGGGCGCACCCAGGTGGCATGCTTGTAGGCCTTGAGGGCCAAGTGAAGCATCTCTCCGGCCTCATCGCTCTCCTGGTTGACAAGCTCGTTGCAGATGCCCAGGAGGCGGGGGAATGTGGCCTCGACAATCTTGTCAAAGTGCTGTCTATCCTCGGCTTCGGAAGACTTCCATCGGAAGGCACGGCAGATGGCTAGCAGACACTGCAGACCAGCGAGCACGGATCCGGGGTTGTTGGTGTTGAGGAGCTCGAGGGTGAAGTCCATGAAGCGTGGCCAACGAGCGGGGAAGTCATATTGCAGGATGCGCTGGAGGACGGGGATGAGCTGTTGGCGCACGAGACCCTCGGAGGCGGCGAGGATGGGTAGCAGGCGATCTCGGACGCGGGCCTTTTGGTCTTCGGGGATCAGGGTAACGGGTTCGGTAGAGTACGAGTCGACTTTGGCCCACGAGCGATTGACACGGTTCTTGACGTAGATGACGGCTGGAGAGGGACAGACAGAGTGTTAGGATCGACACAAACACAGGCATATGGATATTGGAAGGGGCCAGGAGGGGACATACTGGATAGTCGGACACTAGCCTCCTGCTCAGCCTGCAAGATGTCAAGCAGGATATCCAGGAAACCGACATGTTCCTCGATCTGTATGGCACATGGGGTATATCAGCATCAGGTCCCAGATTATCGGGACGGGATCGGTCTCGTGTGGGAGGCAGGCAGCCGAGGGGCATCGGCCGGAGGGCCGGGGGAGGCAAAATAAGCAACACGGGTGAAGCGCAGAAGGGGAAGGACAGCGGTGATGAAGAAGCGGGCTGAAGACGAGCAGCAAGCTCAGAGAGGAAGATGTAGACGCAGCGGCAGACGTAGCCGCAGAGGCAGAGGCAGAGGCAGAGGTTGAGGCTGAGGCAGACGCAGACGCTCGCTCTGGCGGAGGGCCAGTTTCGGTCCGGGCTGAGATGGAATCCAGAGTTGAGGCATGGCAACGCACCTGTTTTAGCTGGATCTCAGCGCGTCTTCTGTTGTCGGCGTCGGCATCCAAGCTGGCAGCGAGCAGGTTCCTCACGACAGCGGGATCCATGGCGATGACGGGCGACGTCGAGTCGAGATGGACGAGAGGTGGGAGAGTTGGTCAGGATTAGGGAGAGTCGGATGGCGGGGCATCCACGGAGGACAAGACGCAGAAGCCAGCAGCAGCCAGTCGGTAGCAGCAGCAGCAGCAGCAGTACGTAGCAACAGTACGTAGCAGCAGCAGTACGTAGCAACAGTACGTAGCAGCAGCAGTAGCAGCAGCAGTAGCAGCAGTAGCAGCAGCGGCAGTAGCAGAGCAGGAGCGGGACGGTGCGGGACGGTAGGTACTGTACGTGAAGAAGACGCCTCGCACAGTGTGACACACTGTCGTCTGCCTGTCTGTCTCTGTATTCCTCTGCCAGTCAGTGCAGTTACAGTTACAGTTACAGTTACAGCCAGCACAACACAACACAACACAACACAACACAGCACAACACAATACGTCAAAGCAAAGCAGGGCAAGCCAGGATGGAAGACACACCAGGGCCAGCCAGGGCCAGCCAAGTCCAGTCAAGTGGATTAGAATTGGGCCCCGGCACCAGAGATTGCGCCCAAGCTGGTCCAGACAGCCAGACAGACACAGTAGGGCTGCGGGCTTGTGGGACGCAATTCGGCGCCAACGGGGCCATGGTGGGCTTCACGCCGGCACCACGGAGGCCGTTCATTGCCAGGTCATCTTGAACTTGCAATCCCTCGAGTTGAGTTGTCCGTCTCTGGCCGGCGGATGGAATATCTGGTACAGGGGTGGCTCTGCATACATCTATCTGCCATGTCGGGTCGGTAGGTCAAGGACAAAGGACAGACAGACATGAACAATTCGCCCATGCCATTATCACGAGAATCAACAAACGTCAACTGTGCGGCAGCATGGATCGTCACCCTCTGACCTGACGTGACGTTAGCCCAGCAACCCGACCCAACGCAGCCACTGGCAACGTCAATGTCATCCACCGAAAGCCATAGATTCATATCCATGCCGCAGGAACAGCAACAGGAACATCTGACAAGACAGGGGACGTGGGGGGCTAGCCAGAGGTTCACGATGGATTGGATGCTCCAGCGGCTTGCTTGCTTTGCTGCACTTGCACTGTACGGATACAGACGCTAGAATACTTACAGCAGGTAGTGTACCTTGTCAGACTACGTAGTACTCGCCCCAGGCCAGGTACCTCGAGGCTAGGCCCAGACCTAGACCTAGACCTAGACCCAGCAAAAAAACCAAACCCCGAAAAAAAATGATGCGTCCGCACAGAAAAGACGTGCCGTGGTAGGGTCAAGCGGCTAAGGCTCGGCTGGCCAGCACTAGCACTCGCAGTATCACTGGACTGGACTGGATTGGACTGGACTGGACTGCAGTGAGCCAGGGACAGCAGCCGTCGGCAACTGGCACTAAACGAAGGGTCTTCTCCAACCAGCGAGAGCGGCGGGAAAAAAAATATTGTGCCGTTCTGCTCCAGCCAATCATGGCTCCTGCAGCCCTCATTGCTCACCCAGTCGCTCCACCGGGTCATCTCACCGCCTTTGTTCTCAAATCTCAACCAGCGCTCGGTCCCGAAAAGGAAAAAGCTGAGGCTGAGGCTGAGGCTGGGGATGAGGCTGGGGATGAGGCTGGTCAGCAACACGACACGTGCAAAAGTACCTGTCTTTGCGACCTGGCCCAAGACACATGACGTACACTCGCACAAAAGGAGGTCTGCCTTGTACCGATGACCTGTCAGGCAGAAGAGTGACTTGTGTAGCCAACAGGGACCATGTGACCCAGAAGATAACCCAAGAGATGATGCTGCTGGAGACACAGATGCATCCAGGCAACATCATCACAACCACGCAATGGCGCAAAACCATTGCCAAGCGCAATCTGCTACCTACACCAGCTGCTAACTAAGCTCAAGCAAGTCCTTCTCAGACAACAGGGCAAACAAACGCTTCCGAATCAGTTCAGCCCAGCTCCGAGGCTTTCTGAGACTGAGACAACCATCTGCCCTCGGCCCTCTTCTCTCTTGTCGTCCCGAAACACAAGTTGCTCTGCCGTCTCTGGCGACAGCCTCGATGCAGCTGAATAACCTTGCGGGTTCTGGCTCGGCCCACCTCGGTCACATCTATCACGGCACGCAATCCAAGCCATGCGCTAGTTGCGCTCTGATGTCTGGGGAAGCCTAACTACTTGGCCTACAATCACCGGAATCACACTTGCTACGCATGATCGATTTGAGAGTATTACCATTAATTCGCATCTATCTCTACCCGCGCTCCAAAGACAATCGCCACTCGTCATGGCCATCTTACGACCTGCGACACGCCAGATTGTCAAACTGGAAGCTGTTGTCACCCTCTTCCTTGGGCTGCGGGCTAGCAGCGTCGATCCAGATGCGGTCTCGTCCATCTGCAGACGACATGAAGTAAAATGTGCCGCTCATCCAGGTGCCCGTTTGGCTTGGGCCCGTGGGATATCTGTTGCCAATGGCGACGGGGTCGTCGTTGTGATAGATGCGCAGGTAGGGCACGTAGTTGTCGTAATCGTAGTAGTTGTCGAACCACCAGTTATAGTCGCAGCGGTACCCGATGCCGCCCGAGGTCCGCACATCCTGGTACATCTCGAGGAGGTCGTTGTCAATCATGTTGTACGACCGGAACATGTACTCGGAATTGAAGCCTGGTGAGACAATGCTGCCACGCGTCCGGCTGTCCTGGGAAAAGACAAAGGGATTCCTGCCGTCCTCGAAACCGCCGTTTCGGATGGGCGAGTCGTCGTCGATGGGCGGCTTGGGCACGCATTTGCCAGCATCGACGCCCAGCGAGCCGACGAGGGCGGAGCAGACGAGTGTGAAGAGCAGTTGGCGAACCATTTTGAAAGATGTGCTGGTGAGAAGCTGAGACTGACAAGGGATAGGAAGACGACTCAACCTTGAAAGGGGTGTCGTGTCGTGTCTGGGAGCGGCAGACTATAAGTACGACTGACCGACACGACATGTCTGCATTAGCTCAACGAGTTCCAGGCTCTGGCGAGGGCCATGCTGGGCAGCTGAAGCCCGTCGACCAGCCCCAGATTCGAGCTCCAATCTCTTGGACAAGGCTTCATTTCGCATCGATGCTAGTGCTGCGCCATCTCAGACGTCAATAAGGGGGTTGCATGGTGGCGTTGGCTAGTTTGCCAGCAAGCTCCCAGAAGAAGCAAGCGCTGTTGGTGATCATCCAGCCACCACGAGGTCAGAGTGCTTTATCGTTTGCGGCCATGCAGTTTGTCTTGTCCGAAGAGGGCATGACCTTCTCCGACGCCATGTGCGGTTGTTTGGATCTGGCCCGCGTCCAAGAGGTCGAGACTCTCGAAGAGTGCTCAGTGGGGCCATGCTTTGAGAAATGGGTGACCAACAGGTTCAAATCGAACATTGCAAAAGCGTGTGCTTTCGGGCAAGCAATGAGCTCATGGGCCTCTCGATTGAGTCGATTGAGTCCATACATGGCCGTCTTGTGGGCATCAAATACCTTGTCTCGCAACCAAACGACATTCAGTATGACATGGGAAAAGACTAAGCAACCAACGTACCGTTTTACCGTCTTCTCTTGGCAATTGAAAGGCTATTCAGGACGTCTTGACGTCTCTCGCATCTATCCACCACTTGGAGCAGCAAGGCATGGCCATTCAGCATCAACTTGCGGGCAAAACCCTCTACTATATAGCCCTCAACAACGCTATCCCACAGCCATCGATATGCCTTGTCAGCCCCTCACTCCGCAGACCTGTTGCTCGGTGTTGACGTTCCCAGCAACCCGCCAGGCAGCTATCAGCCCGCACACGCAATGGCCTTGCACAATCAGTTGCAAACCCCCACACATGCTATCAAGTCGTTCTCGACACATGACGCAGACGGCGTTTACACAACGGCCCTGGTTCCCCGGAGAAGGGGGGTTACTGTCGGCTCAATACGATGCAGGCAAACTCCCTGCTTGCTGGGCCTTTGCCGTCCACTATCCCGGGGACAGCTTGCTTTTGACAGCCGGGCGGTGCCCAGATTCATCGCCGGGCATGGCAGATGCATGCTGCCGTCTCTGACTAGTCGTCTCTGACCAGTCACCTAGAGGCAGCATGGTTTCCCGGTTACAAGTGTCAGTTCCAAAAGAAGCCTCGTGCACGGGTCCAAGGCAGCCAAAGATAAAAGAGAAGGGAAGAGGAAAAAGCAAAGAAAAAAGAAGTTGGACAAGCCAGTTAAGAAGTAAGTTGTCAAGGTTAACCTTAACCTGGCGCCATAACCAAGTCGGCCTTCTCACCAATAAAGGATGCGGACGGAGTTGCAAAGGCACACGACTAGCCCAATGCAGCCATTGCTGCATGCTCACTTACACGAGCAGGTTTCCAACTTGGGACACGACGGCATCTCTCTCTCGCTCCATAAAACAGACGGTGAGTGAAGCAAGCCCTTTCCAGACCTCCCCGCTGCCCGGACGTCGCCAAAGCAAAGGGCAGCTTCAGCCCGGCGAGTCAAACCTTCCGCAATGCGGGAGAGGCCAATGTCTCCCACGTTTGCGGGCTTGTCTCAGGGTCCTTTTTGCTGCAAGGCTCGTCACCAAAGCTCGGCGGGTAACGAGCTCGCGGTTGGGTGCAGGATCGGATCAAGCCCCCCCTTTCCCCACGGTCAGCCTGGGTCAGCCTGGGTCCATGCCAGCAACGGCATGCGTGGTTTCTAACCCGACGTCCATCCACCATCTGCAGCCCGTATCTCGGTAAAGGGCGAGGCGGGGGCACCGGTGAGCAAGGGGAGATGGTGAGGGATGGGATTGGGGGGTCGTGGTGTTGGATGCCATCATCATGCCCATCGGCCCAACAGCAGGGGCATCTTATCGTACATTCCGGAACTGGAGCTGGCGTTGTGGCCAAGGGACATAAAGAGGCCGTTCCCAAGACAAGTCCAGACACTTGGCCTCCTCTTCATCCGACTACCCGCTCAACAAGATCCGACAGCACTCCCCTGCTAGGCGTGGGGGAGTGCTAGTACGCCGCCAACCTTGCGCAATTGAGCGTGGAAAGACTACGCTGTCGCCTACGCAGACGAAAGAGCTGCTTCTAGCTCTGTCTCTTCCTCAACTTGATACCCCTTCAAAGACGATGGAGACTGGGACGCATAGGAAGCCAAGGAAGGCTCGCGTTGAACCAAGGTCGTCGGCTGTCGTCTCTCAATGGCCATGGAGGCGGTCGTGAACCACGAGGTCTCATCATCTACCAGAGACAACCTGTTGTCCCGTCTTTGGTACAACATGGTCGCCGAGCTATTGTCTACCCATCTCTCCACATCCTTTCGTTCCAGAGTTGGCCGAAATCCCCCATCAACTCACGACTCCATGACAAAAGGAAACCAACCCGTCCATTCCCGACCACGACGGCGTCTCCCACCAGTCATCGACAGCCTCACTACCCCGTCCAACCTCGAATTCAGCCTTGGTGTCGCCGCCTCACAATCATCTCCAGCCATTGCATTACCAGATGCATCAAAGAAGACCCCAGGCCTGCGGGCGTGCTAGCCGACAAAGGTGGGCCCGGGGCACATACATGTTTTTGTACCTTTTCATGGAAATGGGATCCTGCCCATCTGATAAAGGAACCTCTGAACTTGGGGATTTCCTCCATTGTTTGACGGCCGAAAAAAGGGGGGGAACCCGCCCTCCTGAGACGCTGACGGATGAATGGAGGGTTCGTTTTGCTTCTGCTTCTGCTTCTGCTTCTGCTTCTGCTTTTTTGGTTCTGCTCATTGGAGTATTCTTTGCTTCGAGGCTTGAATGGGCGTTGACGGCGTGGCCATGGGTTACAACGGCCTTTTTACTTTCAGGGGTGGCCCAAGGACAGATGTGGTTGGTATGCTTTCTTTCGTTTTTCCGTGGCTGTCATCTTGGACAGCCAGTCAACTTAGTAAACCACGGAGCACAGGCATGCAACTTTGGCCTCTTTAGATATCATCTTCTTTCATTCCTCATACCTAATAGCATGTCCCAACGACGTAGCTGATTCCAAACCAAAACCTCATAAGAAAACACATCCATCATCCCTGATCCTCCTGTCAAAGGCATCAATTGACAGCACAACATAATCGCCAATCGTCTCCACCGAGCACTCCACACAGCCGCCATCTAATCTCGGCAAACCACCAGACATTATCCTTGATAACCAAAAGTCGGAACCCAATCATGAACTGGCGTATAAAACATCATAACCCGAGAGGTCATGTTGAAAAGCAGACGTGTTGATGAAACCAAAGCGCAGACGGGGACATTTGAATCGGTACCGGTCGCAAATGGAATAATAGCCATTGGGAATCCAATTGAAAAACGTCCACAGTCTCCTACGACTTCCATATCCAGTCTGACACGGCCGTGTCAAGTGGAGCACGACCCATGTTGATCATGGCGCGAAACACAAGGTAAGATCCGAAATATCAATTCCCCGTTGGTTGGCGTCGAGGTAAGCGGAATAAAGGGGCGAATTCTCAACTCTCACCACGTCTTCGTCCGTATTGCAGTGACCATTGCTGTCCAGTAGCGCAAGGTAGGCACATGATAATATGCATCGACTTCAGATGAGAGTCCTGTGGGAGTCACGGAGTTGGTAGATCCAGTGTCGAGGTGAGTGGCCCCAGAAACATGGGAGAAAGCAACAATCAGGAGGGGAGAGGCCAGAGCAGCAAGTCAATAACAAGCCACGATAAAATAATGTCATGTCGCGAGATTCGAAAAAAACAACCATGAGGGAACCAAGACATCATCTGGCCAATGAGGATTGACTGATGAGGACTGAGGACTGAGTCAAAGACAACTAGACGGTCAGCTTCATCACAGGCTTTTCAAATTCCGGGAAGATCCAAGGAGACGACGGAGACATGAATAGTAACAGATCCTTTGAGACGGCTGGCTAATATATACAAGCTCTTGGGAACTTACCTTGCTGTCCGGGCACCGGCCTTGCCAATCTATACGTGACGTCTACTGTCGTGTTCGACAGAGCCACCATCCCGGTTGCCAGACACGGGGAAAGAGGAATCAAAAGGCCAGATCCGGGACACAAAAACACAAAAACGCCCTCGAAGTGGCGGATCCGGACAGCAAGGTAATGACAAAAACCTCCGCGCAGGCGCACGGCCGCGTGCCCTGATTTTCCAGTTCAGCGCCGTATCCAATGTAAGTGTATGCAGCGTAGATCATCCATGGGAGAAGTGGCAAACAGAAATGGTAGTCGAAACATCATCATCCGGAGACGCGGGCCCATCCACAATGCTAGGTCGAAAAAAGCAAGAAAAAGAATAAAACGTTCTCCCGGGGTATGCGTAACTGGATCCAGTGGTAAAAGCTCCGGGAGGTGGGGGGGGGGGGGGACCATGGATAGGTCGGTAGTAGATAGTATAAGTGGTAGCAGCATGTTGCAGATCCAGGCCAACGTATCGATCAAAAGTACCAGGCCCAGAGGAGGACGGCCATGCCTCCAGATGGGCGGGAATCCACCGGTAGGGAGAGAATAAGTCCGGCGAGATGCAAACTTGCAACTCTTGGTGGCACCAGCCAAAAGAAAATAATCCGGGCGGGCATCCGTGGTAATAGGAAAAGGTTGTGGCGGCGAGCGCCACTCCAGGAGAGTCGTGGTCCAATTCATCCAGGTCATTAAGAATGTATCACTCTCTCGCGAGGACGGGGCACCTCGGCGAGATTG
>QUZG01000049.1:1133-13632 GCA_003693545.1 Pseudonectria buxi
ATCTATACTATCTTTACGGGGGGAAACCCTCTAGGGAAGAAAACTCCTATACTATCTCTATATTTACTCTACTATAGGATAGCGGTAGCCCTAGTAGTAGTACTTATCGCTAAGTATAACCGAGGGCCGCGCTAAGGGCAGGCCTTACTATATATAGTAGTATAGGATATATAGCTTAAGGTAACCCTAAGCTATAGTAGCTAGCTAGGGCGGAAAAACTCTAGCCCTAGCTCGTAGCCTTAGGCTATAGCCTAAAGCTAGGCGGTCGCGTACGGTAGAATACCGTATAGGCCGCTAGTTTCTCGACGCTCGCCTCTAGACTCTATAGCTAGGTAGGCTAGCTAGGGCGGGAGTAGATAATAGTACGGTATACCTAGTACTTAGTAATAAGGCCGTACCGGGCCTAGCTATACTAGGCCTAGCTATATTAATACTAGTACCTATACGCTAAGGAATAAAGAGATCTAGGATAAAGAGCCTAAATCTCTTTATATTTACTCTACCTATATAAATTCTTTAAGGCCTTAAGAAACCCTTCTTTCTTTTCTTCCTTCTTTATTATTATTAAAATTACCGATAATATAAGTAAATCTTTAGCTAAGTATAGGACCGGTATACTAAAGGTATTAATATAATAATAGTATTACGAAAGACGCTTACCCCTAGGCTAACTATAGTCCTACTTTATTACTCCTATATAAGCTAAATATATATAAATAGGCTAATAGCCCTTTACTATAGTTAATAATATAAATCGAGTCCCTACTACTCTAGCGTACCGGGCTAACGCTATACTAACTATAACTTCGACTACCTACCTAGCCTACGTATTATAGAACTAGACCTATAATTCGGTAAGTAAGAGTACTATACTAAGGCTACGGGCGCCGCTAACCTATCCTAATTAATACCGACCGTCTACGCTACTATAACTAACCTCTAGGCCGCTATAATCTAGGCTATAGCCCTTATTACTATTAGTAATAGAAATATTACTAATATAAGTCTATTACTCGTTATAATTAGCTCTAGTACTAACCCGCCCTTATAGCTTATATATTAGAAGGACTTAGCTAATATAGTAATATAAGTATATAGGAAGTTATAGGTCGACGGTACCGCTACCGCCCCTAGGCCTATACTAGCCTAAGCCTAGCCCGCCCTAATACTAGATAGTTAGGAAATAGCCCTATTAATAAGGCTTATTACTATTATTAATATTTTAGTAAATAAGTAGGTAAATATCGTCGCCTTATTAATAACTATCGCTAGGTAAGCCTTAAGAGTAGGTAGAGGAGGAGATAGTAAGGGAAGAGGAAGGGGAGGAGGGGGAGGAGGGGGAGGGGGAGGGGGAAGGGGGCCTAATACTAGCCCTAGGCTAGGACCTAGGGCCCCCCCCCCCCGGCCTTAGTCCTAGTCCTACTAGGCCTAGGCTAAGTACTAGGGGAGTAGGTATAAAGTAGCCTACTACCTTATCGTATATATCGACCTATAAGAAGATTAAAACTATAAAGGCTATAGGTACCTAGGTCGAGGCGAAAGTAGCCTAGCCCTATAGCTAGTCTAGCGCGAGTCGTTTCCTAGTAATAGAAATAAATAAGTCTTAGTTTTATAAAGTACCCTAGAACTATTCCTTAAAGCTTATATATATAGTAATAGTAGCCTAAAGTATAAGCTCTACTAGGTATAAAGTCCTAGTAGCCCTAGCCTAGGCGTCTTCCTTTATTAAGTCCTATTTAATACCTAAGGTATAGGTAAGGTTATAGTAATATATATAGCTAGTTAAGAGAACTTAATAAATAAGTTAGCGGGCGTCCTATAGTTAGCTAAGCGCTATCCTTATATCGGCCCCGCTATAGAGGTATATAGGAGGGCACTCTATTTAGTAATTAGTTAAGAGATAGAATAATATCTTATCTCTTTATCTATACTAGTATACTAATATCTTAATATTAAGGACGCCCTAAAGGAAAAGAAAGGCCTAAAGCCTAATACGCCTAGTCTATAGCTATATAAAGGTTAAGCTCTTATACTTATAAAGGTCCTTATACTTCTTAATTATAGCTTTAATAAACGAAGGAGTAAGGTTAATAGCTATTAGGTATATATATAACCCTAACGTAAGGGTACCCTTTCTCTACTATTCCTTCTATTTAGCTAGGAGGTCCCTTAAGATAAGGGACGGTCGATTCGGTCGATATATAGTCCTCCGGTAGAGGGTAGCTATAATATAGGTAGTAGTAGTACGAATCCGCTTTAATATCCCCGATTCCTAGAGGTAGTACTTAACTACCTACCTCTTTTAGGAAAGATAGAGGTCTAAAAGGGGTATACCAGCCTCTATCTTTAGTAATCTAGTTAGGGTAGTATAGAATACCTTAATAACTAATCTTAATATTAAGTTTTATTCCCTAACTAAAGTATATACTAGTCCTATAGCTTTCCTACCCTAAGCTATAGGGGTATAATACTCTAAAGCTCTATAGGTAAGTATACTATAGATAACTATAAGGTAAATCTCCTTTACCTTAGCGAAATAGTACCCTTACGCCCTTATAATAAGTTAGGTTAAGGCTAGTTATTAGTACGGTAGCTTTTTATAAATCTCGTTAATATAGGCTTTTTAACTTAGTTTATAGTATAGCTAAAGTCCTAAGAACTAGACGACTTCTAAGGGATAGACTAGTACGGGTCCGTAGTAAATAGGTTCCTCGAGTAGTACGTACGCCTTTATAAAGTATATAAGCTCGCTCTTAATTAAGGAGAATTCTATTCCTACCTAAGCCGCCTATTCCTCGTAGATATACTAGGCGGCTTAGAGCTATTAATAGGTCTAACCTATATTATATCCGAGGTTAATAAGGTTAGTATCGTTAGTAAAGCCGATAATTACTACTTTAGCGGTAAGTTCGAGCTTTTTATAAAGAGTATTAATATAAAGGAGGAAGAAGATAGGGGAAAGGGGGGAGCCCTAAAGGACGCTAGTTTCGAGGTTATACTATAGAGTATAGTCTCTACCGATACGGATCTATACTATTCGCCCCTCGAGGTAGCTATAGAGCTATTAGAATAGCTAAAGAAGGTAACCCTTAGACTTAAGGATCTCGAGGAGGTAGGTATAGTCTACTATATTAAAGGCCCTAGTAATATCTAGCTATAGGAGCGAGGCGATACCGCCCTATACCTACGCCTCCTAGATAATATCTATAAGAAGGTATATTACTATCTCTATACCTTAGTTCTTCCGGTTACCTATCTAACCTTCGGGGAAGAAGAGGTACTCCTTTACTATATTACTAACTTAGTTAGCTATTAATATCTCGATAACTTTCCTAATTATACTTAAGAAGGAGATAGGCCTCTAGCCTTTAGTATAGCGCTTATCCTTAATAGTCTTCCTTACCTTAGGGATAATAGTTATATTAATAGCCTAGAAGTATACTAAAAAATAGCTAAATATAAGGCTAGTATTAGCGAGGTTAATAAGGGTAGTTATAAAGGGGTTACTATAAGTAGTAAGGAAAGTAGTAATAAAGCTATTTTCGCTAAGGGCCTTCTATTAATCTATATACTATATAATATCTCAGACCTCGTTAAGGTTAGTATTACCCTAGACCTAGAATAGGTCGCGTATAGGTAAATTAGCTATAAGGAGGTCCTTCTTAGAGGGGAAGAAATAGTTAGCGAAGAATCTACTTTTCTTAATTATTATAGTTAAATCGTAGCTAGAGCTATCTTTTATTATAAGAATAGATAATAGCTTTAGGGAGAGGCTACTCTAGAGTTATACTTACTTTATAAGTAACTAAACCTTCTAGGAGCTCTATATAGCTATATTAAGATTCTTCCTCTAAGATAATCGCTTAATATTATTAATAGCCTAGGCCTAAGCCTTTATTACCTTAAGGTAATCGTCTTAAGAGCCCTAAGACTAGATATATTAAAATTAGCGCTATATATCCTTTACCTCCTTTATAGCTAGAGTAATATCCTAAGTTTACTATAGTTCTATATATACTCTAGGCCGGGGGGGTTTCTTTTATAAGATAGCCCTTATAGTAATATAGTTAAGCTTTACGAAGAGGGAGTCTACTATAGTATCGAGGGCTAGAATACTATCTAATAGGGGAGCTATAGCCCCGAAGCTTACCTATACCTCTACTAAGGCTATATTAATATCTATTATCGCTTAATAGTAGTATTCTTTCTCGCCGAAGTATAGTACCTATAGTAGCCTAGAGTTATATATCTAGATCTTCTATAGGATATAGTTAGAGCTAATAAGGTCTACCGCGCCCTTATAATAAACGTTAAGGTTAGGAGTTATTTACGCGAGGTTAATTATTCTATCCTAGTCCCGGTACGTACTCCGGGTAGGGGTACCTAAAGGTATAATAAGCTTAAGGTACCGTTTAGTTATAAAGTTAATAAAGGTCTCTACCCTAAAGGAGGTATACCTAGAGGTATCTTAAGAGGGGTAGTATTAGTTAAAGTCCTTAACGAGGATAGTACGATCTTAGGTAAAGCTTAATACGTTCTAGAAGATCGGTAAGTACTATAGTATTCTATCTACTAGTTTCCTAAGTAAGTATATCGATATAATAGTAAGTCTATTACTTAGGGTTACCTTAGCCTAATCTCGGCCGGCCCGGGATATCTATATCCTAGGGTCGTACCGCTTATAAATATAGATTACGGTATAGCTCCTTACCCTAACCTAGTAGACTAAGTTATAAGCGCCCTAGCTTAGGTAAGGTAAGAAGCCTCCCTTTACTAACTAAAGCTCCTAGAATATAATAATATTATATTTAGACTAATTCTAGGTCGTTAGTATCGTTATAATATTTCTTTTCCCTATATTTTAATAAAAGACCTTTATTATATAAATAATAAAAAGGGGTTAATAGTATTTTACGATAAACTAAAGATTAAAAGGGCTAAGATTAATCTAACCTATTACTAACTAGGACTCTAGCTTTAGGTAAAGGAGATATTATACTCGTTATTCGTATACTTATAGGATTAGCCTATAGAGTAGGACGAAGGGCGGCCTTAAGGATAGCCTTAGGCCGCTCCCCCTTTAATAATAAGGGGGGGTAGGGAAGGGGCCTTAGTAGTAAGGATAGTCTACCTAGGGCCCGCGGGGAAAAGGGGGACTAGGGGAGGGGATTGTAATAAGTTTCCGGTCTTAAACTAGAGCGGGCGGGAGAGGTAAGCCTCCCTCGCCCGGTCCTAGTACTTCTAGGCTTCGGGGTAGGAGCGGCTCTACGCCGGGTGCCCGCTTAGTATTATATTAATACTATTATTAGATCGCGATAAAGGGCTAAAGGTAGTAAAAAGAGCCGCTAGATACGGTAACGCTCTATAATAGTAGCTATAGAACTTAAAAAGGGATATATTACGACTTTAGCGTTACTAGAAGTTACGTTTTTAACGAGATATATTTTTAAAAGGCGTTACCGATTAGGGCCTTAGAGATTAAGGAGCTAGCCCGGGATGGAATAGTAAAGTGTAGCGGTGCAAACGCGAAAACAATTACCCTACGACTAACTTATTAATTGTTATTTCTCGTCTAAATATAGGACAAGTTGTAAGTTAATTACGTGGCGACTCGAATGGCTTGAGAAAATGGTTCAACTCGCTACGCCCCTTTATACGACAAGGATGCTGGCTGCGGTTCCGTCTTGCCCGTCACTTGGCCTTCAGCCGCAAGTCAGGCTCTCACCAGACCAAGCATTGGAAATCCGCCTCTTCTCACTCAATGTAGTGGTAGTTAACTAATGCGTCAACTTGAACGTTGTCCTGTTGGTTTCATAAGTGGAAACGGGCCGATACATCCGGATCGAGACACCAACACCCGAGGTCCTTAGTTAGCCATTTCTCGAGATCCAACGGTCTGTTGAAGGAAGAGCCAGGATGCATTTGCCTCTTGTTCCTGGCTTCGCCTTCAGTGCACACCCGGATCCCGTCATTATGCTCCATGGACTTTCCACCAATCGTGAGATAGACCTCAACCAGCTGTCGTGGAACCTCACCGAGGCTGGATATTGCCGGGCGAATAGCACTAACTTACTCTATATTAATATTAAAAGTCGTTACCAAATAACTATGTAGTACCTTAGACTAGTTCCACATCAAGCCCAAACTTCCTAATATCAGCGATAATCCAGTCGATAGGTGTCGCGTACGTGACATCCATAGCCCCATTTGTCTCGCTCCCTGAGCCGCTGGTCATCATCCCACCAATCCGACCTTCAACATCCCAAACACAAGCACCCGAGTCACCCTCCACCGTAAAATCCGTTCTCTTCCCTCTGCGATCCCTTTTCCCCACAATACACCATTCTTCGGAGGCCTCAAACTCACAGTCCTTGTGTGGCACCCTCGTCACAGACTTGACAGAGTTGGAAAAGCCGACGGTAAAATCGGTCTCGGCGCCGTATTTAGCAACCATGATGGTGCGCTCACCGGCCTCGCTCTCATATGGGGGATGCCACATCTCCTCCTCAGGAATTGTGCCCTGGAGTCGCACACAGCCATCGACTGGGTCCAGTGTTATCTTCATACCTGGGACCTCCTTTTTCTGCGCTGCGCGAATGCTGAGGAAGCTACCTTGGTCAACCATGACTCGATTTTCAAGCTGGTCCAATGGCGACTGGTGCTTTCCCGCATGCAATTCAACGAGGGCCCAGTCGCGCACTCGGTCCATACCCCCTGGACTCTTACCAACGGTAAAGGCAGGGCTAAGGATAACATGCCCGAAGATACGGGACGCCGGATCCATCTTCATGGCCTGAAGCTGACGGAGCTTTTCCTGGTAGAGTGACATGGACGCTGCATTCTCCTGCTCAAGGGCCTCGTTGCCTCTTCTGGAAGCGCTCTGGGCGAGCCAATCGTGGTGGCTGATCATGGTAGTACAACCCTCCTCTACCCTTTCGATGGCGTTGTTACTGGGCTGTACAAGTGCCCAAGCGGGTTTGGCGTCAGAGTGCTCGTAGTTGACGTTAGGGTAGTCTCCTGGGAAAGCAATATGTCGGCACGTCAAAGCCAGCATTGTCCCATTGTCTTTACGCCGAAGGTAAAGAGACTTCGTGCCACAGTGGCCAGGGTTTTCAAAAGGGCCAACGCTAGTCCCGAGGTATTCGGTCATCAGATCGCCTTGTCCTGCACAATCGACAAAGCCGGAATGTAGTCTTGAGGCGTCCTGCGGGAATGTGACTGATGGCTCTGACGAGACGGGAGGTTCAGGGGAGACGCAATAGGTCACTTTGGACTCTTTCATCTCGCAGTGAATATCGTTGATACCGTGGCGTAGTAGGATTCTCCGACACGCCATAACGATAGCATAGCCTTGTCGCCATAATGTCGAGTTTGCCTCGACCGAAATAAACATGGTGATGGGCTGCTCATATAGGGTGTTCTGGCTATCATGGTAACCGATACGTAAGATATCGATACTCGTCCATTGTATATTATCCAGGGCCTGAAGAATATCGCGTCGAAGGGGTCCGGTAGAATCGTTCCAGAGGCTGGCGATGATATGGTTTCCTATAGGTGATAGGGACTTGCCAATTCCCCATCCCCCATATTCGTGCTTCGGTTCCCATAGTTCTGAACTTGATCGGGCGATCAATTTGGGCCGGCTGGGCAAGCCATAGTAGTAACCGCCAGTCTCCATATCGGTTGGCGGTTGTGGGCTGGGCGCGAATGCTGTCGTCATGTTGGAAATTGCAATCTCGAGAGCTGTAGCGGGCGAGCTCTTGCTTCGAATATGGTTGGTAGCCCGGCTAGTTGGCTTAATCACGCGATACTTGGAGGGGGATTGGGAGTAAGGGTGACGGGAGGGCGACGAAGTGACGGAAGAGGCGGGCATGGTGCTGTTTTAAACCATTCTGTCAGCTTTAAGTTCCCTGCAGCCGAGTGTGGCTGTGTTAGAGCGTTTGGGGTGGGAAACGTACCAAGGAGTTCGGAGATGGGTTAAAGTTAGCGGTAGCTGAATGCACAGAGACAGCGTCTTCTAGAGGTAGTCCAGGGGACGAATGAAAGCTCTAAAAGAAGAGGGCAGGTCGCAGCAGGTATCTGTAAGGTTGCGACGCACAGAGCCGGAGATGGCCACCAAAAGGTAGACCAAGGCAGACGAGACGAAACAAGAGATGGTCACGCGGAGGTAGACCAACGAAGACGAATGTAGTCGAGAACTGGCCACCAAAAGGTAGACCAACCAAGGCAAGGCGAGACGAAACAAAAGATGGTCGCCCGAAGGTAGACACAAAGACAGAAAATGAGGTTGGTTCCGATCACAACACGCACGCATCAAGCCAAGTTGTATCTAGAGAACAAATCCGCCATCAAAGAGATGGTGTTTACCATCACGTCAACAAAGTACAATTGGCAACTGCAAGGCCGGCTTGTGTGGACTCTTGCCGGCCCAGGTACCTACCTACCTCCTCGCTCATCCGACACCACGCCCGTACTTGAAGTCCTAGCGAAGCCGTCCATTAAGTGGTGAAGCGCTATTAGAATAACGGACTAGCTCGTACGTATGTTTAGTCTTATACATCTGGATAGAGGTAGATAGTCAAGCAGCAAGTCAAGCAGTCAAGCAGTCAAGCAGTCAAGCAGTCGAAAATGCCACTGAGGATGTCAGCAAGGCTGCCCTAAGTGTAAGCAAACTTGCCCCTGCCGGCGGCCGGCTGCAGCGAGCTCCTTTCGTTAAAGCGAAATAAGTAAGAGTGTTACTAATTTAATAATGCCCTTTCAATAGTTATTCCTATAATACTCTCTACTTTTTGAGCTATATAATCCCTACATTTCTACGATCGCGTATAATCTTTTTACGGCTAACTACCTGCTTTTGTCGTGGCGGTAAAGCAAAATAGTTTGCCGCGTACAGCCAAGCGCTGCTGCCTACCTCAGGCATTAACGCACACATGGCTATCAAGATCATTCACCATGTATTGGCGGCTCAGTAAAACTCCTCACGAGGGCGTGAATTTGTTCGTATGCCTTAATTCTCAGGGTGTCTTCTGCTGATGGCCGTGAATCATGGACAGGAAACGTTGAATATGAAATGCCCCAACCCGCCAACTCTTCAACTCTCTCTCCTTTACATCACGCAGGAAAATGGCGCCTAAATTCGCCCACATCCCCTGCCTTCTGGTGCAGTCAGAAGACTGGGCCGCCAGACCCATCACTCTCCAGTGGTTTGGTGGACGAAGCGTTGGCTTCCCAAGTGAGATCCATCTGCAGATGTCCCTGGTTGACTATCACGATAGCTCCCCACGACTTGAGCTCAGAATTCAGTTGCCCAAAGCTCCCAACACGCGAGCGACCTACTTTGGACCCAAGTTGGAGATTGGCGCTGCCTCGATCAATCATAGCATCACCGTCAAGCTTGACAACGGGTCTGTCCGAGCTATGCAGTGGGAGAGATTCCCTGCTAGTCAACTCGATTTACCACCAAGCGCAGGAACGAAAAGCGATACGTGGATCATCTACCAGTTCAACGTCGACAAGCCCGCTGTTGAAGGTTGGCCAATGCCTTTCGAGTCGCACATTCAGACTGCAAACGATTGCTTCCACCAAGGTCGTCAGTTGGGAACCATGAACTGCACAATGGCTCAACTTGTTGGCTCCAACGCCATCATCACCATCGCCGCCCCCGACAAGGCGAAGAGTTCCCCTTTTCCCAAGCCTCAGGACATTGAGACTGCACTGAAAAAGAGTGTTTTCGCCTACTTCAACTATGGACCGTAAGTCAATCAGTTTTTGCCTACCTACAAGGTACCTCTACCTTGTGAACATCACACACTAACATGAAGAATGAATTAGCAGCGTCGGATGGGACATCCCAGGCTACAAGAAGAAGCTGACGGAACATCGTAAGCAGCGTAGCAGCGCGATCCCGTACTCGCCCGTCATTGCGTATCCGACCGCGCTGCAAGCAGCCACCGCACTCGAGCAGGGCGTGGTACAAGACATGATAGATGTGCATATCGATGTCGATGGAGCCCGCCGAGAGACTGTCGACATCATGTTTATCCGTAAGGATCCCAAGTCCAACAGCAAATACTGGGCGCTCGTCAAGTTCACCGACAAATTCAAAGCGAGTTTCAAATCGTTCGACTCTTCAATCACTCGCTTGAAACGGGAAGATGACGCCATGGGCATCGCCTTCGATCCTCCACCCAAAGGCGACAGACCAGATGACGACTTTTGGCCTTGCAGGATCGTCATGAAGGATGTCGGACTCCCTCGCCATGTCGCGGATTTGCTTCTCGATTGCCGGCGACCCGGTGGTGCTGATACGGCAAAAAGCTCGACTGCTTCAAAGCAAGTCAAAGCTGCAGACTCTTGGACCCAGGGACAACAGAACGAGACATGGGAACACCTCTATCTAGTGTTTTCCAGGCAAGACGTCACAGCGATTCCCCGTGTTGAGGCTGTAAAGAGGGTATTTGAGTTGCCGCTTATCGACTTCGGTATATCGAATACCGACCCTGCAGTCTTTGGCGCGAGATTGCCCACCACCGCCACGCAGATAGCGCTGGCGAGTCAACCATCTGTTGCTGCCCCGGGACCCTCGCATACCATTCAGCAGCAGCAGCAGCAATCGGTCTTGGATGATCGTATGAAGATGCGATTCTTGCAGAGAGATATTGTTCAAGGTCAGTCTTTGACAACACTTTTGAGACAACAGAACATGGCTCCAATTCCCACCGTCAACTTCTTGCATGGCCACAACGCAAACCTGTTGAATGCAATACTATCACGCGTTCACCAGATGGATCGCGAAGACTTCAAGTCTGTGCTTAGTGCCGTTCCCCTTGGCATTCTTCCCATTGTTGGTTTTGCGGGTTCTGGCAAGACAGATCTGATGGCGACAAACGTTCTCCTTGCGCTTTCGCGCGGCCCAGTTCTTGTTTGCACACCGACACATGCTGCCGCAGGAAACGCCGCTTTCCGCATCCAAGACCTCGCCATCCTGGCCTATCGACAGGCCCGACAGCCCATGCCTTTGGTTATTCGGGGCTATTCTTGGCGGGTAGATGAACGGCGTGCCAAGGCGCGCGGTCTCGGGCTCGCGACCCCAGAGGCGACCGACGATCACTGGGATGCATCTCTTTCCTTGATGCAGTGGATCAAGAAGATCTTCGGCTTCGAGGACTGCGGCGATGTTCCAAGCAAGGCAGCTTTCATAGAGCTTCGAGAAAAGCTGAAGAGCGAGAAAAAGGTCAAGACCTTACGAGCTGCCCTCGAACGCGGAACAGGCTACACAGTCGACGATACCGCCACCTTCAAGGATGTAGCCAGTCGCATCCTTGCTATAGCTGATGTAGTTTGTTGCACTACACATGCCTCAACCAAAGATATTCTCGGTGATTGGGCGAAGAACACTGCGAAAACAACGGTTCTCGATGAAGCTGGCGCGATGTCTATGCCCGAAGCACTGGTTCCATGGTACGACGGTCGTCCTCTGATTCTAGCTGGCGATGTGCGCCAACTTCCGCCTTGTGTCATGTCCTCAAACGTCAAGAGGTCCCTCGTACTCAACTGGGTTGATGGTCCACAGAACATGTTCGAAAAGCATCAGGAGTTATCAGCTCTCGAGCGGATTATGCGTATGGGGTGGCCTTGCTGGAGCTCGAGACGTCAAAATCGAATCGTGAGAGGCGGGTTCGATCTTGCCAAGGAAATCTTCTACCCCGAGCTGGGTGCCAGCTTTGAGTATAGCGAGAAATGCGCCGTTGTGCACCACCCTGTCGCCTCCAAGATTGAGAATTGGCTACGCACTCGCTTCCCTGCCGTCAAAGCATCGCCACACGGCAAGATCTGGCCGGTGTTTGTTCACTGTCTCCAAACGACGGTCACTACTGTGGATACATCCAAGTCCAACGTCGGCCAAGCTCAAATTGCCTTGAGCTTAATCGAATCATTGATGAGAAACGGCGTCACCAAAT
The DNA here is from genome assembly GCA_003693545.1 of Pseudonectria buxi. Classification (NCBI taxonomy): domain Eukaryota; kingdom Fungi; phylum Ascomycota; class Sordariomycetes; order Hypocreales; family Nectriaceae; genus Pseudonectria; species Pseudonectria buxi. Next base: position 13,094 of record QUZG01000049.1, read on the forward strand.
TCGTCGTCGTGTCGCCATATAGAGCGACAAAGACCTGCTTGGAAGGCCTTATCCAGCGTGATCTTGTAGATACAAGCAAGGCTTCTATTCATGCACATCTTCGAGACATTGACGTTAGCACAGCCGACTCTTTCCAAGGTAAAGAGGCCCCTGTGGCAATATTTCTGACCACTGTCACCAAGAAGAGCGGACCCGGCTTTGTCAAAGACTCCCGCCGATTCAACGTTGGGATTACTCGGCATGTCGACTTCGTATTCGTGGTAGGTGACATCACTACCATGGACGGATCGACCAACGTGAAAGAGGAGATGATGGATTCTGAAAAGGGATGGGTAGTGGCCAGTGGCAAGAAGATGCGGGACGCCTACATTTGGTTCAAGGATAAGGGTCGTGTGGTGATAGTCGACTACGAGGATAAGAGGGCCTGGTTTTAAGTGCCGTCTATACCTAGGTAATACGGGTAGATAAATATTAAACTTACTGCTAAGGCAAAAGTGTAAGGTACCTTATCTACATTGTTGCTAGTCTAAGTCGTAGTA
>QUZG01000052.1:616-98498 GCA_003693545.1 Pseudonectria buxi
TGGCTGGAGCAGTGGCTAGGTCAGTGGGAGTGGCTGGAGCAGTGGCTAGGTCAGTGGGAGAGGCTGCTGTGGCTGTGGTCTGAGTCTGTGGCTATGCCTGTCCATGGCACCAGCTCCGCGGGCCCCGGCCGCACCGGGCCTTCTGACCACAAACTCTCCGTGGCGGCTAGGGACCTCTAGGGGGCCCTTAGGGGGCCTTTAGGGGTAGTGCCAGCCAAGATTAGCGGGGATAGCGGTTCGTAGTGGGCGGTTTCAGGGGGCTGTGATAGGCCTGCTAGGGGCGGGGCCCTTGGGCGGGCCCCGGATCTCCGGTGCGCCTGGAAGCTGGAGCTGGAGGCAGGAGCTGGAGCGAGTCTGCGGTTTGCCTGTCTTGGCCTGGTCTTGCTTTTATCATGCACCTTTTGGCTGGTGCCGCCTACTCCGCATCCCATCGCATCACGCTCGCTCTCTTCTTTCCTTGCTTCGCTTTGCTATCAGACTTTACAACTTCAAACCCAAGAGCTGCGACTGCTATCGTATCGCGGCTGTTCTTTTTTTGTTTCTCCTGCTTCCCCTTCTTCTACTACTTGTCCCTCTCCCATCTTGGCTCTGCCCCAACTTGTCCCCCCTACCTATACAGACAGATTTTGGCCCGGAATCTGAATCCGAATCTGAATCCAAATCTGAATCATTCCCTCGCGAAACCCTTTCCCTTCCGTCATCGATTTCACCTTCTATCGAGCCACCCCTCACTTGACTCACTCGACTCACGCGACCCATCCAGCTCACACGACCAAGCTCGTGCTGATCCGACTTGTTCATCGTCTCGCGTTACTCTTCTTCCTCTTTCATCCGATGCTCCCCCCACCAGGCATCGATGTCGTCGCCGTCACCACCGCCCATCATGTCCAAGCGATAGCTACCACCACCGCCGCCCTCCTCACCAATATGGCTTCTGCCAAACCCTCGCCCACCGGCGCTGCGTCGCCGTCCATTTACGCTGAAAAGCCCGGCGACTGCGAGCTTCTTGGTCCTTTTGCCATCCTTGTCCAAGCGGCCCTCGGTGCACTCGCACTCCTCTCCCTCGTCTTCAAGCGCTGGCGTGAGCGCCCGCAACGACCCCTCAAGATCTGGGCCTTTGACGCCTCCAAGCAAGTCTTTGGCTCCGTTCTTGTTCATCTTGCCAACATCTTCATGTCCCAGTTGACCAGTGGCCGCTTCAGCGTACAAGTCAAACCGCCAGTCGCACAGCGCGCTGTCCAGGACGATGATGGCTACGCACCCAACCCCTGTTCTTCCTATCTTCTCAACCTTGCTATTGATGTATGTCCAACCTGAGCTCCCAAACCGTCCGTCTCTTGTTCTGAGCTGATACCGTTACAGACCACCCTCGGCATTCCTATTCTTCTCGTCCTCCTCCGAATACTGACTGGCCTTGTCTCTTACACACCCTTCGGTAAGCCCGCCGAGTCAATCCAGTCCGGCAACTATGGCAGCCCACCCAAAGCCTGGTGGTGGTTCAAGCAGTCCGTCATCTATTTCATGGGACTCTTTGGCATGAAGCTCTGCGTCCTCGTCATTTTCCTCATGATGCCATGGATCTCCAAGATTGGCGACTGGGCACTCAGCTGGACCGAGGGAAACGAAAAGCTCCAGATCGCTTTCGTCATGATGATCTTCCCCCTCATCATGAACGGCATACAATACTACATTATCGACTCTTTTATCAAGATGAAGAATCCCGACCACGAGCGACTGCCTACCGAAGACCCCGATCATGAGCACCACAGATACGATGACAGCGACTCAGACGACGCTAGACGAGTTCATCTCATCGATAACGACGTCGACTCAGAAGACGAAACCGGAGAAGCCCCCAAGCAGCCCCTCCGACCTCAGAGCAAGGACTCGGAGTACGACCCAGATCTTGACGGCGATGATCGCACCATTATCGGGAGCAGTTCGAGTGCTTTCCAAGGCAAGCTTCCACCCACTGAGCTTCTTCCCAAGGAGTAGAGTAGAAGTTGCCATCCCAGACGTGTTTGCGAAATTGTACTCGAGCATCGCTTAGACGGCGATGGTCGCATGTGCATGGGTAGTTTTTCGGTTGTTGTATTCTTTTGCGCAGTCTCGTCCCCATAGCGCGGAAGACAACGGATGGGCTGTCTTGGTTATTTATGTTTCTTTGTTTTCTTCTTCAATATCCTTTTTCTTTCTTTTCATTGCATACATCTCTTAGCTGTTATATCCTCAGCCTGGGACGGATCCATTGAGCGTGGTTATTGGCGTCTGGGAGGGAACCATAGACTGAAGCCGGGAGGCCCCTTGATTTCAAACATTTTACTCGTTACTCCACGCGACTTCTCCCCTAATTCTCGTCCCATAAGCAAGTCACTGCAACATGTCGAGGTTGAAGAATACCTCGCAAGAGGCTGCTTGATCATATCATTCTTTTTCATATTGCCAATGTACGTTGCATGGCCCGAGAACAACTCCCCAAACCAAACCCAAAAGTTGATGTCCTCAACCAGGGCTTTTTCATTCAAAAAAAAAAAAAAGAAGTGTCCTTTTAGAAGAAGTCTTCAGTAAATCCAAGATGGTAAGAGAAAAAAAAAACAGTCCCATATTGCGGGAATCATAAGAAGTAAAAGGTAAACCAAGAAAATAATGCAGAAGGAAAACGCCGTGAAACGCCCGAGCTACGTGAGTACAAGCCCGTCCCAACGCCAGATCCAGCCAAATCTGCGTAGCGCAACAGAGGGCTATCAGGCGGCATAAATGCACGAATGTGAAACGGATTTCATGAGGCTTTGTGTTACACTCGGCCCCGACCGCTCCTCATCACGGCTGGTAGGCCTTGTAGCCGGGGTACGGTGCCGGGGCGGTTGGGGAGGTGGGTGACCTCACGGGCCGCGAGTAGCCAGAGGTGAAGTCGAAACCCGAGTTATTGCTGATTGTCGGCGATCGAGGAGCATCGTCGGGGTATTGCCTGTGAGGCACTGGCCGCGCAGTGGGCTGAGGGGGCAGGGGGGAGGCATACTGTCGCTCGGGCGCGGGGGAGTAGGCCCTGTGAGTGCTGCCGGCAGCGTAGGGAGGCTGCGCGTAGCCGTAGTCGCTCTGCGGAGCAGGAGATGAACGTTCGTAGGCGTGGTCGCTCAGAGGTCCAGGAGATCGATGAGGCGGCTGGTTATATCCATAGGGGTCTTGGGGAGCTGGCGTTGATCGAGAAGGCAGACTGTAGGCCTCCTCCAGCACCGGGGTGCGTCGTGGGCCAGGCGAGTGCCTTACCATTGGGTCCGTCGCATAGGAAGCTGCTCCTCTCGAGAATGTACTGCCGCTTGGGGTTCCTGTGCGCTGCACACCGTACTCTTGAGGAGCAACTGGTGCCGGTGGCGCGCCCGCATAACCGCCATAGTTTGAGTACTCGTCGTGATTGTATCCGCCGTAAGGATTGGCCGGGGAGCGTCGTCCGGGACCCATAGCTGCAGCTCCTGCAGCTCCCGCAGCGCCGGCGGCTCCCGCAGCGCCGACGGCGTATGAATGGTCCATGGCATATCCATCCGCTCCACTGGCATTGAAGCCATAACCTTGGTCAATGGGTGAGTAGTGGTCTGGCGTGCGGCCGTTGTTTGACAGATAGCCGCTTCCGTTGGCCTGCGGGTGACTATAAGGACTGCGAGAAGACGCCATCGATCCCACCTGACTAGGCGCAGCCATGTTTGACATCTGAGGGCGAGGCGTGGATGACTTGTTGAGCGTGTCCATCTCGAGAGCTTCCTGCTCCACCATGGCCTTTTTGGAATTGGCGGCACCCTCCCAGCTGGGCATGGCGGGGAGCGAGTCGTCTCCTCCTCCTTCTCCTCCTCCTCCACCGCGCTTTGAAACGTCAAACTCGGCATACTGTGGAGGTTCCGGGTGCACGGGCTGCGTCGTGAACTGCGGTACGGTAGCGTGCATGGGCGCTTGTACTCGATATCCTTGGTCTGTGGGCGCCGAGTAGGGATCGTCGAGGTTCTTCTGGCGATGGCCTCCGGGAGGATCGCAGCAGCCGCAGCAGTTGCCACAGCACTTGAGGCATTCGCAGCAGCCGCAGCAGCACGAAAGGCCGCAGCAGCAGCAGCGAATGATGCACCAGAGTATGCTGATAATGATGAGTCCTCCAACGGCAATGACGGCAATGACGGGCCACCTGGAATCAAGTCAGCAAAGGGACACAAAGATGAAGTTGGAGTAGCGCCCGGGGAAGAGGGTTACGTACTTGCACCAAGCAACGTTCATACAATTATCCCAACTCGAAAAGGCCGTCTTGACGTCTGTAATCTTTTGCTTTGTGTCGGCGACGACGTCTCTGCGACTGAGGGTTGAGGCAATGTTCCTCGCCAAGCTGTTTTTGAGGGTATCGACAACTCCCCCGCGAAGGCTCCGGGCCATGGCGACGTCGATGGAAGGCATCGTATCGCCAGCGTATGAGTGATGCTTCCAGAAGTGTTGGATTGGTACGAAAAGAATCGCTAATCCTTCATCTAGCTAGGTGGCCACTTGATGGGTCGAGGTAGGTTGGAGTGTGCGTTGCGCTTAAAGAGGAAGCTTAGTGGGCGATAGCTGCCGGGCGGCTGGGTAGGTAAGAAAGGATATATCTCCAGGAGTATATCGTGGTCGTGGTCGTGGTCGTGGCCGTAGTCGGAATCGTGCTGGTTATACGTCTCTCTGCCAGAGGGAATAACAGGGTAGTTTTTGTGTTGAAATGAATGGCGGTGATGTGTACGACGCCAACTCGGGGCTCAGCGAAGTAAACGAACGATTGGGAACAGACACCACGAGCGTCTGGGTGACGAAAGGAAGGCGAAGAAGAGCGAGGCAAAGGAGGGTAAAGACTGAATCGACAAGCAAGGTTGCGTTCGGCCCGTTGGCGCAGGACAAGATCGAGTCCAAGGAGAGAATGGCGCCTCAAGCGTTGTGGCGTGGTAAAAAGAAGAGGAGAGGAATCAATAGAAATGGAGGGGGGTGATGAGAGAAAGATGGTGGATGGTGGTGTTGGGGGGCCCCTGAAGCGACAAAGTCCAGATGCGGTAACTCCAGGTACACCAATGAATGGCCTGAATGTCCATGCTAAGGCAGGGGGGCGCTGCAGTAGCTGAGTAGGTAGGCCACTTATTCAGGCCCAGCCCAGTCCGCAGGGGGCTTGGTAGCACGAGGAGGATGATGATACAAGCAGGCACTACATGCAGAGTACCTAGGCGCTGGTAGACGATTGACCAAGGACGATGGAGTACATCTGTAGACGCTGAGATGAAGCCAGACAAGTCGAGTCTGTTCCGGCCAGAGACAGGAGCATGCACGGACATGCCGTACCATGTGGTTATGCAGTAGGCAATCGATTGGTCTATCGCAATGCTCAGAGAGACTCGAAACAGCAAGGTCCCAGACAACCGACGATCCATGATCCATGGCCCATCCAGTCACCTCTTCAGCCTGTTGTCCTGTTGTCCTCCTCTTCCTTTTCTTCTTCTTCTTCTCCTCTGGCCGTCATGAAAAGGAATGTCATTTCCGCATCTTCCCTCTGCCAGGCAAAGCCTCCCAGAGGCAGGGCGAGAATAGTTATCCTCCCGTCCGTCCTCTTCCGCCGTCGCTCGGATATGTGGATTGTCCAACCTGAGGGTTTTACTTACATTATGACAGCCGCCCGCTCTTTATTGTGACAGCCGCTCGTCCCCCACAAATCCAACGAACCAACGGTGGAGCGAGACAAGCAGAACAAGGTTACGCAGGGGTTAATGCTAACGGCCACGCAAAGGCACGGCACAGGCACGGCACGAGCACGGCACGAACAGACCAGGAGACTAAGGTACTTAGGATGCTTGCTGTTGGCTACAAACACTTGCGAACACCCTGCCATATCCGTCACTAGTCTAGTTACCATGATATCCATCTCCATTTCCATCTCCATCCAGACCCTGGATTCCGACGGATATCCACACAGCAGAATATCCACCCTCCTCCGTCCTTGGTCGGACTCGTCATCTGAATCTGGGGTGCCACGCGGACCAAATCACCAATTCTATCTGCCAGCCAACTCATACTCCATACTGAGAGTATACCATTTTTGTCGTCTCCCATGTCTTTACCTCGCAGTATTACTGCGTAGCACCTCATGGATATCGACTTGCATCACTTGGCATCATGCGAAACTCATACCTTTTACACCCCGACGCATGATACATAAAGCCATGATATCAAGGGGCATCGTCAACGCCGGCAACCTTGCACAATCGAACCATGGATTTCCAACATGTCATATACTATGGGCGTTCAAAACTATACGGGTATTTATAGACATTTCTGGTATCAAATGAGTGTCCACATAACAAGCCTCCTAACCACTCATCCTGACCGTATAATCGTGGAAGCAAAAAACAAAGCGCAGTAACAAATACCAAACACCCATGTCCGTCTACCTTACGCATCATGCGCTTCATGATCCTTTTGCCCTTGGCCAGGATATCACCCTCGGCGTCCCAGATCCACCCAAAGGCGCAAGACCTGGGCAGACGTCGGCAACACCAGTGCCTTACTTGCCAGGAGGCGGGCCCGGGGGAGGAGGGTATGGATCGGCTCCACGTTGATAGGCGCCCTGGGGCGGCTGCACACCAGAATGCTGGTTGCCATAATAGCCATCGTTGGGGTTGAATGTAGTGCCAGTGTACTGAGGCTGCTGCTGGCCGTAGGCGGGCGGGGGCGCTTGAGGCTGGTTGTAGCCGCCGTCATGCGGATGTTGGCCAGAGTACATGGCAGCGTTGTTCTGCTTGAACGGCTGGCGACCCACCGCCCATCCAGTGCCGTAGTAGGGCTTCATGCCACGGCTACGTCGTCTCCGAGAGAGGGACCTGTGTGAGAAAGCCGAGCGTTAGTCACTGGTCATGGCCATGACGAGAACGGGAAGAGGAAGAAGGAAGGCTGTTGCTTACATGCACATGCACAGAACGAAGAAGAACAAGAAGATGAGGACGCCAACGAGCACCCAGCGACCCCAGCTGTTCCAGGTGCCGCGTCTACATGCGCCATTGGACCAGTAGGAGCCATAGCGACATCTCCAGTCGCGCGGCAGAAGTTGTGCTACTGTGACGGCGGGCATGATATGATGCCGTCTTGTTTTGATGGAAAAAGGTTGATGCAAGAGAAATCCCAAGGGAGAATGGCCAAAGTGTGGCGCACTCGGGATAGGTCAACGGTGTAGTTACTCAATGACGTGGACGGTCGCAAACGGCGGGTTAATGAGTCGTCGAATTGGTAGAGCTGACGGCAAAGACAGCGTGTCAATAAAGACGAAGATGGAGATGCGTTTAAAGAGGAAGAGAAAGAGGAAGAGGTGTTGTTGGGTGAGCTTGACAGGACAAGGTGATGAAGAATGCTCGTGCAAACGTCGAGTTACACAACAGGAGAGACGAGGCAAGTGATGCAGACAGGCAAGAGTATTTAATCGATTACGACACCAGTTCACTGCCCGGTTGCAGCGCCACCGAGCCAGGTAAGCCAAGAAGGCCAAGAAGGCCAAGCCGCCGGGGCCCAGTTTGCTGAACTGAAAACTGCCCACGTCCAAGAGTCTCGGCGTGCCGCATTGCCAGAGCAGAGCAGAGTGCTATACGTATCCCCCGTGTGGCTGTGCGCCCGGTAGTTCGTCAGCGCCCATCACAAGACAGGCCCTGTCGCATCGTGATTTGGCCAATATTCGTTTAGCTCGCACGCCTGACTCGATACAGAACATCTCCACATACACAGCCTTACCGGCACTACCAGGTCCTTGGTTGTTCATCTTCCGATATTATCTTGCAAGACAGTAAACTACCCAGGTATGTAGATAGACCAATAGACCTGGCCAGACTGGCACCAATTCATCACCAAAGCCATGCTCCCATCTCGACCCGTCCGTCTCACTCATGCCCAAGCCAACGTGGAGCCACGACGTGCAATCCCAATCTCCCATCCCAATCCCCAACAGACTCACCTACCGCTCATGTATTGATACCGCGTACTCATGACTATTGCCATCGAGCTACCGACTAGCATACTCGCCCCTGCGAAGCATTTGCAACACTCAAAGTCTCAGCCATGGTGCCAAGGACGCTGGTGGTCACCTCTTCGATAAGTTTTGGTCCGTGCGGGGCGAGGTGACGTAGCCATTGCGGCGCCATCCAAGCTGGGGCCTTGATCTGGCCGACTCATGGAGCTTGAGCTTGAGCTTGAGCTTGAGCATGAGCATGAGCATGACCACTCCTTTGGAATTCTCAGTTTTGTTCGCGTGTGCCCTGATGGCAGGCTCAAGACATTCGACGTGCAAGTTTTCTAGAATGACAGCCAGGCCCAGGGCCGCTGTTTCATTTACCCCGAAATCGTGCCACCCAACAATCAATCAATCAATCAATCGCCAGGGCATCTGGCAGAAGCGGTGTGAGGACACAACGAAAACACAAGCATTCGTCATTAGGTTGAGTGCGGCAGATGTATTAGAAAGCCAAATAGTGCACCTGCTTGTATCCGAGTTGCAGATGCAGGTGCATGTTTAGATGATCCGTAGCCCTAACCCCCATTATGCCCATCGTCAGCTCTTGTTCCTTCCCGCTAGAGGAGAGTCCAGTTCCACGACCTTTCATTTCAGCCAGCCAGCCAGTCAATAAAAAGGAAAGCTTTTGGTAAATAGTGTACGCCACGGCTGAAGTCCCAAATAGAGACCATCCGTATACGCCCCGGAGAGAGATCACCTCGATTTGCGTCACAAACAGCCCTGTTGCTTTCTTCTGAAGAAAACGCTGAATGGCAAGGCCCGTCGTGCTAAATCCATAAACGCCATTCTGGTACAGAGACAGGGTGATTAAAAAAAAAGAATCCTCAAACTCCAGGACACCTTAGTTCGTCGTTGCTTGGTCATGAGACGCTGAGTAGTCGACATGTCGAGGTATGACATCAGTGACCCGATCTAGGAAAGGAGTAGCGGTTTCGTCGCAACTCGTTGGCAGCCTTGACATTTCGCTCGGCAAGCTGATGAGCCTGCTGCTTGGCAGCGAGAGCGTTGATCTTCTCACGGGCTCTCAGGAGGCTGCTGTTGTCCTGCTGCTTAATCTTGGATCGAATGTCGTAGAGAGCGATGAGAGTGGAAGCACGGTCGATGTCATCTTCAAACTGAATTGTATGTCAGCGATTGGCTTTCAATCAAACAAGAGGCTGTTTGGGATATGATTGGTCTTACGTCAGAGTCACCTCGTCGCGGAGTGCCCGGAGTAGAGTTGGCGGCAGAATCGGAGCGCGAAGGAGGTCCGTTGACGAGGATGCGCCGGCCGTACTTGTCAAACTTGCCCTCGGAGGACCAGGCGCGCTGGAGTCCTGAAGGGCGACGCTGGTGGTGAGGGGGGGGAGTGTGCGTGGCTGGAGCAATGTCGGAACGAGAGAGATCTGTTCTGGCAGTCGTGTTGGCGGTGACGATGGCGGCGGCGGCTTCAGGTTCCTGGATTGCGAAGCAATGAGTAGGAGAACGGGATTGGGCCAGGAACAAAGGATCAACGTACCGCAGCGCCGAGATTGCTCAGGTCGGCGAGGACCTGAGAGAGCTGGAGGCTTTCCATGCCGGGAGTGCGTAGGTGCGTGGGTGCGTGGGTGCGTAGGTGTGTAGGCGCTAGAGGAAAAAGAAGAATGCTAGAGAATTGATTCAAAGCAAGATGCAATCGTTGTTGATGTATGCTCTTTGTAGCAAGGTCATGAGAGGGCAACGAGGCAGGCCGTCGGGTTTGAGGCGGGTGGAGATGGTCGTGGTTGTGATGTCGGTAGTAGATGGGCGGATGACTTGGCAGAAAGAGTAAATTATGTAGGTAGTGGGCGGGAGCGCAGCTGAGGATATGACAAATTGACAATGGAAGAGGGTTGAGTGTGAGTGTGAGGAGGCAGTTGGTGGTGGTATTGCATTTTTTTGGGAAGCAGGAGGCGGAGGCAGCAGCATTCAGAAGGGCAAGTGGCCACCCGATCCGGGCAGGGGTGGAGCCTGCCCCAAGCTTATGCATTGCAGCAGCAGCAGCAGCATCAGAAATGGCACGTGAAGCACAGACAGAACCAGCTGCAGCCATCGGTTGGGAAATACAGGAAATAACACATCTCAGGCATGTGTCCCAGAGTCGTCTGAGCCTCTGCTTGGTCGAATGCGTCTCTGTCATCCCGTCATTTCTCCCCTCAATTCCTCATTCGTTTTGGCGGCAGGCGCATTGACGCTGATTGACCTTGATTCTCCATGCGAAACTCCTCCCCCACACTCTCTTTTCTCTAGCGCATCTCAGGATACATTGTCATCGTCTCCACCGCCGCCACTGACGGCTAGTGCCCACTGGCATCATGTCTCCCGGTTCCTCCGCTTCACCGAGTCTGGTAATCCGGAGCAGACAATGCAACACAATACAACACGAGCCTCGATCCTCAAACCTCAAGCCTCAACCTTTTCCCATTGACCCCTACAGCACTTTTCCCCTTCCATGTCGCCGCAGTTGCCTCCACTGTCTCCCAATCGGCCGGGAGGTCGGGGCATATCCAACAGACACTGAACCAGGCAATAGTTAGCCACGCCATGTAAGTTATGTGGCGTTTGTGCAGCCAGCGTAGCATTTTGTTTCCCTCACTAACTAGTTAGGTAGCATCTGCCTCCGATCCATGGGCCCAGTTCTTGCGTCCCATGGGCCGTCAGCATTGCCTCCTCCCTCCAACAAGATGCGTCCCGAGTCCATCCGATACGTTCATCCCCCTCGACGCAACCCCAGCCCGCCATGGATACATGATCATATCGTAGTCAATGCGTCCCTCCGTCACCATTAATTGGGGTCTATGTAGAGCTTGCCAGATTCCTTTCCCCCCGCATTGCCGGCCCGGCTTCATCGTCGATTCGTTGCACATCTTGCTGCACCACCCACGCACAGCATAGCATACCCTTCATCGACTCCACCCGGACCCCGGCCCGGGAGACGGAATTCCGGGGTAAAGGCTACCTAAGTACCTAGGTAGCCCAACTATACTACCTCACTGTAAACCACCCTTACTTCACCATCTTGTAAGGATTTCCACAAGGCCTTATATCTATTTGGTTACCGTGAGACTTGTGATGTTCGAAATCAGGGCAAAAAAGGCACAAAGGATCGGCTTCCCTATACTGTACCTGCTCTGGGCTGAAGTTTGAATTGATCCAAAACCCAAAAGGTAGCCATAGCGTAAAATTATCATTCAAGGTCCTAACAGCTTAGAATAATTCTAGGACATTGCCCTCGCGCCCAAAATTCATAAATTCGACCCAGTCGTAAACCAGCCGCTCCCGCTCGCCAACACCCTGCCAAGTCTTGACTTCGCTTTTAGGCCTTTTCGATTCTGCACACCAAGTCTGAACCGTCGACCGAGTCGCCCTCGCGAACCTGGAGGCTGCCAACCTTTCCACTGTGAGGAGCAGAAATAACCATTTCCTGTATAACGAGTTAGTCATTTGATAACTTGGAAGATGAAACCGAACTTGTAGATTGGGTGGGCACATACCATCTTCATGGCAGACAGAACAGCAAGAGGATCACCCTTCTTGACTTCGGAGCCCTCGTGAACTCGGAGCTCCACCAACACACCAGACATCGGGGCACCAACTTGGCTCGAATCACCAGCGTCCGCCTTGGGTCGGCTGATGTTCTCCACAGCAGCCTTCTTGTCAATGACGGTGACCTGTCGGACCTCACCGTTCATCTCGAAAAAGACCTCTCGCTGGCCGGTGTTCTCGCTGAGGGGGCCGACAGCGAGCATCTTGAGGATTAGGACCTTGCCCTTCTCGAGCTCAACGTTGAACTCCTCACCAATCTCGGGGCGGGAAAGGAAGTAACGAGTGGGCAGGACCGAGAGATCACCGTACTGCTGCACAAACTTTCTGTAGTCCTCAAAGACCTTGGGGTACATGATGTACGAAGCGAGGTCGCACTCGCTAGCGGGCCCGCCCATCTTCTTACCAAGCTCACGTTTCGTCTTGGCAAAGTCGACGGGCTCCAGGAACAGGCCAGGTCGCTGGTCTAGCTTGCGTCGTCCACGGAGCGCATCCGAACGAAGAGGCTCTGGGAACCCGCCGTAGGGCTGACCCATCATGCCCTCGAAGAACTCCAGGACGGAGCCAGGGAAATCGAGCTCAGCGGCACGGGCCTTGACGTCCTCGGGGGAGAGGCCGTTGGAGACCATAAACTGCGCCAGGTCACCGACAACCTTGGAGGTGGGCGTGACCTTGACGATATCACCAAGGAGGTCGTTGGCGTGCTCATAAGCCTTCTTCGTCTCCAGCCACTGAGACCCGAGTCCCAGCTGCGAAGCCTGGAACATCATGTTGGTGAGCTGACCTCCGGGAATCTCGTGCTCGTAAACCTCGGGGTCGGGACCGGCAAGGTGAGCCTCGAAGGGAGAGTAAAGCAGACGCAGCTGGGACCAGTAGATGTCTAGGGCTCGGACCAGGCGGGCGTCCAGACCAGGGTCGAGCTCGCTGCCCTCGAGGGAGGCAATGATGGCGTTGATGCTGGGCTGCGAGGTCATGCCAGACAGGCTGTCAGTGGCAGCATCGACGGCATCGGCGCCAGCCTTGGCGCAGGCGACCATGGAAGCCACACCAGTACCGGCCGAATCGTGGGTGTGGACGTGGATGGGAAGGTCGGGGTACTTCTCGCGGATGGAGCCGATGAGAAGGGTGGCCGCATGGGGCTTCAGGACACCAGCCATATCCTTGATGCCGAGGACGTGGATGTCGAGTGCCATAAGCTTGTCGACAAGCTCAAGGTAGTACTTGAGGTTGTATTTCTTGGAGGGGTTGAGCATGTCGCCGCTGTAGCAGATGGTAGCCTCGACAACACCCCCAGCCTTGTGGACGGCCTTGATGCCGACCTCGAGCTGGTTGACGTCGTTGAGCGCATCGAACACACGGAAAATGTCGACGCCGTTCTTCTTGGCCTGGTCGACAAAGTGATCAATGGCATTGTCGGGCAGCGAGGCGTAGGCGACGCCGTTGGCACCACGAAGCAACATCTGGAAAGGAATGTTGGGGATGAGCTTTCGCATCTTGCGGAGACGGTCCCAAGGGTCCTCGTAAAGGAATCTCATGGCAACGTCGAAAGTGGCGCCGCCCCAGCACTCCAGACTGTAGAGGTTGGAAAGGGCGTGGCTCGTCTCCTTGGCAATGCCGAGCAGGTCCACCGTTCGGACTCGGGTGGCCAGCAGAGACTGATGGGCGTCACGCCAGGTGGTGTCCATCAGAAGGCAGCCCTTGTACTCGCGGACAGCCTTGGCAAACGCCTTCGGGCCTTGCTCAAGGATGATGTTGCGCCATCCCTTCTGACAAGGTTGGCTGACATCGACCTTCTTACCGTCTGAGCCAACGAGCTCGGGCACGTTAATTTCGCCCTTGAATTTGGGCTCGCCAATCTGGCCCTTGATGCTGCTACCGTTGACAGCAACGTCTCCGAGGTAAGCCAGCAGCTTCTGGGCACGGTTCTGGCTGCCAACAAGGTCGAACAGCTGGGGGGTGTCGTCGATGAAAGTCGTCCAGCAGTTACCGTCGATAAAGGTGGGGTGAGTGAGGAGCGAGGCCAGGAATGGAATGTTGGTCTTGACACCTCGGATACGGAACTCGATGAGGGCTCGGAGGACCTTTCGGCGGGCGATCTCATAGGTAGAGCCGTGGCAAGTGCACTGTGGTAAGGGTTAGTGGGAATTCGAGTTGATAGAACCACTGGAAGGGGTCTAACCTTTGTGAGGAGAGAGTCGTAATGAGCTGCAAAGAGGTACAACAATTAGTAATGCAATGGTTCAAAAAGCCAGGAAGAGTCGATGGGCTGGTGTTGGGGTTAACGGGCGACAGCATGCCGTGAGGAGGCCGCGTCGCCGAGGACTGCAGCAGAGGTAGGGACACCATGGGTAGAAAAGTTGCACTCACGGGTAATGACAGCGCCGGCGAAGCCATTGCCACCATCGAGACGGACGCCGTTTCCACCAGACGAACGGTAGACCTCAATCTTTCCAGTATCGGGCTGGAAACCCTTGGCAGGATCCTCAGTGGTGAGTCGGCACTGGATGGCAAAGCCACGGGTTGAGATGCGATCCTGAGTCAGGCCGAGCTGCTTCAAGGTCGCGCCAGCAGCGATCTGGATCTGAGCAGCGACAATGTCGATACCAGTAATCTCTTCGGTGATAGTGTGCTCGACCTGGATACGGGGGTTGATCTCGATAAAGTAGTGACGGTTCTGCTGGTCAACCAGAAACTCGGCAGTGCCTGCATTGCGATAGTTGGCAGACTTGGCCAGCCGGACGGCATCGGAGAGAATCTTGTCACGGACCTCGCCAGGGAGGTCCTTGGCCGGAGCAATCTCGACAACCTTTTGGTGTCGGCGTTGGACAGAGCAGTCACGCTCGTACAGGTGGACAATGTTGCCATCGTTGTCACCAAGAAGCTGGACCTCGATATGCTTGGGCTTGTCAAGGAATCGCTCAACAAAGACGGTGCCGTTGCCGAAAGCAGTCTTGGCCTCGGAGGTGGCGCGCTCAAATGACTCCTTGAGGCTTTCCTGTTCGCGGACTACACGCATGCCTCTGCCACCGCCACCATATGCGGCCTTGATAATGATGGGGAAGCCATACTCGTCGGTAAAGGCCTTGACCTCCTCGAATCGCTCGACAGCACCCTTGGTACCAGGGACCACAGGGACGTTGGCAGCAAGAGCAAGGTTTCGGGCAGAGACCTTGTCACCGAGAGCATCAATGGTAGAGGGAGAGGGTCCGACAAACTGAGCGAACGAACGTTAATGATCGAGTTCCACAGAGGGATAAGGTGGGGGGGTGGATTGCTCACGATAAGGCCAGCCTTCTCAACACTGCGGGCAAAATCGGCGTTTTCAGACAAGAAACCATAGCCTGGGATTTGGGTCAATGATTGTGATTGTGATTGTGATGCCGTGGTGTAGAAAGCATACCAGGGTGAATCATCTGGACATTGTGTTCGAGAGCGATCTTGATGATCTCGTCGCCGGCGAGGTAAGCAGCGACCGGGGTATACTGGCCTCGCTTGCCAATGACGTATGCTTCGTCGGCCTCTATCACGTTATTGTCAGCAATCAGAATCGCCGAGACAAGGTGTACGTGGATGTCTCATACTTTGTCGGTGCATGCTCAGACGGTCCTCATAACTGTACAGTTAAGTTAGCTTATGAAGGCCACTAGGATGGATCGCAACGTCGGACGATGATTACCTGAAGACCGCAACCGTGTGCAGTGAGAGCTCGTGGGCCTGGCGTAGCACAGTTAGCAAACTCTCATCCGTTCCGCCCCATCGGGATGAGCCGGTAGAGGTAGACCAAAACTCACTGTTCGGAAGATCTACAAAGAGGCATGTAGGTTAGCTTGGCAATGTGAAGAACGAACGGTCTGGGTTATCGGCGTACTCGAATGGCTGTGCACTATGTTAGTCTTGGCGCGTCCACGCTATCGCCATGGGGGTCAGCTGGGCGCACTTACGGATTTCACCACGGTTGGCAACTGTGAAAAACAAGCCGAGTGTCAGTAAATGTGACTGTAGGCCGCAGACGGAACCAATTGGCATTGCCAAGGTCGCAGACTGTTGGCTACTCACCAAGAATCTTCTTGACATGCATGATGCTTGAGTTGGCACGGATGTGATGGACCGAGTTAGCTTCCTTGACCTCATCGAGGTCGTCGTCTTCGAAGACATCGTTGAAGGAGAGGGCCTGCTGGGGGGCACCGGCGGCCATTTTGGGCGAGTTGGGAGGGGATCAAGAGGCGCGGAAGAGGAATGCGAAGGGACAGCGAGGCGAAGAGTGTCGAAGGTGTCGCGATGGCGATGGCGATTGCAATGGCGACGGCGACGGCGATGGCGATGGCGATGGCGATGGCGGGGTCAGAGGGAGATGGTGGGGCAACGAGCACGCTTATCGATCTTATGATAGCACGACAGCACTCGAATTGACCACGATGGAGCCCCGAAGAGTAGATGGTCGAGAGGCAAAGGGGGTTTGTTTGGATGAGGGAGAGGAGGGGGAAGGGGAGGAAGCGCGGGTGAGGGGATTTAAGTATTGGCCAGGCCTCGATGACCTTGGTTGAGCCGTGAGCGTGAGCCTTGAATGGAGAGGGACAGCAGCTCTCTCTGCCTCTGACACAGACGACTTGACTCACTCCCCACTTTCATCGTGCACGCCCAGCCCAGCTCAGCTCTTTGCTCTACCGAGACTACCGTGCAGCTTGTCCGCACGTTTGGCTGCAGTACCTCACCTCGAGCCCTGACGGGGTCGGCTGCACAAGTAGAGAGTACCCGACGGGGTACCGTGCGGTTGTTAGCATTGGAGAGTTGCTGAGCGGCGGGATCAGCCAGCTAGCTCTGTCTAGGCGGCCCACAGGAGCTTCTGCGCTTCTGCGTCCGTCCTCGTCTCGCTCGTCTCCTCTACGTCTACCGAATGCGTAGCCCGGTGGTACCTGCGGCGATGCTTCTCTGCTCCTGTGCATCCCGTCTGGGCGGATTTGAGAATCTTGGATGGCAGGGATCCCGAGACCGGGCCGGTCGGTCTTGTTGCTTGGTGTTGATGCGGCTTGGGCGATGCTGCAGTACTTGGAGGCATGTGGCATGTGGCATGTGGCATGTGGCATGTGCCGTGGACATGGAGTACCGAAAGCATGAGCTCATGGTAGACGAGTTCCATGGTGATGACCAGGGTGGGCCGGTACGTACCTGGGCCGGCGCTGCAGCGCGTTCTACCCTTATTTCAGCTGCAGCTCAAACAGTGCCTAATGAAGAGTAAAGCGCCTCAGCATGGATCTCACGTATATACACAAGGCACGAGCAATTTACAACGGGACAAGTCAAGAGATATGCACCGCAAGAATCATGATCGAATTCTAGCCACAAAGGTACCAAACCTTCAAGTTACCTGCTTTGACGCAACAGTTTGCGTATTGCCTTTGGCATTGGCCAATCAGAAGCTTCCGATACGGCCAAGTGCATTGGGGACCTCAAAGGCATGGAATTGCGACGGGAAACCTTTCTGCCCGGCTATCATTTCCAACAGCAGCAGCAGCAGCACCTTGTCTTGCGGGATAAAACCTGGCAATGGCTACTTTTACATAGTAGCTGTTATGCATGTCTGTTGATTAATACAAGACTGTCATTCTCTTGGCTAAAACACAATGCGGCGATACCTACACTAACCAACCCCCGTCTCCACATACTTAGCCGCAAGGTGTATGCAGTGAGCAAGCCGGCCATGGGCAAAGGGAAGTTCAAGGTATCCACGCGCCATCGTCATCCCCAAAGCCGAGGATGTAGATTTGCGAAACGGGGTTCCAAACCCAAATCCCTGCCCTACCGCGTCCCAAGTTGCATGGAACAGAGCCTCCCGGCGCCGACACGGACGGCTCTGCAACGGCTATACGCGCCAACTGCTGGCTACCTCTACCTACTAATTCTCGTGCCGGAACCACATGACCTCGGTGCCGTGTCCGTCAAACTCCCCCAGATGTCTTTGCTGATTCGGCACAGCGCCCGACGGCGCTTCATGTCCGAGATTCAAGTGCGGGGGGTGGGTGCTCGACCAGCCCGTCTGTCGCCTTGTGATTCAACGTCGGCTCGATGCAGAAGCAAAAGCGGTGCAGTTGTGGAGGGCCATCGCATTGCCCACCGGAGCCGGTCCGAAGGCGTCAAGTCAACCAAGGCCCTTTCCAGGGATAGCCGACACAGGCGAAAGACGCCGTTGGATCCGCGGCCGTCGCTCCGCTCTGCCCTGCCCTGCTCTGCTCTGCCATTACGTGTTGTGGTTATTCGCACGCCTTGTGGTGTTGTCCCCTTGACCTGTGCTTCAGACCCCGCGGGATGAGGGATATGACATGTGCTGTACATGTCTGGGTCTACGGATACGTACATACATCATAATGTCCATGGTGATATGTGCTCGGTGCAATTGGGTGCTACGCTTGAGCTTGTGGCCATGCTGGTGCGTCTGATTGACGGGCACATGGCGTATGGAGTGACTGGCGTGGCCGCCGCTGGTTTCTTTTTCCTGATGGATCGTCGCCCATGTCTGCGTCGATGCTCGACAGTCGACACTCGACACTCGACAGTCAGCCCATGCCGGGGCAGCCCTGCCATGGCCGGTGACTCGGTCGATAGTGGCTCACCTTGATCGTCTACGGACTTTTCCTCAAGCCATTGGCCTGACTAAATCCGCTACTCTATTGGCGCGCATTGGCAACCCCTCCTCCGGAGCTGCTTCGGGAATCTCTCGCCATCAGCGGGAACAGTAAACACAGGCGCTCCTCTCAGTGCCTACTGTCTCCCGTACTGCAGTGAGGCTTTGCCTTCTTGTCCTTTCTTTTGTCTTGTTTCCCTCTTCTCATTCGATCCAAGATTCAATGCAGCAATTCGTGCGGCTTTCTTGTCTCTTCTCCCCACTCTCACCCGCTCGCTCCGTCAAGTCCACACCTTGCTTCCAGGGCTCTCTCACCGATCTACAGGCCCACGTTGCTCGGCCACTTTTAGCCTACCCGCCCAGACTGACCGAGACGAGAGCGGACGCTGGGTGGGCAGAGTAAAGGCGAGCTAGCCCCGAGTCGGACGTCGACAGCTTTGCCTGCACCCAGAGGACTCTCCCCCAGACTCGTCGGATAAGGTTAAAAGTGAGAGTGAACAGGTCAGCAACCGCCTCCCCTTGTCTCAAGCTTGTCTCGAATCGAGCATACCCCGGCATTCCTCTCAAGGTAGCAATACGCATTTGCCGGCTGCTGCCAGGGTGCCTTGACTACCTAGGTTGCTAGCCTCTCGGCGAGGTGCATAACTACCGCTCTGCCTCTGTCTGGTGCGGATGCAAGAGGGGAGCTGGTATCCCATTCTTGACGCCGTACCCTGACGAACTTACCTCTAGAGGCAAGGTAAGATCTGGATGCTCTTCAGCCAGCCCACTCCTCAGCCAGCAACATGAAGGGAGAGCGGGGGGCAAGTAAGGAAAATCCCTCGAGTGCAATGTGACTCTTCGCCTTTCACATTCTGCGTTGTAATAAGAGCGCCGTCTATACGACCACACATTGTTGTTTGTATGTCCCTTCCTCATCCATCTACAGCCTCAAGGAGCCTACCTCCAAAGGAACGCGCTTCCCATTACGTGCCCCCTGGCCTAGGCGTGTATTTCCAGCTCAAGGTGTATCCAAGCGGCTAACGTCGGATCCGCAATGCTTCGACAAGCCTACTCCGTACGTACAGGCCTAGTACCTGAGGCTGCACGGGCATCGTCCCATCCATGGCCATTGATCCAGATCAGGTGGCAACGTTGACTGGGGCCATGAGACGAGCGGCGACGACTGCGTGGCAGCATCAAGATCGGGCGCTTCCAGCCGGGCCCACACTAGCTAGATCAACCCGGTGCTGCACCTCTGTGCATACATACCTAGGTAGCGGCTGAATGTGCATCATGAGGACGTACGACGCAGCACGGAGCCGGGTCCGGCTTCGACAACGTCAAGTACCTACAAGGCATGCAGCCGGACGAATCATAGGCCGCCGACTCTTCCTCGTTTGTTCCAAAGCTAGTCGAATAAGACCCTGCCTCTCCTCAGTTGTCACTTGTCGTGGCTCGCTTGTCCAAGAAAGCGCAGCACGCCGCGAGCTAGAAGAAACCCACCTTCCGGGAGCTGCGTCTCGGGCCACCAGACCAGCTCGGATGCGGGGAATTCAAAGCTGCAACATTACTTGCCCTGTCAAGCATGGCTTGGCGTGGCGTGGCGTGGAGTGGCGCCGGAGAGGCGGTAGGAAAGCAAGGGCATCGATTTGTCTATAACCTTATTGTAAGCCATTCCCTGTCCATCCCACGGGCTGTATAGCACTGCAGGTCCCTGACCCATGGTAGCAAGGTACAAATCGAGATGGCCACCGAGGCCATCTCGCATGCAGGCGCTGTCCCGTGTGTCTGCCAGCCTTCACCCCAACTCCGAGCCCTGGGTTGGAACAGTGGCCAATAAACAGAGTCCATCTCCTCCTCGCCATTTCCAGGTCCGACCCGACAATCCCTCTTCAACCAGCCTTGCTTGGCTCCTCTATTTGCCCACGGCAGCCTGGACCTTGTCCTGGACCTGGTCGGCGACCTTCTCCATCTTGTCCTTGGCCTGCTGGGCCGCGTTCTCGACGTTCATCTTCTCCTTGCCGCCCCAGTAGTGGTAGTTGAGGTATCGGTAACCTTGGGTGAGCTGGGCACCCTCGTTGACGAAGTGGCAGGCAAACAGGAGGTAGTTTCGGGGCGTGACGGCCAGAGAGTATCGCATAAAGGTGGCAGCGTAGACGATGAGAGCGCCCGTCATCTGTCCGGAGATCCTAGAGGCAAAGGTCCGTTAGCAAGACGGCCATCGCAGAAACCGGGCGGCTGGGGCGGAGGGAGAGCAAGCACTTACATCTCAGGGCTCTTTTGCGTATCCAGGATGGCAGCAATGGGAATACCAAAGTTGGAAACGGGACCCCAGAAGTCTGCATGATGAAGCTGTCAGCTTGATTCGTCTGTCATGCTCCAATTATGTCGTCCCGATTTACGCTGCAGCAGGATACCCATCGTCGCCATTGGAGCTCCAACTGATGTCGATCAAACAGGGTTCGTCGCAAGCTCTACAGCAAGTTTATTCGAAACCCCCCCTGCCTTGTATCGACGCGTCGTGGTGAACTGGGCGCACGGAGATGGATGCTTGCGCAGTCGGCGGACATATCGGAGGCTCCTTTTTTTTCTTTCTTCGGAAAGGGTAAACGTACGAGTTGAGCAGATGTAGTCGGTCATGGGGTTGGACCGGATCTTGGCGTTTACAGCTTTCACGAGGGCGGCCATCTTGAGATACTTGTGAACCGTCACGTCGTCGTGGTCGGTGTCGTTGGGGAAATGTGTCTGGAAGCCCTTTTCATCCCCAATCCAACGTTGCCGCGCCGAAATTTGGCGGCAGCATGTTGGGAGGTCACGTGTTGGGTCAAGTGTTTGCTCTCTGCTGGCCGTCATATTTCCGATAGACGGAGCGTGGACAAAAGAAAAGAGGGTCATGATGGCGACGGGAAATGGCACTCGCCCAATATTTTGAGTATTTCTTGAGTATTTCTTTCCATCAACATTGCGCTCATGCTTAATGCAAGAGATATTCTTCTCACAGCGATCGGGCGCTGTCCTTCAAAGTCGGTCTTATCATGGCCAACTGCGCGCGCGTGTATAATCAGAATGCGGCACATGAGCAACGTCCGCCCAAGGCTACATCCTCCTCGAGTTCCCGGGACCGGGTAGTCTTTGCCGGCCTCGCCCAAATGGAAGTGTCCACGGATGGACGTGTGCTGGGGGGACAAGCGCCTTCAAGAGGTCCATGCGATGAACAGACACACCATTGTCCTTTCTTGTGTGACCACACGGAGATATGTTCTCTCAGACCCTCAAACGTCTGCCACGTGTGTGCGTTGCACTAACCTCAAGGATATCAGCCCTCGTGGTTGTCGTTTGGGATTGTTCTTTCCGACGCAATACTATCATGGTCGTATCATTGTGAATCGGGTTGATGTTGTACCCAGATCCTTCGACTTGCATTCATAAATAGTCTGAAAACGGCTGCTTGAACTTGGCTCTACTCCGAGTTGGCAGTTGACACGGCGAACGAGAACGGCTTCGTTCCCTCCCTTTAGTTGATATACTTGAGAAGCTGACTGCTACTCTTCCTCGCCATTGACTTCATGAGACTGGGCCTCGCTCAAAGCTAAAGTTCCATGTCGTCTTTCGCCGCGCCCCGGGCGCCGAGGATCCTCGGATTCCAGCATGTTGCAAAACGCTGGGCACCATGGCCCACCTCTTTAGGTGCTCTCGATCCGCGACCTTTTCTATAAAGGAGTCGCCGGCCACAGTATGCGGCGATTCTCGAAGAGCAGTCTCCAGCTTTGCAAGATGTCGATGCGGTATAGCCAGACCTTGCGCGCAGCATCCGTAGCGAGGCATCTCCTGGACTCCAAAGGGGTATGGGTCAACCAGCAGTCTTCCGGCCATGAAGAACAATCCCACAAAAGCCGAAGTCCAAAACGTAATGACCACCATGGTCGGAATGCTGGATCGAATGCTGATATCGGTCGTTTTCGTCGGCCTCGTGGTGAACTGACGTCGAAAGGCGAGCACGAGCGAAGCCACTATGATGTAGAGCAGAACGCTGCATCGTAGGTACACCGTCCATTCTTCAGAGTTCCAGCCCAGATACGTCTCCGAGTAGAACAGTCGAAGATAGAGCCAGTCTTGGTCCGTGTTCCGCCCCTCCAGGTCGGCAAGCGAGACCAGAAGCCTCTTGAGCCAGTCTGCCGAAGCAATCACGTCGTCTTCAACGAGGACAAAGTAGTCGGCATGTGCCTCTCGGCAAGCTCTTATGACAGTCGCGTAGTCGGTTTGCACACGCTTGTCTCGGGTGTCGTCCAATGTGCGGTTTGATGCTTCCAGGGGAATCCGATGGTAATCGGCCTCGGAGGCAGACCCAAGCCCCGTCCCATTTTCGTAAACCAACACCTCATCCGCAATGTTGGATAGCCACGCTTGACCATACGCGGGGTTGGTTTCCGGGTCATCGTCTGATAAAAGAACCTTGAGGTCGACCGACTTTCGTTCGGCCGGACTGAGAGTGTCTACCAAGGACGCAACTGTTCTCGCCAGAAACTGTTCCCTCTCTCTCTTGACAGTCGGTATTCCGATGCATATCTTGGTTCCGTACGATTGTGTTTTGTGAGAGCCGTCGTCGTTGTGGGGATCCGACAGCTGATACGCATTTGTAGGGGTGATGGACGCTTTGGCGAGAAACTCGTCCGCTTGGGACTCTCGAAGGGCGGAGTAAGCCTGGATGTAGGCACGGCTCGGATCGTAAAAGAAGGACGAGGGATCGGAGTAGGAGTTTTTCTGGCAATATCGAAATAGGAAGAGCCAAACGACGGCCAGCGATATATTGATGGCGAGTTTCATAATGGCTGCGAGATGTGCTTGACTCTGTTGAGTTGGCGAGTTGCTTATCTTATACGGACCTCTAGAGGATGAGACAAGTAACGATACTCCATAGAAATGTCAGCCAGGGCGGAGTTGGTAATCTCCATTGCCAGTTGTGATCTTACCATTTGGTTTGTGGTGTTGTAGCCTTTATTCATTGCGAGTAAGCTCACCATACATCAAACCGATGGCAGAACTTTAGGAAGCAAGGCTGCTATACAGCTGGGATCAGAAAGACATATGAGGATCCAGGCGAATAACAATACGGGCATGCTAGTCCTTTCAAAGGCACCCGATGGGTGCCATACTTAATTATGGGCTGGCTCTTACAACATTCTCGCTCATGGCAGCGGAGCTGAGGATTAGCGGACCCAGAACGAGGCTTAACAAATGTAAGTGCTTATGTGCTGAAGATGTGGAGCAGTTACATCATATCACATCCTATCCGAGAAAGGATCGTTCGGATCCGACAAAGGATCGTTTTGAATCTAGTAGACGAGGCTGAGGAGGAGCTGATTGAGGCATCCTACCTAGTTACAGCCCATTCGTCGGGAAGCCCAACCCTACATGAGAGATCAGAAGGAAACCCTCTGCTAACTCCTGGTTGCTCCGTTTACTCTTGAGTTCTGCTGAGGGCTATTCTCGGGGCGTTTCTCGGGGGTACTGTTTACCTGGGATAACCTTGTAAGGACAGGACCGATGGTGAAACGACCTAGAGGCTTGCCGGTGTTGAGGCTGAGCAGGAAAGTCAACACTAAGTAAAGATGAAGGACGGCCGACCTGTTTACTCTAGCGTGCGTAAGACAATTCTCCGAGCACTATTACTCGCTATCATGATCTAAAAAGTCTAGCCTTACGGCTGGAGAAGGTCGTGGCTTTGGGTGCTATCGGCATCTTGGTGCCGATAGACTGGGTCTCGAGACCCGCCTACTCCATACATCGCTTATAGATAACTAAAGGATATGAACAGTAACAAGTCGACCAGCGGCCGACGTATGTGGAGTGTCTAGATAGTGTACGAGACCTCATTCGCCAACGAGAGAAGAATGTGAGGCTTACCATACGATATAGACAGCACGGGGTTGATCGGGTTAGCCGGCAGCGTCCAAGATGCGCACCACAACAGCGGCAGAAGAGGAAATGCCCTTTTGCGGTTATGTTTGGCTCTTTCTTGCGTTTTAGGTTCATGTCTTCAACTATCTTTACAATCCAGTTATATGCTTCTTACCTACTTACCTAGTCAACTCATCTAGACCGGTAGTTGTATTCCTTTCGTCTGCGATAAAGAAGAAGTTGAGGCTTGGGCATGCTTCAGGGCATAAGCCACGACTTTAAATACAAGCATAAACAATTGCTTGTTTGAAGTGGTAGAAGACGTCTGAGGTAGACTCAGGGCTGTGATTTCTTTCGTGTCTCCTCTGCTATACATAAAGGACGTCTCCATACTATCCCGACTCAAACGACTGCACCAATAAGACAGCAACGTGGAATGAAATAAAATAAATAAACAAAAGCCATTACAACGGTGCAACAGCATCCAAAAGGGTTGGTAAATATTCGACTCAGAATAGAAAAGTGACGAGATGAACAAAAAGAACCCGTGTCAAAGCTCAATAATACC
Source organism: Pseudonectria buxi (assembly GCA_003693545.1). Taxonomy (NCBI): domain Eukaryota; kingdom Fungi; phylum Ascomycota; class Sordariomycetes; order Hypocreales; family Nectriaceae; genus Pseudonectria; species Pseudonectria buxi. The sequence goes on from QUZG01000052.1 coordinate 25,262, forward strand.
TCGTACACCGAGAGCAGTGCGCGCTCAAACTCCTGGACGGATAAAGTCGTTGCCCTGGGGCCAATTACCCAGCTCTGCAGGATCGCCGCCAATGCGTACAAAGACACCGACCCCAGGAATGCCTCCGTCAAGGACAAAGGCCTGGTACCAGCCCGGCGGGCAGATGTGGGCATTGGGCGGAGCGGTCACGGTGCAAGAGTTGCCCTGGCAAGAGACACTGGGGAAGATGGTGCGGGCACCCATTGAGTTTCCGTGCGTGCTGGAGACGGAGCCCAGGAGCGAGACGGTGATCTCGCCGTTCTGTGCGCCGGCGCCAGTGAGGGTAAAGGCGACGGCCTCGCCGTAGTCCCAGTCTTTGTTGGTGACTTCAAAGGTCGGGCGCGGCTTGCCGGAGAGGAGGTAGGGCGGCGTAAATGTCTCGACACGGTACTCCTGGGGGTTGACACCATCCTGGGGGTCGGAGCCGGTGACGAGAACACGACCATCAAGCAGCGTGATGGCCTCGGAGTGGTACATGCGTGCTACTGTCGTGTTGGCCATGACGGTGATGCGGCGACCGACTTCCTTGGACGGGTCGTAGAGGAGCGCGCTGAGGTTGGGGTCCTCAGCAAGACCGAAACCCGCGACTCCGTGATGCGCCCCGTTGAGGATCACGTAGGTTCCATCGGGCAAAGGAGCCATACAAGAGATGACACGCTGCGAGGGCATACGCTCGAGCACCCACTCGGGCTTGGCGGCGTCGGGCTGGATGGTGACACAGTTATCAAGCGCATTGGAGACTCCCTCTGTTCCACCGCCGCAGATGAGAACGCCAAGCGGCTCTTCAAAGGGCGCGTGCTGGGGAAGAAGCACGGCAGTTCCCTCGAGAGGATAGGTTCGGCCACCCATGGGGTCGTTGACGGCACCAGGAATCTGAGGGAGTGTCTTGATCGTCTCAAAGGTGTCCTCATTCAAGATGCGGGCCTCGTTCCAGTACGCCACAAAGATGCCTCCCGAGGGAAGCACGCATGCAAAGGGATACAGATTGTTGGGGTCGGTGCGCTCAAGCCAGTCCATGTACAGAGGCGCCGTCCCCGTGTAGGGCAGAATCTCGAGAGTTGGTACGGGGGCGCCGTTGGAACCCTCCTCACCACCAATAACGAGGATCGAGCCATTGGCCATGATGAGTGCCGTCGGGTACCATCGTCCATCCTGGAGCTTGAGTACATCGACGTTTTCCTCCCAGTCGTTGGTCCCCTTTACACCTGCGGTGCCGTCCGGCGTGTACAGCCGGACACCGTACGTCGAATCTCCAGACCATCCGCCAATATTGAGCTGGCGGCCAGCCTTGTCAGGGAGCGTGACGCCGGCCGCGCAGAAAATGTCCGTCTTGACATGCATTGCCCGCCAGGCAGCGTTGAAGTCGTCAGTCTCGGAAAGATCGAGTTCATACGCACCCGTCGAGTTGGGGGGTCCAGTTCCCCATTTCTCCAAGAATAGCACTTTGCCGTTGATCGATTGCGAGGTGATGAGTGGTATAGAGACACCTCCAATGAGAAAATCGTAGGAGCCGGCTTCGGGAGTCCCGGCCTCAGTAAAAGCCCACTCATAGAAAGGTTCTCCAGTCCAAAAGTACGTCGTAAGGCGTGAACCACCACCGCAAATGGCTGATGAGTTGCCGGCGCAGGGGACATTGCATTGAGACTCGTCAACATAGTCGGCACCGACCGTCTTGATGTTTTCCGGGTCTCCGCAGTAACACTCGTATCCATATTCCAGGCCAGCGGCCATGTAGCCATACTCTTTGCATGAGTTCAGGCAGTCAGCTGGAGTCAGGGTGTTTTGGAAATACAGTTGCCAAAAGAAGGTCCGCCTGTCGTTGATGTTGTCCTGTACACAGCCTTGATACTCCCACTCGTCAACCTTTTTAATAGGTACCGGAGGGCCAACGATGCGTGGCTCGTCCTTGGAGTAGATGCTCATGTGCCCTCCACCGCCGCAGATTTGGTCAGGGTTTCCGCTGCAGGGGGTGTTGCACGACGTCTGACTCTCTGCTAGACGACCGCCGTTGATTATGGATTTTCCGCAGAAGCACTGTGACGCGTACTCGGCTCCAGAGATGGTGTAGCCGAGATCGGCGCAAGATTGGGCGCAAGACTGGAGAGTGAGGTCCTGGCTATCCGGAAGCTGATGGCTAAGAATGCGACCATTGACACCATCAACCCAGCAGCCAAACGAGGACCATCCTTCGGGGAAGCCCGTCGGTTGCGGCGTTGAAGTCGCGGTGGATGTGGCGGTTGCGCTTATGCCAGATGAAGGTGCGCCTCCGTCGCGAGCATAGACAGATAGACGATTCCCAGCTCCGCAGTATTGACACTCTGAGCCAGAGCAGGTCATGCTGCATTCGGAAGCCGGTTTCTGGACTGATCCAGCACCGAACCTGTTGCCACAATAACACTCTCTCGAGTATTCAACGCCAAAGTAGGCAAACCCAGCACAAAACTGAGCGCACTGGCTCAGAGTCATGTCATCGTCTGCAAAGGTCTTGTCGCCCAGAGCACGCGAGCTTGTACCTTCGGTATAGCAGCCATGAAACTCCCAGGTGCCAATCGTTTCTGGCTGCCCAGGGCAAACAGCACCCGACGTCTCCCCAGGCTCAGATACGGTAGCTGAAGGGCCATCACTGGTGCTGGATGATGGAGGGCTACTTGGGTCAGTCTTCATATTTCCTCACGGCGGAACATGTTTATATTGCCTACCTTGAGGTGGGTGTGTACTGCCCCTCGTAGTTGTAGACGTTGAGACGCCCTGGGCCACCACAGAACTCCGTGCTGTTTCCATTGCATGTCATGGTACATCCGCTCTGGGCCGGGCGTCCGCCGTTTGTGATTCTGTTACCGCACCCTTGAACCTGTTAGGAAAGGCGAGATCAAGGCGAAGAGAAGGTTGGTCGGAACTCACAGCATTCGCCGCCGTACTCAATGCCAGCCAAGATATACTTGTCGGCTCGACAGCCAGCAAGACATTTTGCCACGGTCATTTCAGAGGCAGAAACACCGCCATAGCCGTTGGTCAATGTTCGCCCGTTGACGCCTCCGCTATATCATCACACGATAGTCAGAGCTAGGTCCAGTTACCAAAGAGGTTGGAAATCTTACGTGTAGCAGCCCATAGACTCCCACCCGTCCACTCCGGGGTTTACCTTGGGCCCGGTAGCTTGGTCAGTCTTGTATAGAGTCAGTCGTTCTGGGCCTCCGCAGGGCTGAGTAGCGTCGCCTCCACAAGACGTGCTACAGTCTGCCTCGCCAGCCTTGACACCTCCTGCGGCAAGCTCATCGCCGCAGTAGCATTCAGTGTGATACTCAGTTCCGGCAAAAGGCATGCCTTTGCCAAAGCAGTACGATGTGCATAACTCGTTGGTCATGTTAGGACTAGCCATGGTGGCTTTCCCAAGAGTTCGGCCAACGTCGCTGTGAAAATAGTCAGCACTACTTCCCGGAAACCAACAGCAGATGTAGACTTGACATACACATAGCAGCCCTGGTACTCCCAACCATTTTCAAGGCCAGCAGGAGGCTTGAGCGCCCGCGGTTCAATGGAAAAGGCCCATGATGTAGGCAGGTCAGCCAAGAAGGCAACGAGTGACAAGAAAGAAGCAGCCTGTTTCGCCCTCATGGCTTCAATGATGGGCCACGGGCCAGGAAAAGAGAGAAAGACAAAAGTTGGATTGATTAGATCTAAGATGGTAAGAAGCAAAACAAGCTCACGGACCTAGTTCTGAACAGACACGGAAAAGGACTTTTATAAGGAATTGGTCTACTGATGGAAACTCAACCAGCAGCTGACGAGATACCTCAACCACAGCCGTTAGGCCATCTTCAGCTCAGGGTCGGGAACACGCCATAGATCCCAAAAGAGAAAATGTGTCTTGGGTCAGCACGATACCTGCCGAGAAGAGATGGCAATGTGATGAACATGCATTCATCGCTAGCTTCATGTATGCACGTGTGAGGCGCGCCAGAGGCTGGCTAAATGCAGGATAGAGAAAGGAAAAGGGAAAGTCTTGTCGTATTCAGCGTGCCTAGAACGTGCCGTCCGACTTCAATGATACCCTTGTCTTACCCTTGTGAACGCTCTATCCCTGCAGCCTGAGGAGGCACGAGCGAGCCTCATGGACGCATGTGGAGATTTGACTAGGCTGCAGAGCATGGGTCATTGTCGTAGAATTTGAGACGGGTCTCTCACTCTGAGTAGACATGGCAATCGGTGAAGGAAGAAGAAGAAATCGGCAGTTGCCAGAGTTATACTCCGAAATCGTGGTCGTGAACCGTCAACGGGGCGTACCGTCTTGAGAGCGGAACTTTGTGTGAGGGCATCCGCCAAAGACACAAATGTCACGATGTTGCGGTCGGTGGTGTCCAGAGGAAGATGGCTCATCGGCCATATCCCCCTTTCACAAGCCGTAATGACTCTATCAACGTCCTTGATTCGTCACGTCTTCGGAGAGAAAACGTCGCCTGCAGGTTTGATGCGCGTCCCAGGGGCACATACGGCTCGCTCCAATGAGACGGATGTGCTCTGCAGCAACACCAAGCCACGCTGCAGGAACATGGCAAGCCTCGATCTCCAAGAAACGGAATGATACGGGACGGGACGGGACGGGGCGTTGCCCATGGAGTGATGGATGCGGGGCTAAGTAGACGGTGAAGCTTTAACTGGCAGCTCTTTGTTGATCGAGGTTGTAGGCGCCAAGTTGACGTCCCATTGGCACTGCTGGCTGCATCTCGTATCGGTGGCTTACTTGCTTGGACTGGGGTCTGCAAGACAATTAACATTGACATCTGCAGTGCCAGCAGAGTCTCATCGCATCCAGACTCATTTCGCTTCGCCCAACGCCACAGGAAAGCATCTCCAGAAGCACGACGATGCGGCGAGGTCGCGCCATGCAGGCGTGTGTGGTTTATTCATGTAGACGAGAGCCTTGTCGAAAAGCCAATGTCCAGCATGCGTCCTGGCTGATAGAGTTGCCTGTTCTGTCAGTTCGTTGGATGCAGAGCGTATGCAAGCCAACATCTAGATAGTGATGCTGACAGCTGCATGGCTTCTCCTCATCCTTTGACCACCAATGATGATCAACCTGGAGATCGACAGGAACGGTTCTTCCCCATGGTCCATTTGGTTCAACATGCATCCAATTCTTACCAGCATAGTCCCGGCTATCCAAGACGCAATGGACCGGAAGCACCCAAATTCGATCTTACCCTAGAGCCGGGCCTTGACATGATAAATCGTTGTTCGTGGTATCATCAACAGAAGCATTGACCGCAATGACTCTTCACCATCCGTGACTATGCCTTGATTCGTGTCATTGGTCTAGTTTCAATCATTCCTGGTGAAGAAATTGCAGAGGTACGGTGCAATACACAGTTGGTGACTCATACTGACGACCCGCCAACCAGAAGGTTTGCAGAGGCAAAATTTTGCTTTGTCAGCCTAATTCCAACTGTTTGCCACGCCACTTATCCTCACAATAAGACGTCGGCAACTTCACGACTTTAACGTTGCCACAAAGGTAAACTACCTAAAGACCAACGGTCAACTCGAGGAATCTTTCTTCTGTAGCCCAAGTTACGCTGTTTTGTTTCCTTGTTACGCATCGAGCTCGAATCCTTTCTCCGTGCCGCATTCTGGGCATCTTGCCGCCTCCTTCTTTCTTTCTTCTTTTCGTTTTATCTCTTCGAAGTCGCTATATTTACAAAGCGCACATCACCACGCCACCATTTTTCAACACCGCTGGAGTATTCTTTGGCCAGTTCAAACTGCAGAAATGTCCGAACCAGCCGGAAACCAGCCTCTAGCGCCGTCTCAGTCACAGCTTCAAGGATCCTCTCGAGGGGGAGGCTCTCGCGGTGGTCGGCGCCGTGGCCGTGGAGGAAGAGGCCGTGGCAATGCTGCGTCTCGGGGCAGAAACGCCCCCGCTCAGGAAGGATCAGAAGGCCCTACAGATTCTGGCTCGCGGCCCGCTCAAGCTGCTTCAGAACAGCGAGAAGCGCATCCGGATAGCTCAGGTGTGGGCGCGGGCGCGGGCGCGGGCGCGTCTCGTGGAAGACGGAATCGAAGAGGACAGCATCGCGCCCCAGCTCCTCGTGGCTCCGAGACGCAAGGCCCATTCCGGGTAGGTCCTCAGCGACGGTTCGGTGGACAGCTGACCACCGAAGGAGATGGAAACACCTCGGAGTCTCCCTCTGCCCACCCAGGCCTGAGCGTGGCTGCGCCAGAGTTCGTCCCCGGGCAACCTGTTGCCACCCAAAGGTACGTAATAGGGGCTCATTCTGAGAGCATGTCGCCCGTCCACTCAATGGAGTATTAACGACTCTGCAGTACACCAACTCAACCTCAATCAAGTGCTCAGTCTGGGCCCAACGCTCAAGCTCAGAGATCCCGGCCTTTTGCCCAGCCCAGGCCACGGCGGAGACAAAGACAACCCAAGAAGGACGTCCCTAAATCCACCGCCTCTGAATTCTGGGAGCGGATTCATGAGGACATTAGCAACGCCAACTACGAATGCAGGGTTTGCACTGAAGAAGTCACCCGAGTAACTGAAGTATGGTCCTGCTCCATCTGCTGGACGGTTGTTCATCTCCAATGTGCGCAAGATTGGTACACCACCTCCCACAAGGTTGAGGAGGAGTCTGGCGATGTCTCATGGCGCTGCCCTGGATGCAATTCGGGTTTGGATCAGGGACCTGTCGAGTACCAGTGCTGGTGCGGTAAGGAAACAGCTCCGAGCCCTTCCAGCACATTCCTACCTCCTCACTCCTGCGGACAAACGTGCGCAAAGTCGAGATCGACCTGTCGCCACCCTTGCTCGCTCCAATGTCACGCTGGGCCCTGTCCTCCCTGTACCTTTGTATCCCATTCCGAGCCCTGCTATTGCGGTAAGAATGGGAGCGACAAGCTATGCCGAGATACAGATTACGACAATGGTTGGAGCTGCCAAGAGATTTGCGACGACATGCTAGAATGTGGGCAACATACGTGCCCACTTCGATGCCATCCAGGCTTGTGTTCCACATGCACTCAGGAGGTCGGCGCGAAATGCTACTGTGGCAAAGCCGATAAGACCATGCCATGTTCGGAGCAAGAAGAAACCAGCGAGTCGTACAACGTCGCCGACGGCTCGTTGTTTACCGGGTCCTTTGCCTGTGGCAACGTTTGCGCGCGACCATACGACTGCGGAATTCACAAATGCGAGTTGTTTTGCCATGTCCAAGACGAGAAAACCACCCATTGTCCACTTGCCGCAGACAGTGTGACGCACTGCACTTGTGGAAAAACACCATTGGAGGAGCTGTTAGACCATCCACGACAATCCTGCGAGGACCCGATCCCGACCTGCAACAAGCTTTGTGAAAAGCTGCTTCCATGTGGCCATCTTTGCAACTCCCGTTGCCATTCTGGCGACTGCGGGTCTTGTAATCAGAGCATGGAGATCCATTGCCGCTGTTCCCGTGTCACTACTCAGACTCTCTGTCATCAGGGTGATGTCCAAAACCCGCTGTGCTTCAGGGTCTGCCAGGCGCCCAAGAGTTGTGGACGCCATCGGTGCGGAGAGCGTTGCTGCTCAGGAGAGAAGAGTGCGCAGCAACGTGTCGCACTACAAAGAAAGAACAGAAGCGCAGCTGACTCTATCCCCGTCGAGGCCGAGCACATTTGCCTTGAGCGATGCGGACGAGCTCTAAAGTGCGGTAGTCATTCATGCGACCAACTTTGCCATCGCGGCGCTTGCCCCTCGTGCCCCGAAGCCATCTGGGAGGATATCAGCTGTAGCTGCGGTCGAACGACGCTCCAGGCACCGCAGCCCTGCGGAACTCGTCCGCCATACTGCACTTTCAAGTGCTGTCGCCAGCCAACTTGTGGCCACCCGGCTATTGACCACCAGTGCCACACGGACGACGTCACTTGCCCTCCATGCCCATACCTTACTGAAAAGGTGTGTGCTTGTGGGAAGACGACATTTTCGAATAAACCGTGCCATTTGCAGCAGGCTCGCTGTGGTGAACTCTGCGGAGCAAAGCTTCAATGCGGGTAAGTGGTTGATCAACTACGACGTACTGTTGGATTTCTCAGGGACTGACTCTGGACAGGATCCACGAATGCAAGAAATTATGTCATATCCCTGGCGAGTGTGGCGACGCGAAGGATGGCTGCGAGCAGGTTTGCGGGAAGACGAAACTCCTCTGCAATCATACCTGCCAGAACGTCTGTCATGGCCAGACTCGTAAGTTTCGACCCAGCCAAGCTACTGGCGTGCTTTTGCTAACACCGCCGGCTTCTTAGTTTGCAACGAGTCCAGTGCTTGCCAGTCCAAGATGACTGTAACGTGCCCTTGCGGACACTATAAAAAGGAGTTTAAGTGCCTGGCCAGCACCTCTAATCCCGACCCTATTCGTCCCGAGGTTAGATGTGACGAAGAGTGCGAGCGCCTTGACCGCAACCGCCGTCTTGCGGAAGCACTCAACATTGACCCGTCGACGCACACCAACGATCACGTCCCGTACTCGGATACCACTCTGAAGCTCTACAAGGAGCTCGGATCCTGGGGCGATGCTCAGGAAAGGCAATTCCGCGTCTTCGCAAAGGATCTGAACGAGGTTCGTATGCGGTATGAGCCTATGCGTAACCAGTCTCGCCAGTTCCTCCATCTGCTTGCCGAGGACTTTGGGCTCAAGAGCAAGAGCGAGGATCAAGACTACAACCGGGCGGTGGTTGTCTGGAAGACGGACCAGTTCGTGTCCGCCCCCAACAAGACCCTCGCGCAGTGCGTCAAGCTACGGGCTGCCCAGGCAGCCAAGGCCGCAGCCGAGGCCTCTGCTGCCGCGGCCCTTCGACCCCCGAGTCCTCCTGCCCCGGAGAGCGAGCCCTTCAACGGCTTCGTCCTCACGTCACCACGGTTCGGAATAACCGCCGACGAGATTACGTCTGCCTTGGAGGCTGACTTTGCGACTCTTCCCTCGATCCAGTTCAAGGCCGAGTTCCTTACACACATGGACGCCAACGACGAGGTGCTCCTCAGGGCCACGGTGCAGTACTCTGCCTTTTTGACCCCGGCGCCAATCGAGAAGCTCCTCACTGAGCTGAGACCCCGTCTCGAGCAGACGATGCGTCGCGAGAAGCTCGCAGAAATCATCCTGCTCTGCCACGTCGATTCCAATGGGGCCATCACCCGCCGTGAGAGCTTGCGCAAGCAGGGAGCTGGTGGTTGGAGCGCCGTCGCCGGCCGGGCGGCCTCGTGGCGAGCAGCCTCTGCGGGCGCGGACGAGTCCAAGCCCGCAGCGCGCAAGCTGCTTGGGCTGAGGAAGAAGAAACCAGAGCGTAGCCCGAGCTGGACGGCGCTGGGAGGCGATGTGGAGTGCTGAGAGTGACGTGTCAAAGACGAGGGCGAGCAGCTTGGATTTTGCCAGTATTACAACGGACCAACGAGTTCTCAAAACATCATGTACATATTGGCACTGCGAATGCCAAACTACGTTTTGCAATTTCTTGGCCGCCGCCAGTCTATATGATCTTGGGGACGTGAGGCTGATTTTGACCCAACTCATGAATTTGATTGCGCAGCAACTCCCGCTCAGCATTTGCCCGTGAAAGTATCGTACTGCCTAAAAAGACACCTGGCTGGCTAGTCTGAACCGGCGCGATCACTTTCGAGCCGCCAACCTCGGCAGACACAGTCGGCAGAGTTTATGCAAGACACTGACGCGAGCCAGGACATTCCCTACAGATAACCCCTCAGGCGTCACGCGGCGGCATCAGATGCATCAGCTGGACAGACCAGATGCAAGACACATGCCATCCCACCCACGTACATAAGTCATGCATCAAGGTAGCCTGATGCGCGTCATAGTTTAATCTTGTGGGCACTTTCATGGTTCGAAATATCAACTTAGCTCAAGTGGGTATCATTCAATTATTCACATCTTCAATAGGATGGATGCGTAGCAAGGTCGCTCGCGTTCTATGGGCGGTTTCTACTACAGCACTTAACTCGTGATGTCGCCGACAAACTCGGCCATGGCTTCAAAATACCCCTCCTCGAGAACACTCGAGTTGTGATCGCCGCCAGGGAGGGGCTTCCATCGTTTCGTAGGGGCAGTAGAGATGTCATAAAGCTGTCTCATATGGTGTGGTCTAGCAACATCAGGTGTTAGCCAAAGTCCGATATCGGTGCGGCTTACAGAAATAAATGGGTGTAGATTCCGAATATCAGGAAATGGTGGTATGCTTTCAAATCAGGACCACGAGTGGCTCATATTTTGTGGGTGATGCAAGTTTGATCATCATATAATCGGAGAAGAAACAAACGCGAGTAAAGAGAAGCCACTTACGGTACAATCTCATCCTGTAGGCCGCTCAAAAACAAAGTCGGCACCTTGGTAATGGACGGCAGAATGGATTCACTCGGCCAGACCTGATGGCAGAGCAAGGTGAGATACTTTGCTGGAGGAAGGACGGAAGGGATAAGCTTTCGCATGGAGAGAAAGGTATTCTCGAGAATCATGCCGCTGATGTACCCAGACTCTTGATTCTTGGACACCAGCTTGATACAAACGGCACCGCCCAGGCTCTGCCCGTAGACGATGAGTTTGTGATCCCGCGTCTCAGCACGCTGGCGGAGATAGTCAAAGGCAGTCTGGGCGTCGACGTTGATTCCTGACTCATCCGGCTCGCCGGTTGAGGCACCATAGCCGCGGTACTCGAGCATGAAGACATTGCATCCGACATAGTTGATGAGCATGCGGGCAATTGGCAAACGATGGCCAATATTGCCCGCATTGCCGTGGAACATCAAGACAGTAACATTGGAGTTCTTGCCGCCACGCGAGCCACGGATGTAGTAAGCTGATAGCTTCTCGCCATCGTCGGTAGGAATGACAAGCTCCTCAAAATCTTTAATGTTGAAGTCGGAAGGTTTGGGAACGTCGGAGCGCGAATTGGCTGGTATGTGGCTCGGATAAATCAATGCCCTAAAAGTGGTGGATTGGGGTAAGCGGGGCACGTGGGCGGATGGCAGAGGCAGGGCTAGCACTTACTTTTGTTTGAAGTAGAGCAATGAAGTGAGGACGCAGGCGATACCCTGTGCATGTGATGCGATTAGCAAGAGTCGAGAGCCAAATACCATGACTGGACATGACTGGACAAGGTTGCGTGCAATGGATCCGACCTACCGTTGAAGCTATGGCGGGAAGACGCATGTAACTGGCGGCGGAGCTGAGGGCCGAGACGGTTGACTCCAGGTAGCTCGAGGAGGTGGAAGGATTGGAGTCCGGCATGGTTGGACGATTCGACTTGTTCTTTTTGTTGCTTGTGCTCATACGAGAGCTGGGCATCTAGCCACAGCCCTAGAGGCCAGAGAAAGCGACCAAGCGAGTAGTCGGACAACGAGATGGTTGTGGAAGATGTGACAGCCTAGGTAGCTTTTGTTGACCGACGGGGATGGAGAGTGCGAGTGATTGGAGCGTCAAAGCAGGATAGAACAGCAGAGACCAAAAGCAAGCAGCTTGTCGAGCAGGCCGAGGAAGAAGAAGATATGGATGTGTATATAGATGTAGATGTCGCGTGGGAGGCAAAAGACGAACAGCCAGGAACGGATCGAAGGAACGAATGACGTGCAGGCGGCGAAGGGAGCGGATGATATAGCAGCAGGCGATTCAAGTAATGTCGGGGGAGATATGGCTGCGGCGTCTCCGAGTTATGGCCAATGCAGAGCCGTTGGAGATGGAGATGTTCGCTTTCTCGCGGTTGGTGGCTGGCCTAAGGAGAAGTTGGTGTCTCTCGTTCCGCACGCCGCCGCCCAGTGCGTTAAGGTAGGAATAGAAAGATAGAGAGAGGGAGAGCCCTGGTCGTCTCGGAAAAAGAGTTCACTTGTGCAGCATCACGCAGCGAAGGAAAAGAGGGAGACGCGAGTGGACGGCAACAAGTTGGCGGCGAGGGAGTTGAAAGGTTAAAGATAGGTACGTAAGCATAAGGAGGACACGGAGCCGCAACTCAGAAGTTGTCTTGTCTTGTGTCGTTGGCGAGTGATGGGATGATGAAGTAGGCGGTGCCGTTCCACTCCAGGTGCTTGGGGGGGGGGGATAGCGTCCACTAGCAACTGGGGCTGACATATGACTAGTACCGCGGATCAGCCCCTTATTCAAGTACCCGCCGGCAGCAAATTGCGTGCCGCGGTACTCTGCACACGCCACTTCCAAGGTATCTCGGGATCGGGAAGTCGTTGGGCAAAAGCAAAGAAACAGCATGCCTGCTACGGTACTCTGTAACTTGGGTGCCTTAGGTTGTTTCGTGTTGGCTGTTAGCCCTTGATGATTGCATCCCTAGGTCGGCACCTGCATAAATATGCATAACCTTGGGAGGCAAAAGAGAACCCTTTGGCGGTGCTACTGTGGGAATGTCAACAGGGCCAGTGCTGTTCTTCCCATGATGTCGGTGGAAATGAACACAGGCACGCCGTTGCCGTGCTAGAGCCTAGTCGCTTGCCGTAGCTGGGATGAGCAGGCGTTAAATGCTAGCCGAGCGGCTGTTAGGGATGTGACCGAGGAGCTTTCCCCACGATGGAGCCAATAGGTGCCTGTGCTTACCTCGGTGTCTATGAGGACAGAGCGCCAACTTTCCTCAACGAAACCGAAGTCCCACCGCGTACAATGTATCCGTCAGGACTAGTTTCTTGTTCGCCTCGGACAAGGTTGAGGTGTCTTGAAGCAATCCATAGCCCGTATCCAGATAGTTGGTCAATTCATCTCCGAATGCGAGTTCATGTTGCTGGTACGGGAGTTTCAAAGTCTGTCTTGCTTCATTCGCGTCAACAATGAGCAATCACAGGAAGAAAGACAGCATGTCATGACGATTGCCAAACTCTGCGAGAGCATCACGGCGAACTGCATTGTTTCTTTCGAAATAGAACTAGGCTCAATATGCCGGCTGAACTAGATAAAAATCTGAAATATGGCCCACTGGAAGATATTTGGACGCATCTGAGCTCACCGGGGCAATGTGTTTCTCGACTCCATACCTGCCAGGTAGGTAGGTACCTGGGTAAAGACGCAATGACCTGCTTGTCAGTAACCAGGGCAAAAAACGGTACAGTTCGCCTCCAATGAATCAACCTCCTTGCATCTTCTCGCTGGGGCTTGGAGATTGTCGAATGATAGATGACAAGCGTGAGATAGGGGATAGTGGGCTTCTAGAACAAACCCCTTTGCTGGAATCACCCGCCAATGCCACATGTTTCGATGAAACTTGTGCACATCAGAATGAGGCGCAGCGAGGGCAGCAAACCAGACAGCATCCTCTCTAGCCGGGCGTTGCGTAAATAATACTTGGGGACTTTGGTATCGTAGGCTCAACCTTTATACGCCATCGGGTGCTTGTTTCGTGCCCGTGTCTAAGGAGGGCAAAGGGTATGGCCAACCCAACTATTTGTTGAGGCCATGGCGGATGGACGCAAGGGAAGAGTATGCATATGCGTGTACGAGTGCATGTGTCTCCCGATTAGAGCCCGATGCCGGTGTTGATGTTGCGAGTTGACTGTTTAGATGGTCAACGCGCGTCGCAATGGAGCATACCTACCTAGGTGCTGTCTATCTGTCGTGCATAGAAACGTTTCGTCTTGGCACAGTATATGCTCTCTCAGTTCTGGAATAATGAATACCCAGCTGCACTCCGTATTAATCAACAGATAACCGATGCGATGACGCCCTTGTTGCTTTCTTTTTCTGTCCCGGCTTTCTCCCTTGATGCCCCCCGCAAAGGACCTCACCGGAAGACAAAGACATCCGGTAGGTACCTTGCCGTGTGTAGCTCTTACAGTGGAAACGGGGGTAATTCGTGTCCAGCTCCAAGAGGAGTGTGTCGTACTGACTTGACTGACCGATCGTGGCAGTCCTCGCTCTAGATGGCATCTAACATTATCATGCGCATAGCCAAGCGTTGATGCCACCAGCAAGCAGCTCGGAACCCAAGGAACCCAAGGAACCCGAGGAACCATATTCCCCACAAAGTTGGTGCTGCATCCTGTAGACTGACCATGCAGTGCACTGTCACTGGCGGGTTGAAAGGCTGAAGAAGGATATGATGGACAATATTGCCATGGATTCGTCGGGAGTCCCCGGTCCTTCAGGGGATCCCTGAAACGCTGTGCGGTACCTGGGCTTGCTTTCTCTGGCTTCCATTCTTTCTCTGGATGGCCTTGGCCTTGGGGTGCAGCGTCGCTATGGCAGCCGCCCGTGGCCCTTGTGAGCGCTAACAGCTGTTGGGTGGTGTGCGGGTGGCCAAACCGCCAAAGACGATGGGAATTCGGATAGCGCATCTCCTGACAACGTCAACGCCATCATCAACAGCACCAGCGACACAAGCGCATCGTATTCTGCAGGTCATCTGGCTCGAAGCATACACTTGGCTACCTGGCTGGGTAGAGGGATAGGCGGATACAGCAAAGCACCTCGAATCAACCACCATCACTGCCATCTCCATCCACAACCGCACACCCCACGGCACGCCCCTCCACCACGCATGTAGACGTCTATTTCCATCCAGTAATCCTACAGCCAACCGCCCGCAGCTGCGTTGCGAATTGACAACTGCTGCCAACGCGAGTCAATGCCCATTTCCATTTCCATCTCCATCTCCATCATCTCCGGATGTCGACGCATCCTTGGCGCCCTTCTAATAAAAGCATGCTCTCGAGCTTCGCATCATCACGCGCCCGGTCATCAAATCACGCTACAAGCCCACTCCCGCCCTGGCTGATGCTGGCTGATGCCCTGACGCCCTGACCCTGCTGCCGTGCCTCCCACCTGAGACTCTGCTGGGACACTTCCATTTGCTTTGCTTGGTGGCTCTGCTTTTGCTGCTCTGCTCTGCCGCTTTCGGGCCCCTCGCTTCCCCTCCATCCGCCATTCGCCCTCCGTCATCCCGCCGACGCATCGTCAACCCGCTCTCTCTCTCTGAGACGCATTCGCATTCCCCTTGCCTCCTTACATACGTGCATACCATCCATCAAACGTGCCAACCTCGGAAAAGAACAAGGACAAGGACAAGACAAGAATACGACATATTAAAGTTCCCGCCGCTACTTTCCTTCCTCACCACCGGCCTGCCGACCTACCTTCCAACTTGCGGACCGTTGTTTCCTTGGTCCCGCTCGCCCTACCCCGAGAAAAACTATTCCCAAAAAAAATAAAAATAAAAATTCGCTACTCCGTACCTCGTTGCTCCAGGCCAAACCAAACCCCAACTCCAAACCCAAAGCACTGCCGCCCAAACCGCACACGTTCGCGGCCTCATTGTAGCCGTTGGTCCTTGCGCCGACCACTCACGAACCAGCTCTGCTGCATCATCCAAGATCCTGTTCCGTTAAATACCGCGGCCACTCAGCTTTGACGACGCTCTCTCTGCCCAACGCTGCGCCCAATCCTGCCTGGTATAACCTCTGCACTTCCGTCTCCTCGTTCCTCCACCGTCGCGCAGTAGCAGCAGCAGCAGCAGCAGCAGCAGCAGCAGCAGAAACAATCATGGTATCCTTTTCGTGTGAGGTGAGTTGACATCTCTTCTTGCTGTCCCTCCATCCATCTCCATCTGTCCCGCTCCCGTCTCCCCCCTCCCAACGTACATCCATACCGCGCCTTTGCCTATGCGCCAATGCACCCGCGCAACCCCAGCAGACTCCCAGACATCCATCGTCAACTCCTGACATCACGCCCACCACACCACCTTTCGTCACGAACTACCTCGTCCAGGGGACACCCTTCCAACACTTGCCGATCTCTCGTCACTCCGTCTCCCATGAGTTCCTCTCTCCCACTCCCACTTCTCCCCATATATCCTAGCTAGCCACCCCGCTAGGTTGGTCTATTCATCAATGTTAATGTTATACACATCGCATCGCATCACATCACTCCTTTGCCTGTTATCTCTGCCAGTCGCATCCTTGGCCCTTCACACCCTTTCTAACTTCTCACCCACTCATAGACGTGTGGCGACGTCCTCACCAAGAAGAAACTTGATCCTCATAGAAACCGCTGCCGAGGCGCCACCTTTACTTGCATCGACTGCATGGTCTATTTCCCGGGTGTCCAATATCGATCGCACACGGTTTGTCAACCCTCGTCTCGCCACCCTCATGTCGCCCTCTTCTAACCTTTTATAGAGCTGCATGACCGAGGACCAGAAATACCAGGGCGCTCTGTATAAGGACAAGGGCAAGAAGCAGAACAACAACAGCAACAACAAGAACAACAACAACCACGCCAACAACCACCGCAACAACCAACCCATGGCTCAGCAGGCATACGTCGAGGATTATGGCGAGGACCAGTACTACGATTGGAACGAACATGGTGGACGGACCGAAGGAAACTCCCCTATGGAGCCTCTCCCCGAAGCACCTACCCCCCCTACCGCTGCCCCCGAGGAACATGTGGACGTTTTCGACTTCCTCGTCGCGAGTGAGCAGACCCCCAACGCATCCCACGTCGACCTCGTGGAACAGCACAAGGACACCGAGGCGGTCCACAGCACCTCGCTCGTCCGATACGAACACAAGGAAGAAGACGAGTATCTCGACCCTGCCTCGCTCATGGACGCCGATGCCCTCGTCGAGTACGGCTCAGGGCCTGTCCCGTCCGAATTTGTTACCCCTCTCCCCAAGTCCGAACGACGCAAGAGCAAGAGCAGTGAGGGAAAGAAGGACAAGAAGCGCAAGCGACTACACCTAGCTATCCCCGGCGACCAGGAGATGACGGATGCACCCCCGGTGCTACACTCGGGACTCACCGGCGGTATCAAAGGCATGATGCAGCCCGTCTTCCCCCCTTCACCCGACTATTCCGGCGGCGATGCCCCCGAGGTCTCGCCCTCTAGTCCCTCGAAGAAGACGAAGCATTCCAAGAGCTCAAAGCATGCCAAGCACGCCAAGCACGGCCACAGCAGTACCGGCATCTTTGGCATCATTGCTGGCAGCAGCAAGTCCAAGACCAAGCCCAAGAAGCGCACGACGTCCAAGAAGAGTTCGTCGCACAAGGAAAAGGAGCCCAAGATGCTTGAATACGCATCAAAGGAGGCAAAGACCCAGAGCGGTAATGGCCAGGTCATTCTCTTCAAGCCTAGAGCCGACATGTTCCTTAGCTTCGTCGACAAGGGCCCCGAAAGCGAGCGTGGCCTCAGCATGAACAAGGTCCTCAAACGGTTCCATCGAGAGCGCCAGGCGTCTGGTGCCGACATTGCCAAGGGTTCAGAGGAAAAGGAGCTTTGGAAGTCTCTGCGCTTACGTCAGAACGAGCAGGGCGAGATCGTTCTATTCTCAGTCGAGGACAGCCCTTGACGGACGATGCCGATACACACGAGATTGACATCTTGAGGAGGCAACAGCAACAGCAACAATGGCGCATTGGCGCGGGACAATGGGAATAATTGTCAAGGAAAGACATTATAACAACTGGGATTCAGGAGTTTTAAGGGGTCACCGATGCTTGGGAGCTACGTTTCACGATACCTCGATGGACTATGTCATCATTCTGTACACAACTATGGTTGGTTGGGCTAGGGAATGGAATAGATGGGCCTGGGCTGCACCGGATATCGGGTCTCAAGAGACCATGGGTTTTGGTTCTGGAAGATGCGGTGGTAATGGCGTGTTTTGACAGGTGGACGACATGTCTTGAGCCCGACCCAGTGGCGGATTCTGCTTCCATCTTCTTACCATTTTCCTTGTCCTTCTTACTCTTTTCTTTCTTGTAGAGGGAAACTTTCTCTTCATCCAATCTGGGCCTCGGAGTGAGGCACGAGTTGCAATGATGGGGCGAGCATTGATTTCATGTGGGAGGTTGACTGAGATGGCATGGATGTGTTACTACAAGGCATGAGCTGCATCGTCTTGGATTTAATTTCCATAGGAGCATCATCATTGTGCTTTTATTTGCGTTCTTGATTTGCCATGGACATTAAGTTACATGACTCGTAATGGTAGGATGTGCTGTGACATGGCTTCTCTTCGACAGAGTGGGCATTCGGGCTTTTCCCTCACCCAGTCGCCAATGCACTCCCAGCAAAAGACATGACCACACTGAGTGGCGGCCGGGTCCTTCATCTCCTCCAAGCACAGCGTGCATTTTCTCTGCTGCTCGCCCTTGATGAAATTCATAGTTTCCTCGTCGGAGAGCTGGAATCGGGGCGCCGAGGCCATTGGGGTGTGCGTCGTAGCCGCGACATCAATCTTTGTGGGGCCCTGGCCAGGCCCTAGATCCTGGAGCAGTAGGTCATTGTTGCTTGTGTAGGAGCCGTCGTGGTCGAGCGAGACATCGTCGGATTGATACGAGGCGCGCTCGCGGAGAGGCGCATCCGAGGTCACGGTGGAATGGATGTGTAGATAGGCCTGGACGGCGAACTGGACGACGAGCAAGACGCCGAGGAGCTCGTAGCCGGCGCGGTCGGGGGTGTCGGGGACCTTGCGGGTGAAGACGTAGCGGAGGGAGAGGACGCGCTTGGACAGCTCGTAGTAGGTGCCGCTAAAGTAGAAGAGGGCCAGGACGACGGCCTTGAAGGGGGCGGCGGCAGTCAAGGAGGCGAGGTGGTGGGACAAGTAGCTCCAGAGGCGAGCCTCTCTGGAAGTGTCCTTTCCCTTGCGGCGCAAGGACTCGACGCGGCGGTCGAGCAGGCGGCGCAAGCGAGCTCGAAGGCTGGGCAGGATGCGACTGGCGAGGTAGGGGAGGATTATGCTGGCGGCGAGGTAGCCAGCGCGGCGGCGCAGAGAGGGAAGGCGCGGGGCGTGGCGGCCGTCGACCTGGATAATGTCGCAGTATTCCTCGCCGAGGGTGCGGTTGCCGGGCAGGGTGGTGAGGCCAAAATAGAGGATGACGGCGAGGGCGCGGAGCTCGGGGGTGCGGGCATGGGCGGCTCGGGCACCGCGGAGGCGGCGGTAGAGGTCGACAATATCCTGGGTGAGGGCGCCGGTGAAGTAGGCGTCCTTTTGATGGGCGCGGATGATGTCGGGCGCCGTCGCGAAGGGGTACGGGGACGAGGTTGCGCGTGGTGCTGAGGAGGCCATGGCTGGGGCTGGGAGGTAATGGAAGCGAAGAGGCGCTCAAGTGCGACAGGTGAGGTGAGGCTAGTTATGAAAACGCTAGTAGTTTGATATTGAACGCATGGTATGCACAGGGTAAAGGCGGCAGTATCGTCAAGGTTGCATCGAAAAGGCAGCCTTCGGGCGTTGGGCCGTGGATTTGAGGTTGAGGGTTAGAGATGGGGGAAAGCATGAGCCTCGGATCAAAACCGGCGATGTTTTGGTGCATCCGGCGGCAAGTACCTAAGTACCCTTGTACCAGCATGTGCCTC
Source organism: Pseudonectria buxi (assembly GCA_003693545.1). NCBI lineage: Eukaryota > Fungi > Ascomycota > Sordariomycetes > Hypocreales > Nectriaceae > Pseudonectria > Pseudonectria buxi. The sequence goes on from QUZG01000052.1 coordinate 44,627, forward strand.
CCCCGACTTCCCCAGACTTTTCGCTCGAGCCAAACAGCGGGGGACTTTTCTTCCATTCTATTACTGTACGCACATATGACAGGCAATGGAAGTTGATGAGTTGCCTCTTTGGTCTCTTGAGGCTTTTCACTTCTTTCAGTCTTTTCATCCTTGGCCAGTTACTTGGCCATTGTCTGGCCAGTGTCCCCCAGCCACGTCCCGTCACAGAGGCTGGTTAAAGTCAAACGGATCCGTGATGCCCTCGCCAGCGCCCTGCAGCTGCACGCTGAGAAATTCATCCGTCACCAGTGTTCCCAGGTCGTCACCCCACTGCGCCATCATGCTCGCCGCCGCCGCCATGTCGTGCTGGTTCATGCCCAGGCCGTTGATGAGGTCTGGCACGTTGAGCGGATCCTCGGGCGGAGCCACCGTCTGCGCATGCCGCGAGCTGACGACGTAGTCCTTGATCTCGCCCATGCACGGCCACGTCCGCTCAACCTCGATCATGGCTTCGAGAATCGTGCCGAGCGATCGCGAAATGTCTGGGTCGTCCCACGAGGCGCCCTGGAAGAAGCGCTTCATCATTACCGTGCCGGCCGCCGTCGACAGCGTCTGCACAAAGTCAAGGGGCAGCGACCGATAGCGGTAGTGTCGCGAGTAGCTGCGCATAAGCCGCAAGATGGCTTGGAGTGACTCGTAACAGATCTCGACGTCCTCACTCTCAGCAACGCCCGGCTTGTCCAGCATGTGAGACGGAGGCCGGTGGAGGATAATCATGACGGTGTGAAAGAGCATGCTGCGGAAACCGGTTAGTTGGGGCGCAACGCAAATGAGGAAACGAATGCCTCCGAGGTTATGGAATGGCTTACTGAAGTCGGAGAACCGACGGCTGGACCTGGCCTACTGTCCATTGGTTCCAGTGCAAGGCCCCGGGAAGACTCGATAGCCACTTGGTGAGGGAGACGTGAATCTGCCGTGACCTGGCCGCTACTACGATGGGGTCCATGTTTCCCCTGCGGTTCTCAAAGAGCTCGGTAATCATGACGTGGATTATCTTGCACAGCTCAGCCTGGTAAATGAAGGAGCCCACAAGTGCGACTCCGTCCTCAAACTCGGACGCTGACGCCCCTTTACAGATGTAAGTGTCCAACAGACCCTCCCACTCGGGCGGGTACTGAAGCCTCAGAGTAACCCTCACGTCAGACTCGCTGGGATGCAGAGCGGGCGGGCGTCCAAAGTACAGGCTGAGCTGCTTATCCACGATGAAGACGGCCCAGTAGACGCGCCGCCAGACCTCTCTGTCTCGAGTCTCGGCGCCGCTGTCCCAGTTGTTGGGGTCCAGGTGGAGGCCCATCTCGTGTGCAAGGCGAAAGGCCATGCCGCAGAATAGCCAGCCCTTGGACGAGTTTCCGACGCCAATCTCGCGATACCCAAGCATGGCAAGAGCTTGGAGCGTCGTCAGGTCGGGCTCGTCGAGCATCGAGTAGATGAGTGTCTGGGACTGGCTGGCAAATATGTCAGACACATGGCGCGAGTCGTCCAGCTGCAACGCTCCCAGGGCGCATATCGCAAAGAGGAGCGCATCCGAGTAGTAGCGCCCGCAGCCCACGTCATAGTCGCGAAGAAAGTATTCACGGTAGACAATCATGTGGAACTGATACTGCTCCATGAAGTAGGCTGCCATGCAGGCCTGTGACGTCTCATCGTGGGGCGCATACAGAAACCCAGTAACTCGTGAGCTAGTCTCCGTTTCGGGAACGGCGTTTATCAAGGGAACACCGACGTAGGCATCGGCCATAGGCGTCTCTTCGCCAAGGGGTAGTGCCGGTGCCGGTGCCGTCATGTCCCTCGAGAGATGAATGTGGAATAAGCTGGTACCGCCAAAGAAGCGACTATGGCTCGCAAAGGTTGACCGAGGCCGTCGTATCTGACCGGACCTGACCTGAGCGGCCACAAGCTTTGGGTCGGCGCTCGACTTGATATCTGGACCCTTGTCGGGAGAAGCCGAGTCCGCCAGTGCCGGCGACGAGAGGGCCATGTTTGACAGAATCTCGTCGCGCTCACTGGTCGAGGCAACGATGAGCCGACGGATGAGCTGCTCGAGAGAAGCAACCTGGCCCTCGAGGGCTTGCACATAACTTCTAGAGATGGGTCTGTATTGCAGTCAGTGAGTTTCTGATGTTTCCAAGGCGAGGGGAGTTGATGAGGGTACCGTTGCTTTTCTCCGGTTCCTGTAAGAACGCACTCCTTGTCGGCTTTGACACACCGCGAGCAAGGACGCTTGCGATCGCATTTTATCTAAATGATACACATGTTAACGAGGCCACTGTCTGCATAGAGTGACCAGGAGAAGCAACCTTGCGACGTCGACATCGTTCGCATCTATCAAACCCGCCAGTTTAGTCTCGTCTCATCCAACACGTCCCCCGGAACTTTGGGAGCGCAAGAGACTCACGACAACTTGATGCACTCGCCGATCGGCGTCTCTTCCATGGTGTAAAACGGGTCAGCCAATGTTTGCGCTTGATGTCGAGATGTGTTTGGGATCTAAAGGATCGCTGCTGGAGCGCTTTACGGAGCGGATCGGTTCGGAGTCATGGACTGTGTAGGATGCGGGAATGGAGGTTGGGCGATGAGCGCAGCCAGAGCCAAGCCGCGCTAAATATCGGATTTCGGAGTTGGGCGATGTCACGTTGAGAGGGTGGCAGAGTTGGTTGCATGGGTTGATGGGAGTTATTCTGCAACTCAAGACTATTTGAGTAGGCATTTGTAGTATTCTACACATTTGAAACGACCGGGTATATGGTTCAAAGAAGCCCTCTCTACACGTACTCTATACATCCGTGGCAGATCCGTACTCCGGCGCAACAGGGAAAAGAAGTCGAATCTTGCTCAAACAAACCCCCCTCATTCATCTAATGCTTGCCGGTAATGGATTGATCCATTGCATCGAGAACCAGCATATGGCCCGGTGCGTGGGCCATGACTGTGCCTTTGAGGCCGGCCTTGATGACAGCCTCCTGCGGTGTGACTCCGCAACCCCAAAAGACGGGCACATGTTCGCCGTCATCGTCGTCGTCGTCGTCGTCGCCGTCGCGAGATGAGCCAAAAGGCCGCCCGTCAATGGTCAGCGGCGCATCGCCCCAGTCGGGCAAGTCGATATCCCGGATGCCCAGCAGCGCCAGGGCCTGCCAGCCCCATGCCATCGGCTCGCCGTGGGTGGCACCGTACCGGCCGGTGATGGCCCGGACGCGGGCTACATCGCGGCGCCGGTACGGGCGCATGGACACGACGACGGATGCGCCGACAAAGACGCCGGCGGGACACAGCGGCATCGTGGTGCGATACATGGGCACGTTGCGGCCCAGCTGGGTATGGCGCGGCGGCAGACCGGCGGCGGCCAGCTCGGCCTCGAAGCTGTAGGAGCAGCCGATAAGGAAGCCGACGTGGTCCGGCATCCACTCGGCGACGACGTCGTGGCAGCCGTCGTCGACGAGGCGGGCATCCCGGTAGACCATGTAGCGGGGCGCGTCGGTGCGCATATCGCAGCCGAGGCCGAGGCCGATGAGGTCCCGGCCGGTCAAGCCGGGGACGTACGAGTCGACGGCATCGTAGCGGCCCGGCGCCGACGACTCGGCAATGAGGGGGCACGGCACGGGGTTCCGGGCGCAGAGGGCACGGAAGTCGTCGGCGTAGCGCGAGGGCAGGATGATGAGGTTGGCCTGCAGATGGCCCGGGGCCAGGCCCGAAGTCGTCGTCGTGTGGATGTTTTGGCGTGCTGCTTGGCGGGCGTCTCGGCCTGTGACGATGACGGTTCCCACGGTCATGATCAAGGCAGGACGTCTAACGAGTGGACAATGCAGTTGACGACGATGCCTCTCATCCTCATTCTACTCCTCGGGTAACTTAGTCCATCAGCCAACTGTCAAGGAAACAGTCTGGTCTGGTCTGTGCATTGGTTCGTCGAGCCTATTTTGGCGTGCAATCGGACATCCGCCTCCGCGAGCCACTATGGATGACTCCACAGCACGCTTCTTCTCCACCTCGATGGTGTCTTTCTTGGAAGGAAGCGATTACCAATGGTCCAGCATGTGAATCATAGCACGCAATTGCAATTACATACTGTATTTACCGGGGACAATTGGATGAGGGTAGATTACAGTGATATCTAGTGTTTGTTATCTGGCGCTTAGCAGCTCCGTCGAGAGTGGACTTGCACTTGCACTGGCTGGCACTGGCTGGCTGGCACTGGCACTGACTGGCACCTGCATTTCCGCTCCGCTCTCGGTGATCCATCAGCTCCAGCTTCAGCTCCAACTCCAACTCCAACTCCATCTCCAACTCCAACTCCATCTCCAACTCCAGTTCCTCCGTGTCCACAACAACTCGCAGCCCAAGCCACCAGCGTCCAGAGGTGCCTAGATAAGCCAGCCCCGCGCATAATTACGGACTTGTGACGCCGTCAAGACGATTCCTGTCAGACAAAGACGACCAGAAAAAGACAATAGAGCTGCTTCTTCATTCTCGTCTTGCGCAAAGTCCCCCGGGTCAACTTCTACGACAATCCCCTCTTGGACGCTGCTCGTTTTAGTCGCCTCTCCCAGGGCATCATTGCTCCCCAATCGCAATAACCATGGCTATCTCACAAACGCCCGCGGCCAATATCCGCATCGCCATCGACCGCGGGGGCACCTTTACCGATGTTCATGCCGCCGTCCCTGGCCGTGACGACATCATCCTCAAGCTTCTCTCCGAGGACCCGGCCAACTACAAAGATGCCCCTACCGAAGGCATCCGCCGCATCCTCGAGCTCGTCACCGGCGAGTCGTACCCTCGCGGCGAGCCTCTGGACCTCTCCCGCATCGAGCATATCCGCATGGGCACCACCGTCGGCACAAATGCCCTGCTCGAGCGCAAAGGTGCTCGCTCTGCCCTCTTTGTCACAAAGGGCTTTAGAGATCTCCTCAAAATTGGCAACCAGACGCGGCCAAACATCTTTGACCTGACGGCGAAGCGGCCTAGCTTACTTCACGAGGTGACGGTCGAGGTTGATGAGCGAGTCACCCTTGAGGCTTACACGGAGAATTCCACTCCTCATGAGATTAGTGTATCCTCGGACCCAGATCTCTGCCTTGGCGTCACTGGCGAGGTTGTCCGCATAATTCAGAAGCCAGATATGGCTACCGTCAAAGCTTCATTACAAAGGGTCTGGGACTTGGGCATCCGGTCCCTCTCCGTCGTGTTTCTCCATTCATACCTCTACCCCGATCATGAACGCCTCGTTGGTGCTGCCGCACGTGAGATGGGCTTCTCAGTCGTCGAGTCTTCAGCGCTGCAACCCATGATAAAGGTTGTCCCCCGCGGTATGTCTGCGACTGCAGATGCCTACCTAACCCCCACCATAAAAAAGTACATCGACTCTGTATCGAGCAACTTCACCGGCGGGCTGGGCTCGGCAGGCTCTCGCTGCGAGTTTATGCAGTCGGACGGCGGTCTTGTCGACTTCCGCAAGTTTAGTGGCCTCAAGAGTATCCTCTCAGGTCCTGCTGGAGGCGTCGTGGGCTACGCTCAAACAACATGGGATAATGAAGAGAGAAAACCTGTCATTGGCTTTGACATGGGTGGCACCTCGACCGACTGCTCACGATTCTCCGGTACATATGAGCATGTCTTTGAGACGACAACTGCGGGCATCTCAATACAGTCTCCCCAGCTGGATATCAACACGTAAGTCACGCACAGGCGCCTCCGATACGAATCCACGACTAACGTCTCAACTTCCAGAGTCGCTGCTGGAGGAGGTTCAATGCTCTTCTGGAGAGGAGGTCTCTTTGTCGTCGGTCCCGAATCCGCTGGCGCCCATCCTGGCCCGGCTTGCTACCGAAAGGGCGGTCCTCTGACCGTCACCGACGCCAACCTCTTCCTCGGGCGCATCAAGCCCGAATACTTCCCCAAAATCTTTGGTCCTAATGAGGACGAACCCCTGGGACTCGAGATTACGACTCAAAAGTTTGACGAGTTGACTGCCAAGATCAACTCAGACAACCGGGCCGATGACAAGGCAGAGCTCTCTGCAGAAGCTGTCGCTCTCGGATTTCTCCATGTCGCCGACGAAGTCATGGCCCGACCAATTCGAGCTCTGACTGAGGCTCGCGGCTACGATACCTCGGACCACCTCCTTGCGTGCTTCGGCGGTGCAGGCGGTCAGCATGCTTGCTCCCTCGCCAAGGCGCTGTCTATCTCCCGTGTCGTTGTCCACAAGTTCTCTTCGATCCTCTCGGCATATGGACTTTCCCTCGCAGACGTGGTGCACGAGGCTCAACGCCCCGGGGCCATCGAGTACAGTCCATCTACCAAGAAGGAAACGGAAGCAGCTCTTGCGGAGCTCGCTCGGGAGGCCACCGAGCAGCTCAAGGGCCAAGGGATCCCAGAGGACAAGATAAAACACGAACACTATCTCAACCTCCGATATCAAGGCTCAGCCACCTCCTTTATGATTTTGAAAGAGGGCGAGTCGGGCGAAGATGGAGACTTTCAGGCTCTCTTCGAAAAGAGACATTTGCGCGAGTTTGGCTTCAAGTCCCCCGGCAAGAAGCTGTTGATTGACGACTTCCGAGTCCGCGGCGTGGGATCTGCTGCGTCGCATCAAGGAGAGAGTCCCTACCAGCAGCTCAAGAAAAACCAGCGCGCAGCTGCATCGGCGTGCAAGGAGACGACCAAGGTGTGCTTCGACGCCGCCGCAGGCCGAATCGAGACCCCTGTTTACATCCTCAGTGAGCTCGCTGCTGGAACCGAGGTCAACGGCCCAGCCCTGATTCTCGACAAGACACTCACTATCCTGGTCGTGCCGAGGAGTACTGCGACCGTCACCGATAGCTGTGTTGTCATCGATCTCGAGACGACCATTAACCAGACTTCGCCCGCTTCCCAGTCTCAAGCCTCACAGAATGAGATTTCGCCTATCCAGCTCTCCATCTTTGGGCACCGATTCATGTCCATTGCGGAGCAGATGGGACGGACACTTCAGAAGACGGCCGTCTCTACCAATATCAAGGAGCGGCTTGACTTTTCGTGTGCCCTCTTCTCCCCGGATGGCGGCCTAGTGGCCAACGCACCACATGTACCTGTGCACCTTGGATCGATGCAGTTTGCTGTAAAATACCAGCACAACCGGTGGAAAGGGCAGCTACAGGATGGCGACGTTCTCGTCTCCAACCACCCTTCATGTGGAGGTACCCATCTGCCTGATATCACAGTCATTACGCCCGTGTTTGATGACCGAGCCGAAATTGTCTTTTACGTGGCGTCTCGCGGTCACCACGCGGATATCGGCGGTCTCCTTCCTGGATCGATGCCTCCTTCGTCGAAGCGGCTCGCCGAGGAGGGCGCCGCCATTGAGGCCGAGAAGCTGGTCAGTAAAGGTGTATTCAACGAAGAGCGCATTACGGAGCTGCTGCTCGTCGAACCCGCCAAGCACCCGGGCTGCTCTGGGACGAGATGTTTGGCAGACAACCTGTTTGATCTCAAAGCCCAGGTGGCAGCCAACAACAAGGGCGTCCACCTAGTGCGCGGCTTGATTGAGGAGCACGGGCTAGAGACGGTGCAGAGATACATGTACGCCATCCAGGAAACTGCCGAACGGTCTGTGCGGGAACTGCTCCATACGGTCCGTGAAAGGGTCGGGGGCAAGGCACTCAAGGCGCTCGACTACATGGACGACGGGTCGCCCATCTCCTTGTCCGTGTCCATTGGAGAGGACGACTCGGCCGTCTTCGACTTTGCCGGCACGGGGCCGGAAGTATACGGCAACACCAATGCGCCGGTGGCCATTACACACTCGGCCATCATCTACTCGCTGCGGTGCCTGATCCATTCAGACATCCCGCTCAACCAGGGGTGTCTATCACCCATCTCAATCAAGATTCCGCCATCATCGCTGCTTGCTCCGTCCAAGACGGCGAGCGTAGTGGGCGGCAACGTACTCACGTCGCAGCGCATTACGGATGTCATTCTCAAGGCATTCGGGGCATGCGCTGACAGCCAGGGCTGCATGAATAACCTGACGTTTGGCAAGGGCGGCAAAGACGGCGAGGGCAATCATGTTGCCGGCTTTGGCTACTACGAGACCATTGGCGGAGGATCAGGAGCAGGCCCGATGTGGGAGGGCGAGAGCGGCGTGCACACGCACATGACCAACACGCGCATCACCGACCCCGAGGTATTCGAGAAGCGATACCCGTGCCTCCTGCACCAGTTTGGCATCCGTCAGGGATCCGGCGGCCGCGGGGAGCACGTGGGCGGCGACGGCATCGTGCGAGAGATTGAGTTTCGCGAGGAGGGCATCAAGGTGAGCTTCCTGACGGAGCGACGATCAAGGGCACCGCAAGGCGGCAACGGGGGAGGAGATGGTAGCATGGGCAGGAATACATGGGTGACGCGAGACGACGACGGTGCGGAGAAGATGATTAGCCTGGGCGGAAAGGCGACGGTTGAAGTGTCCAAGGGCGACCGGGTGGTGATTGAAACGCCCGGAGGCGGCGGTTGGGGGCGTCTTTCGTCCGAGGTGTAGGGAGCTGGATCGGAGCATCTCGCCCAACAACCGAGCGATGGACGTGATGGCGGGATTGAGGTTAGACAGCCATGTATCATGAGAGGTAGCAGAATCTATGCTGCCATGAAGCCAATCTTGGACCTGTCATGGGCCCACGGGGCGGGTGCTATAAATAATCCCTGCAGCCATGGGCGTGCCCCTGGGCCAATGCAGCCTCAAAGGCTTGACATCTGTAACGCCAAGCGTTTGTGCTGATCGTTTTCCGTCTGGTTGGGGCCAGGAAGAGAAGAGTGGCAGCCGAGGAATCCGGAGGCTTGAATCCGTGCAGAGGTCAAGCTTGAAGGCTCAAGCGAGCACAGACAAGGCCATCCAGCAACGCGCGCACGTGACGGCGGCTATACTGTGCCATGCAAAATGCACTGTTGGTTTGCGCATTGCAGGATGAATTAATTGCACTTAATATGGAGTCGGGATCACCAGCCAATGCTCCTCGTAATACTAGGTAAGGTACTCGGTACTGTATGGATTTGGACTCGTCGGGAGAGGTGACTTGGCCTTTTTGCTCCTCTGCCGGGGTTTCTCGCCTTTGCAATACCACCAATGTTTTGTTACCACTTCATCTTCTTCTTGTTCGTGTGACTAGTTGTAACTTGCGCTCCTTCTTCGTCGTCGTCGTCGTCGTCGTCGTCGTCTTCTTCTTCTTCTTCTTCTTCTTTCTCTTCTTCTTTTTTTTCGTCCTGCCCCATCTCCATCTCATTCTCAAACTCTTCCTTGCTTTCCTTGCCCCCTTATTTGCTTTAATTTTGGTACATGTTTCAGACGACGTCGGGCTTAGTCGTCATCTGCTGACGGACAGACGAGATGCACATGCGGCCTGCCAAGAGCAAGTTGCCGTGGAACTGGCTGTGCCAGAGCGACAAGACATATCAGCCGCTGCCGGCGAGCGAGGATAGCGCGGGAGGCCAGGCCAACGGCGGCAGCTCGTGGGCAATCTACCGTTTCCTGCTGACGAGGCGCCGACGGCGATGGGCTCTGCTATTGTTTCTGGTTGCGAGTCTGGTCGCCGCGGGCTTGCTGGCGTTTAGCGTTGCTGGCACTTGTTGTGTAAAGGATGTGAGACAATGGCTCCCAACTACATGGCTTCTTTGTCTTGGCCCGACTGACACTGTTAAAAACAGGACGGCTCCAACGTTGGGCCTGTGGTCGATTTGGGCTACGCGCAGTATCGCGGCTCCGGCCTCGACAATGGCATCAGCCAGTTTCTCGGCATGCGCTTCGCCGAGCCTCCCACGGGGAACCTGCGTTGGCGCGCTCCCGTTGCGCCCAAGCCCGTCGAGGGCATCCAAAAGGCCAAGAATGTGAGTATGCGGTTTTCCCCCCTCAACCCGCCGAGCCAGTCCTCGTCGCTAATCAATGCTCTTTCGGTCACCTAGTTTGGTCCGATATGTCTAGGCGTCGATGGCGTCCCCAGCAAATTCATGGACGAGGATTGTCTCTTTGTCAACGTCTGGGGCCCAACAAATGCCACGGCCAAGGACAAGCTCCCCGTCATGGTCTTCATCCAGGGTGGTGGTTAGTTGCCATACCTACTTTACAAGGTTGTCAAGCAAGACTGACGCATTCTACAGGTTATACAGTCAATGCTAATGCCAACTGGAACGGCACGCGGCTAGTGGAAACCTCTGAACGGGGTATCGTCTTTGTCAACTTCAACTATCGCGTCGGTCTTTGGGGGTTTCTTGCCGGCCCCGACCTCGAGGAGGATGGGCATCTCAATGCCGGCCTTCTTGACCAACGATTCCTCCTCAAATGGGTCAAGCAGCACATCTCAAAGGTATCTACCCACCTATTGACCGGCATCCCATGTCCCTGTCGTTACATGCTAACCGTCCTGTCTCAAGTTTGGCGGGGACCCCGACCACGTCGTCATCCACGGCGTCTCAGCCGGCGCCGGCTCCGTCGCACTCCAGCTCATCGCCTATGGTGGCCGTAACGATGATCTCTTCGCCGGCGCCATCGCCGAGTCCACCTTCTTCCCCGCCCAGCCTCACGCCTCTGACCTCGACTACCAGTTTGAAAGCACCTTATCCGAGGCCGGCTGCGAGCATGCCAAGGACCGTATGAAGTGTCTGCGACGGAGGAGCAAAAACTCGCTCCAGCTCATCAACCGCTCCGACCCGTTCCCCGGCCAGACCGGCATGCCTCATTTTTACTGGACCCCCTGTATAGACGGCGACTTCATCCGGGACTATCCCTATCGCATGTATGAGAAGAAGCAGTTTGTCAAGGTGCCGCTGCTGGCCGGCACATGCACCGATGGTAAGATGCTCGACTCGACTGTCTTCCTCCCCCCATCACCCATTGCTGACGCGTCCTCGCTCTGCAGAAGGTTCCGTCTTTGTGCCCAATGCCACAACTGCAGACGAATTCACCACCTTTTTCAAGACAAACTACCCACGTCTCACCTCCAACCATACCGACCAGATACTCGACGTGTACCCCGTCGAGTCGGCCCGCCCAAACCACGCCAAGTGGTTTCCCTCTGCATCCAGAGCATACGGCGAGGCCACCTTCATCTGCCCCTCCAACAACGTCCTCAATGCATTCTGGACCTCTCGCACCCCTGCCGGCGCCTCACCCCGCGAGACCATTCCCCTCTGGTCCTATCGCTACAACCTCCACGACAAGACGGTTGCCGACGACTGGGGCTTTGGCGTCCCCCACGTCTTCGAGGCCCCCGCCGTCTTTGGCCCCAACATGGTCCCTCCAGACACCGTTCCCGAGAGCTACTGGTCCTACAATGCAAAGATTGTGCCCCTCGTCATGAAGTACTGGCTCAGCTTCGTCCGCACCCTCGACCCCAATCCCTACAAGGCCGGTGATGCCCCGTTCTGGGAAGTCTGGGGCAAAGACCAGCGTCGCATGGTCCTTGAGCTGACCGACTCTGCCATGGAGACTGTCGACGAGGACCAAAAGAAACGGTGCGATTTTTGGCGCAACAATGTCGACGTCATGGAGCAGTAATGATAACACTACGACGTTGATGCCCAGGCATATGGTGGATTTATTGGTGAGCCTTGCAATGATACCCAACTTTTGATAGCATATAGACATAGGCGGCTGGGAGTTTTGTCGGCGTGAATTATATCTTGATTCGTCTTTGAATACCTAGTCATGCCTCCAACTGCGTCTCAACCTCGAAGCTGTCAACGCAATCCCAAGTCCCTGACCAAGCTACGCCGAGTCCATTCTTAGCATCACATACACCTTCCATGTTCGACAACGAGTGATGATTGAGACTGTATACGTCTTGGTCTTCTTCATGTAGAAGACAGTAAAGACTTACACGACCTGCCCAACTAAAGTATATCTCGGACCCCTCAGATGTACAACAAAACGCAGCAGTATCGATACCAATGGACCGTTCAATCGTAAAAGTTGAGCCGGCATTTCCGATCTTCATCATTGAGCGGGCATAAACATGTCTTAGCATTGAGGCCCAGTTACCCGATAGGCTCGCTACTTCTTTGAAGCCGAATCTGTAGGCCGATCAAAAGTTTTCTTGACATAAGAGCCCATAGCGCGCTTTGCGTCAACCATCCAGCGCTTGAATCGTTTTTCTTTCCGACCAGGACGGGACTTGGCGTCCCTGCGTTTATGCATTTGCAGCCTCAAGGAACCGACAGCTTTGGCGTTGCTCATAATGGATGGTATAGCGCGTCGGTTCCTTCCCAAAGATTCAGGAGGGTTTCCAAGCTTAGACTCGGACGGTCCAGCAACCCGAAGCTTGAGCAACGACATCTTCTGCCGCAACAAACCCCCATACCTATTCAGATCAAGCCTAGAAGCCGATTTTGAATTGATAGCAAAACCCTCACTCATGTTATGGATACTGGCGCTCTTGGGCGACTGCGGTACGACAAGGTCAAATTGGTCAGACAGCCGTGACAATGCGTCCAGCACCACCGTCTTTTCGTCGATAGGGGTCAACGCCCTGGCCGCGTCAGAAACATTTCCTTCAAAGTTTCCTTTTCGATTCCTAATGTCGTTGATGCCGTCAATTCTGAGGCCATGGTTGGAATCTACAAGCGAGTTGCACTGCTTGAGACCTCTATTAGGTGGAGCGTTTTCATTTCGAGAGTCATCTCCTCGGACTCGAGGACTTCGGGGTACTCTGATCCTCAACTTGGGCTTGGCTTGGCTGCTGGAGATTCTTTCGGGAACATCAGACGAGTTATTCGGCTTACCGCTCAGCACAGGCGATTGAGTCTTCTTCAGCCGAATCTTGAGCTTTGGAGGCCCCGTTTTAGCACCGAGTTCCCCTGACTTGGGTCCTGCAGATTCCGCAATGGGTTCCTCAAGCGGGCGACCATTTTTTCCGTCTTTCTTTGGTACTTCGGGGGATCGAATTGGACTGGTGAATAGCACCTGCGTTGACACCTCGGCTTCGGTAGATGAACCTGGTGAATAATGTTTGGAAGAAAGCCCCATCTCGTGTGGAAGCGGTGGCAAAGCTTTCATCAATTGCGGTATACTGTTCTTCACGCGCATTTGACCTGCAGGAGAAATGGGGTTCGGCGAATGGATTATAGTTGTCGGATTTTCCTTCGGACAGGGTGTGACTGGAAGGGCCATAGTCATTGCATCAGGACTGACAAACGTTGTTACATGGTGCTTTTGATGTCTCCGGTGTCGTCTTTGAAACTTTGCTGTATCTGTGTCGACATGGGTTGCCATCTTCAATATTTGGTTAGGTACCTGGACGGCTTGGCTCTGATATTTGGGACCATTCGTCTGCTCTTCCTTAGTGAGCTGCGTGTTACCGCTAGCTTCTTTCAAACCTGGATCGGTGTCAACCATCTTTGTGCAAAGTGAACCGTTGACGTTGGGCTGGCGATGCTCAGTATTTGAGACCAGTGTATCATCTCCCCTCTTGACTTGCTGAATGTCTGAGGAGCTCTCTTCACTCCGAGAAGACGAGTCAGTTTGAGAAGACAAGTCGGTCGGAGAAGACGAAGACTTCGATTTACGGAGAAATCCATTGTCGAGTTGGTGATCCTCCTCAATTACCTAAACTGGAGGAGCTGAGCTTGAGCCTTCGCGTCTTCGACCATCAGTGATTGTTTCGCTATAACAACTGGCCTTGGAAGGGTGAGAGGCAGTGCCTTCAGAGGAATTCTGACTAAAGTTCTCTTGGCACGGGGTACGAGTATCTTTTGCGTCTTCTTTTTCCTCCTTTGACAAAGTGGATGGACAGGCCATTAGATTTGCGTCCATAAAGCGATCTGGCATGCCTAAGAACCGTTAGCTTTTTCACACCCCAATCTTTCAGTTGCTCAATTACCATCAGTGGAGTTCTTGGTAAGGGGGCAGGCTTCGTTCATAGGTAGGGCGTCAGACTGAACGTGATTCTGCTCGCTCCTCAAAATACTCGGTTGGATAAAAGCCCCAGGCTTAAAGGGAATGGGACACAGAGGCATTACCACTGGGCTGATTTCCGGTTGAGCCGCTATCTCGAACTCCTCGGTGTAGTCATAGTAGAAGGAACCCGGGGAGTTCACAGTTGACCCGGCTCCGCTTGTTCTTGAAGGTCTTCGATACATTTCCACAATGGATGTCAAACTCGCGGATCGCATACTCTGCTCAGTTGAGTCTCTCTCGTGGCGACAAGACGGCTTCGCCCAGGAAGTCATCGAGTTGGGCGTACAGGCACGGCTTGACCCGGAGCCATAATAGTATGATCCAGGGGATGGTCTCGAGGGGAGAGAGGAGGTGGACCGGTTGAGCTCGTGACGGAACGGCACAAGAGGTAAGACTTTGTTGCCAGGGGTATGTGGTGGTCGAATCGTTCCGTGGACAGTCCGCTGCATTGATTAGTATGAAGTTGATTCCAACGATTCTTGGTTTCTTATTCAGTATACTTACAAAGGAGACTCGATCAAGCCCAACCATTCTACTGTAGTCGATCACTCCATCCTCTGTTACTGCTGGAGAAGCTGCCCGGACCCCAGGACGTTTGAGACGAGTAGGATATGGAAAAGGGGAGCGAGAGCGCTGCAGGCCATTGGGACAACCCAAGGCATGTGCAGTGCTAGAGGACTTGAGTGAATGGTGTCGTTTTGAGTTGTATGTGGTTAGAGAGTGTGATCTCAGACCATCTTGGGGAGTTGGAGAAAAGTGTCCGGAATAGCCAGGCTGGGCAGAGGAGCCGTAAAGGGAGAGAATTTCAGATGTCGTATCCCGGTATGAAGGCAACCGCTTGCGATCGTCACACAGATAAGCATCCTCTGAAGCCCTGGACAGCGATCGAGAGAGCACTCTTCCGTCTCCAAAGCTAGGTCTTGCCCGCGGTGAATGATGGTAGGTCATTGAGAGCGGTGCAACAGGCTTGATAGAAAAGAGGCCAATGTCGCCAGTTTCGGTCGTTGTCTTCAGCATGCTCTCCAAAGGGCCGGGAGAGCGCAAGAGGGAAGACGTTTCATTGAAACTATCCGAAGGCAGCCGGCGTTGTGAGGGTGGCCGCGGAACGGAGTAGTTGATGGCTTTCCCATGCTCCTGGTAAAAATGGTGGAGGGAGCCTGAACTGGCCGTTTTGGTTTGAGACTGCGCAAGATTCATCGATCCAGCACCAAGCCTTGGATGACTTGATGCCTCTCACAGCCCGAAATCGGTGGGATAATGAAGTAAACAATACAAGTATCCTCATTCAGCAACCAAGAAAGGAGACCAAGACTGGCTGGAGAAGGCCACCAAAAATCAACGAAAAGCCGTTGCAGCAGAATTTGGGATGCACCATCTCGTGCTTAAAATGCTTCCGCCGCGAAGGAGGAGTCGATGAGGGCTACGACACGCAGAACGGGGTGAAGAAGAAGATGGGAAGGCGCTTGACGACATTTCTTTCTGGAAGGAAAGAGGAAATGGCGTCTCTTTGCTGGAGTCTGCTTGGTAGCACTTTACATCGGATCGTGAATCAGGAAGCTACGACCTGGTGAGCTCAATGATTAGAAAGCGCTGTCAGCTGGCTGCGAGTGCTGCAGAGCTGGAAGCCAACTGCAATGTAGCGATAGTTGCAACATTGGCCATGTCCTTTAATGGCCCATGGGGCCAAGACGTCATTGACTCAGCCCTACGGCATATATGGTGACTTGAGCCATTGAGACATGTGGAATGGCAATGAGGCAATCGTCGTTGGAAGGAATTCAAGGGTTTGGGGCAATCAGCTCCAGTAGGGAATCATTTGCCCCCGTGGACCCAAACCTCCGGTCCGGTTTCGTACAGCTTCACCTAGATCCACCAACCAGAGCTCTTCGGACGACACTTGGGGCTTTCAAGAGCTTAGAGCTGCCGATCAATATCAAGGCCGGACAGTAATTATGGACTGGGACTAAGTCGGATCGGAGTAGGTGGGTGGGTATTCGTAGAGATAACGGCTTCTCCGACATTCCACTAGGGGCAAGAGGGCAGGAGCCCGCCGTTGGTCCAGACCACGAATTAGCAAGTTTAGCAATCGATCGTGCATATGTATCACGGGTCAGTGTTTAGTGGACGCCGCAGTGTTGACCTTACAACGGAGATGACTACCGATTCGATGCTCGTTGGGTAATCTTGCATGTTTTGTTGTTGTGCACAAACTCACTCGCATCTTTTCTCCTGCGTGCGGTGCCTGGGAGACTGACGATGGACCCCTGTGCCCCCTGAAAGCGTAAATCCCCCAATGTAACCTCTTGTGGAAGATTGCCCGGTAGTTGGGGCAAAAGAATGCACGTCCAAACTATCCATCGACGCTCAACAACATGGCATTGTACATACATACCTACATATTAGACGATGTCGACCTCGCTCCCAAGGCATAACGATCGCAAGCGAGCATATTGGCCACTTTCCTGTAGCTCCCCTCTAACCAAGATCACGCGCTCGGGTGGCATCGCCTCCATCCGCCAGTGGTGGGGAATGCCAAAGAGTCGAGGCTGTCGACGCATGACTCGATCCATCCTAGCCTCCAAGACTACCAGGCACGCCAGATGGCTTCACCAGTAAATCGTTGGGTTAATGGCAAAGTTTCTTCTGCAGACCGGCCTTTCTGGAACGAATTTAAACCCAAAGCAGTTGCCTGAGGCGTCTTTGTGCGCGCACTATGCTGGGCGGCGCATCAAAGTTTGGCGTGCCGGCATGTTCATGGCCAACCTTTGTGCTTGTCAGTCCTTCAACTGGCCATCCCAGTCCCCCACAAGCCCACTTAGTCGGGCCCATCGTGAAGTCTACTCAGACTAGTCAGGGGTTTTGGGGCCTGGGTAGATCTAGCGGGGCAGTTCACTTCGTGTGATGGATGGCCTTGTGTGTAGACGGGTTGACGGGCACACGGGCTCTGGAGTCACACGCCAAAGTTCTTGAAGCAGTAAGCTTTCCCGCCTGCACCTTATCTCAATGGCAACAAGCATAAGAATACGCGTCTCCCTCTTGATTGACTTGGTCCATCGATTTCTTCCCCAGCTTTCCTAATTCTTAATACTTCCCGTATCAGTCTTCTTACGTCTGACCGGCCACCTGCTTCACGCCAATCCACAAACGAATCTCTCCTAATCAACAAGACTGGAATTCCACTGTCTCGCAACCATGGCCTCCCGAAAGCCCGACCTCGAGCTGCCCATTCCTCCGAGGGAGCAAGGCGAATTTAACCGCCCTCCCAGCTCTGTGCGAAGCCCACGCTTTCGTGAAGACTTTGACGCACCTTTCTCCGAGGCTCTCCTCAACTCCTCCGTGTCAACTTTTGCCACCGACAACATGAGCTTCCCTTCACCATCCATGACCGATCGCACCAGCTTCGAAGCCGGATTCGGCCGCCGACCCTCAGATGGTCCTGGAGGGCCAACAAGCATGCCCGCATCTCCTTTGCGCTGGAAGAACCCCTCTTGGAGCCCAGAATCCACTCGACGATTAAGCGTCAACGACAAGGTTCGCGAGTGGGCTCGGAAGTCGTGGGGCGCCGTCCGCCATCGAAGCGAGGCGGGAAAGGATGAATCGAGAGGTGCCTATTTCGAAGGCGGAGCTGGTCGCAGGCAGAGCAGCATTGTCCAATGCTCTGCATCGGGGCCCAACACTTCAGACCAACACAACCGACGGTCAGACTCATATTCTCAGGCCGTTGTCTCCGTTGTCGAAGTTCCCAGGTCGGGCTCCAACTAAGAAGGAAGGGATGCGGTGTCTGGGTGGATGGCTCCCACCTGCTCATGAGCTGAATGCCGTTACGAAGTTATTGAGGTATCATGGAGTCTTGGGTTTATGGGCATGGTAATAGTCGGGATGACGGGATAAATGACTTTGGATAATTGAGGGTTCAAAATACACCTCCACCAATAATGAATAGACGTTCTTCTTCCTTTTTCGCCCATTGGATAATCTTGTTGGCCCCTTGGCTCATCGTTGTCCTCGACACGTTGGGTCCTGCCAAGCAGTAGAACTCAAAGACGGGTGTAGTCCAGGCCAACGAGATGGAGTCTTCGTTGACCCAGTGCAAGACTTTGAGGTGCGAAAACTTTGCATGCATGGCGGCGTGGAGCTCATGATATGCTGTCATCAGTCGTCTCCTTTCCACCGGCCCAGCAAAGGTTGGCTCAAGCGATGCCATGCAAAACTGCACGTTGGCTCGTGACTTGTATAAGAAATGGCTGATTTGGCTCCCAGGTGCTATGTCAGATGCCCTGGGTCGCCCGAGTTGGACAGCATTTTGGATAATGGTGAGATTTCCGTTCTTCGCCAATTCCTGGACCACGTTGTCTCGCATCTGCTTGAGCTCATAGAAGCTCTCGCGGTCTGGGCTTATGAGAACCATGGCAAGTTCTTCTTTCCCTGGTTGGCCTTGCGCAGCCGAGGACGAGGCGACATGCTCTCCTGTGGCCCCCTCGAAGAAGCTGACGTACATATAGAGGTATCCCTTATTGTTGAAGGCTGGAAGGCAGATGGGGACCCAGTTTTCGCCGCCTCCAGATTTGATACCGTCGACTTCAAAAAGCATGTTGAAGATGAGCTGGAGATCGCTGGGGTGGAGCGAATGACGTCGCGGACGAATGACACTGACGAGCTTCCCGCCAGCCACAATGAGACCGTACAAGAGATTTCCCGATCTCAGCTTCAGAAACGTGTTATTTATCGCGAGCCTGTGAGCCTTTCGTAATCGCAAGCACTCCAACGACCCGAGCAGGGTAGAAGGAGATCCCCTAGTAAAGGTGTCGGCGAGGGAGGACAGCAAAGACTCTGTACCTTCCAGCGGCTTGCGCAAATCAGTGGAAGGCCGGTTCGCAAAAATGCTAGTCAGTCTTGGGAGTGTCAAAGTCGACAGGATTTGCATATAAAGAGCCCCCAATTGGGCTCTCAACTGAGAGTCACTTTCTCCCAACTTGCTAATGGCAACGAAATAGAGCGGGCCTTCGGTTGAGATGACGAAGCGAGTCTTTCCGGCACAAAAACCCTCGAGCGGATTTTTGGCGCTCTCATAAAAAGATATAATCGTCTGGACAACGCCCATGGATGAATTAATCAAACTCAGGTCTCCGTGGCGACTCCAGATGGGCTTTCCGGCAGATGACAGGATGAGGTAATGCTTCAGTTTGCCTTTCCACATGGACAGTTTCTCATCATCGCCAAAACTAGTATCTGCCTCTTCGGGGACGGGATCGAATTCGAGACCAAAGCTGGCGAGGTGGTCTGTTTCGTTGAGCCGGCTCCTCTCAAAGGGCTGGACGGTGGCCGACTGTGATCTGAGTAAGTTCCATGCCGGGCTTCTCTTATGAAGATCGCCAGCGAGTAGACTAGCGATATCGTCTGCAGGCCTCGTCGTCGGTGCGAAACTCATTACGCTGGCAGCGTCATCTGCCTCTCCGGTGCTGCTTGACCGGGCGCGAGGAGTCGCATGTCCACTGCTGGTGGAGTTGGGAAGGCCATCGGGGCCAGGGGTCGTAAAGGTTCCCCTGGAGCCATCGGGAAAGGAAAGGGTCTGTATCTCGATGGGAGTAACCACTGTGGTAGCAAGCGCCTGGCGGGAACTTGAATCTGCCGAGGCATTCGTGGATGGCCGCGGGGGGAGCGGAGGACGCTGGTCGTCGTCGGGGGAAGCCGTGTCTTGTCGCATTTTGGTGCGCTTGCTGTGCAACTGTCACATTCTTGAATCACAGGAGCGCATGCAGCGTTTGTATGGCACAGGCCACTTCTTGAGTATCCAGGACCCTGCGACCTGGGAACTCAAGAGGCTATTTTGCCATGTCGAGGACGTCGTTGCGGAGTCTAGGTAAGGTACGAATGGCAGGCTGATGGATCGAGACCAATGAATGGGTGAGTCTGGGGAGGGGCCGCGCGGTAGCCTTGCAGCTCAGGTGGCCCAGTGCGGGCAGCGGACGCGGCTACCAATCAACGTCCCCAGACGTCCCTCCACGGGCCTGGAACGCCCTGTATTTCAGGTACCTCTAGCGGCCGCACGAGGGAGCTGACCTAGAGGTCCATACTCCATGCTGGGAGACGAAACGTAGCCTTCTGAATGGCTTCAACCAGCTTCGATTCCTCCCCCAACATAACCACGCAAGCCTCAGCCGCGCCCTGGCGTTTTGCGATGCGATTCGGCACCGGCACCAACCACAAGAGAACTCGCCCATGTTCTCAGCTTCCACTTCGAACTGAATAACTCCGAAATATGGCCCTCGAGCCGGGGTCCGGCCGGCGATCGGTGTCGCCCGATAGCTCGGGACGCGACTCGCCTATTCCGCGACAATGGAGGAATCAGCTTGGAGGAGGTTCGCAATCCCACGGCAGGCTCCATACTCGCTTCTCATGTGGCTGATCAGTCTGTACAGAGGATTCATCGATCAAAGACAAGTCCTACCGCAAGTATGCCCAGGGACTCGACCGTGCTCTCTCGCTCTTCGAGACGGCCTTGGAGGAGTGGGCAGACTACATATCCTTCTTGAACAAACTCCTCAAGGTACGCACAAGCCTCGCGGACTGTACACCAAGCCGCACAATATACTTACAGTGCTACATCAGGCCCTCCAAGCTCGGCCGAAGTCGATAACCACTATACCCGCCAAGGCGACTGTCGCGAAACGATTATCTCAATGTCTAAACCCTTCCCTGCCGTCAGGAGTTCACCAGAAGGCGCTTGAGGTCTACAACTACGTCTTTTCAGTTGTCGGCAAGGATGGACTTTCTAGAGACCTCCCCCTCTACCTTCCTGGTCTGGCGTCGACCCTTTCTTTCGCTTCGCTCTCTGTACGATCGCCATATCTCGATCTTCTCGACCATCATCTTCTCAAAGTGGACCCTCGTTCATTACGGCCGGCTATGAAGTCGTTGATTCTTGCTTTGCTGCCTGGTCTCGAAGACGAGACGAGCGAGGACTTTGACAGAACGCTGCGTCTCCTTGAAAGCTTTAAATATGCTGTGAGACCTGCGCAAAGCGAGGAGCTTTCCGAGCGACACTCCTCCGGCGATGGGTTCTTCTGGCAGTGCTTTTTCCTAGCTTCCATCACCAGTCACAGTCGCCGTTCAGGAGCACTTGCGTACTTAGTGCGATGTCTGCCTAGCTTGGGACCTCACTCGGCCTCGGGCACGTCAACCACGACAAGTGACAAGGTTGACCATGTCTTGAAAGACAAACTTTCCGCCATAGTCACATCGCCAGAGCCTGGCCTCTTGCTGCGGTGTTTCGCAAGTGGCCTTTCAGACGAGCAATTATTGATCCAGCGCGGGTTCCTGGACTTGCTCGTTTCGCATGTGCCTCTTGATTCCAAGGTTATCCAGACCAGAGTAAAATCCGCGGATCTGGAGCTGTTGTTAAAGGCCGCAGTTGGGGTCGTGACTCGTCGAGACATGAGTCTCAACAGACGACTGTGGGCTTGGCTTCTTGGGCCAAACCCTCCCCCTGGAGAGAGCGAAGGCGTTGCCGAGTCGCCGCTCAGTCCCGCGGATCCTCAAAACGCCTTCTTCGCATCAAGGACGAGTTATTTTGAAGAGTTCGGCCTTCAGCCACTAATACGGGCACTACTGCATATGATTGAGAGTAGCACGCAAAGCAGCTCGAGCGAGAGGGCACGTCCGTATCGCATATGTCTCTCGCTAATGGACAGGTGGGAGATTGGAGGATTGGTGGTTCCAGAAGTTTTCCTTCCCATCATAGAGAGTGTGCGGAGCTTCAAGGATCAATCGACTTCGAAAACCGACTTCACCGAAGTATTGCGAAGCGCCAGTGTCTTTTTTGACGGCATCGAGAGCGGTCTTATCTATGGCGAGATTGTAAGCCTCTTCGCCCAAGCAATTGGACCTGGAAACTTGGAAAGCAGCACAAGGAACGACAAGCTATCCCTTGTCGAATTCATTCTAGCGCATTTCAATGTGCGTGAGGAGGAAATGGTTACTGTTCATGCACCTCTCTGCTGCCTTGCAGCCTTGTCAATGGTGGAGGACTCAAGGAGTCGGAGACGAAGTCAGTCCTCGGATCCTTTGGAGGTAGCCATATTCACCCAGGCTCTCAACGTCGCCATTTCCCTTCTTGAGTTGATCCCTGAGAGGGTCTTCCAACCGCCATCCTCGGGGTCGCATGGAGCGAAATCAAAATCAGAAGCATCTGGATCAGTATCCAACCTGGAGGTGCTTAAGAGAATACAGAAATTCTACATCCAGGATCAAGGCAATATCGACGCTTCGCCTCCGCCATTCACTTCTCTAGAGATTGGCGAACTACTTCTCGACAAGGTTGCCAAATTTGTCTATGAGACAAACATATCGGAGCCATGGGCTGATCTCGGCGTCGGCATTCGCCTACTGGTGTCAGTTCTTTCCAAGACACCAAAATCATACAAGCTAGACGAACATCGGCTCGCCCAGTTTCTGTGTGAGAAGCTAGAGGGGTCCGAATCGTTGTTGTTTTCCGACTTTGCATCTCTACAATACCTCGCTATTCAGTTGTACTCTGTGGAAAGGATGGAGCCCGCCGAGCTCTCCCGCCTCATCATCCCTCTGGTTCGGCGCACCTGGCAATTTTTGTCTGCATCACAACCAAAGTACCATGTCGAGGCAGTCCGTGGGCTTTGGCAGTTGCAGAGCGTCCTGACGGTTTCGAATCGAGATATCGAGGCTGCTATATCAAGTCTGATTGCATGCCGAGCCTCGAGTGATGACTACTCCGAGCCGGTGGATAAAGCACAGAATTTCGGTGTGCTTTGGTCACACACGTTGCAAGATAATGCAACTAGTGCCGAGCGTCGTGGTTCAAAACCCCTGATGGTCGAAGCCCGGACGGCGCCGCGGCTGTCAGGGATGGACAACTACGAAGTAATGCTCACACAGCCCTGCTTCTTGATTCTGGATGCTTTGCAAGACGACAGAACACAGATGTTTTTGACTGTGAAGGCGTGGCTTAATAACATGCTTGGTATTGATAGGTATTTCCTGTTCCTTTTCTACAGAACTTGGCTGTTACTGACAAACGACAGACTTTTTCTAGTCTTTGTATGCAAATTCTGCGAAATCCCGTTCTTACAAGGGCTGCTTGAAGGAGAAGGACATAATCAGACACCAGTTAGCTTCACAGGGGATGAAGATCTGGGTCTTTGTCTGTATTATCTCCGCACGTTGTCAAACGTGATTGCCTGCGCAGGAGAGATCTCATGGGCTGTCCTGGCATCGAAGCACGTCTCCTTGCAGGGACAACAGGTCCATATTAGCTGTAAGCAAGATTCTATTAGCTTCTGCCTGGTCGGCATAGATCCGAGACTAACACTGATTAGCCGGAGGCGAGGAAAATGAGGTTACTCTTCAAGAGTTCTTTGTGCAAGTCTGCATGAAGTGCATTACAGGGAATGCAGCCTCGACTGCAGACCGGGAAGCTGAGGCCCGCATTAACCAACTCTACAGATACGCCCTTACCATACTACACAAGTTCCTGCTAAACCCCTACGCTGCACCTCTATCCGACTTCCAACTCGATCTTGTTCTTATCGATCGTCTGTCCAAGTCGCTCCACGGCTCGGATCCTTACGTACAGGTTCTTTTGCTTGACGTGGTTTATGATACCCTCAAGCTTAGGGACGTTGCCCCTGCAGAATTGCCAGTGTCGCCTACTTCCGAGAAGAAGGCACCTAGCTTCGACCGTACTCATGCGAGCAGACAATCCATTGGAACTGGCGATGCCCGTCCGATGGCTCCTTCGCCGCCTCCGCAGCTTCTCAAATGTTTGCTTGAGGGTCTCAGCTCTCCGAGCAGTCGGCATGTCCTAGATTGCTGGGTCGCATTCCTGGGCGAGTGCTTACCTTATTACTCCGATGCCATCTTCCAACTCTTAATCCCCCTTGTTGAGACGCTGTGCAGAGAGATTGGCTCAGCATTTGCCCACTTGCGTCAGACCTTTCAGTCCACGACAGCTGTTGCCTCGGGCAGAGACGCAACACCGGAGACGACGCTGATATTTCTCTTCAATGGCCTTGAGCAAGTTCTAGGCACGGCACACGACCAACTGCTTGCAGAAGAGGCACGAGCCCAAATCATGAAAGGACCGGACCAGCCTCAATCGCTCTTTGGCAGCATGGTCTCGGGAGTCTTCCAGTCCGACGCTCCACAGTTAAGAAGCGCAACGGCCAACGACCGACTTACAGTCTTGTTGGCTTTTCAAGATGCTGTGCGAATCTGCTATTCCATCTGGTCCTGGGGTCAGGGTGACAACGCAAACAAGCAGGACCAAAACTCGTCTGCATCGTTCAGTTACACTTCATTGCGGATGAGAAACCGAGCGAGACGCTTACTGGAGCACCTTTTTACTGCCGAAAGCCTAGAATGTCTTGAAACAGTTATCGACATATGGAACAACCCGACTCAAGAAACTCCTCCAGCCGAAATCTTCAATCTTCTCTCTGCCTTGGATGCCTCTCGGCCCAGACACAGTATTCCATCTCTATTTAACTCCATCTACAGCAGGACAAACCCTGCTGCGCTGGAGCCTTCTCGAAAATCCACCATGACAATATCGCTCCAGGACATAGACCTAGTGCTTTTTCTGGTCGAATATGTACGATCACTGGATGACGACGCGATGGACGAAATCTGGCTCGACTGCATGACGTTTCTCAAGGACCTACTCGGGAACCCCTTTCCTCACAGACAGACACTACCAAGCCTATTGGAGTTTGCAGCTATTTTGGGCGAAAAGGTCGACAATACAAACTTTGGAGAACAGAAGAAAATGCGACGAGACCTGGGGGTACGTTCAATCCGCTGGACTTGGTGCTCCGAAGCCCGACTAACAAACTATGTGCTTTAGGATACTTTCCTCCGCCTCTTATCAGCCCTCTTCACAACAAGACCTATGGCTTTTGCAGAACCAGCCACTCCAGTAGCGTCAGAGAAGCCTCCTCGGATCGACTTTGCTCGGCGTGCCGCACTCAACGGGTCGGGTGATGGGTTGGATGATGTTGCTTCCGTATTAGCCATGGTGGTTCCCAACCTACCCAAAATCTTGATCGAAAATGACCGGGTTCTCAACGCCGCCGGCACCATTGCTACCAATGTTGTCACACCCTCTATGCGAGCCAAGGCATTCCCCGATACCGTCTCCAAGGGCACAATGATGTTGCTGCATGAGTTGTCGAGGTTGCCAGGCAATCAGAAGACGTGGAGGAAGGATGTGGGCGAAGCGTTCAATGACCCCAAATTTTTTGGAATGGATCTAGCCTTGGTCAAAGACGGATGGCTTCCTCTGCTGAGGCAATGGATCCTGACTGACAAGGATCGACTGCCTGAGATTGTGTCTCGCATCAACGCGCCGAGTACCGCTGGCATTGTATTTGGTGTAGGCGCAACATCGGCTCGTCTCGAGGCGGATCGCAAGACGCAGCTGAACCTGCGGCGGATTGCCATGCTTGTTCTTGCTGGTGCCGACGACGCCATCGTGTCGGACCTCTCGACCATTTTTGACAAGCTAGTCGAACTGCTTGCGGCCACGTCGACTTCTTCACCCTCGTCGACGACCCGTGCCGACATCTACATGGTGATCCGCGCCCTCACGCTCAAGACCAGCGCCATACACCTCAGCATGCTCTGGCCGGTAGTTAACGCCGAGCTCCATGCAGCCATTTCATCTATTGCAGCACCCGACAATAGCACCGCTGCGGACACGTACACCAATGCCGACGTGCTACAGGCGTGTAAGTTACTCGACCTTCTCATCTGCGTTGCGCCAGACGACTTCCAGCTTCACGAGTGGCTGTTTGTGACCGACACCATCGACGCCGTATATCGACCAGCGTCGTATCAGCCGGTGGCACTTGTAGACGAGCTGTCTGAGGAGCTTGGCTCCGTTGCATCCAGCGCCTCGCTCCCAACTGAGTCGGTCGCCTATCTTGCAGCGAGTGGCACCCTTCGCCGGCCACTACTGGGACCGGGGGGCATCAGTGACGAGGTCAGTCTCGAGAGGAGAGATGAACTCGTGGCAAAGGTGCTACGGCCCTTTTTTGGCCAGCTGAGCATCTTTGCGTTTGAGTCGACGTATGCAATGAGCCGCCTGGATCGGGAATCCTGCATTGTGGGGTTATTGAAGGATATATTTGAGGAGCGAAGCATAGTAAAGCCATTATAGCGAGGTGGCTAGCCAGGTCAGACTACAGTATATGGAGTTGGCATCGAACTGATGGGCTGTATCCCCGCGCTTTATGACATGAACAAGACATGGACCTATGTGAGGCGTACTAGTCGCAAGATGGCCTCCATGGGACACATTTGTGTAGAAGCTACGATACTCTTCTAGACCGTTGTTTTCTTATAGACAGATAAGTAGGATACTCTCTGGCTCCATCTCTAACCGGTAATTCATACATGCTGGACATGGTCCATCCCTATCAAGGTATACCAAACCCATGGCTTTTCCACCCTCCAAGGGTTTCCATACTACAAATGAAACAAACAAAAAAACCCCCAAAAAAAAGACCAAAGATGTAGTGAGCCCATCAGCTCAGGCCCTGCCCCATTTCGACATCCTCGTCGGTATCCTGACCGGGCGGGCCGAGGACCCTCGTGACAACACTCTCAAACGCCACGCGCTCCATGACAGCGCCGAAGCGCAAGCACTTGACGACGCCATTGAGCTCGCCGGCGAGGAGCGAGAGCGTGCGCGCGTCAAGCAGGGTGGCGGCAGAGTAGCGGGCAGCGAGCTCGAACCAGGCCTGGACGGGCGTCAGCTCGACGTCGCCGGCGTTGAGCGACGAGGCCAGCTTGTGCAGCGTGGCGAGGGAGATGCGCGGGGCGGACCACTCGACATGGACCTCTGGGTTGTAGGGCGCCATGCCGAGGAGGCGGCGGCTGGCGGCGTAGCCGAAAAAGGACATCATGGAGCGGCCCATAAAGGCCGGCTCGGGGGCGTTGGCCATGCACAGCGTCGATGCCATGAGGGCGTGGCCCTTTGCGAGGTTCGACTGGTGCTCGTGGCCGGGGAAATCGCCGGGGAAGAAATGGTCCCAGCAGACGTGCTCGAGCCTGTGCTCTCCCGCCAACGTTGCTCGGTTAGCCTCGTGATGCCGACGCCTTGGGAAGGGGAGAGGGGAGGACAAGAATTCTCACGATAGGATAAAGTTGACAGCCAGAATCTCGACATTGTCCTGGCCGCCAGCCCCGGCGGCGACGACGGCGCTGTTTCTGCTGCAGTTGCTCTCGGTGCTGCTGTCGCCGACTGACAGCCGCGGCGTGCCCAGTTCCTCGTCGCGATTCAGCGTCACAATGATGTCGTCGAGGTTGATGTCGCGAAACATGTCGGGCGTCGTCGCAGCCAGCGATCCCTCGCCCCCCGTCGTGGTGCCCTGCGAATACGGCGTCGACGCGGCAGCCAGCGGCGAGAGCGGCGTCTCGGGCACGACGATGCCGGCATCCAGCAGCCGCGCTCGCATGGCCGAGTTGTCGTCGCGCAGCTCCACGACCTCGGCCTCGATGAGCGCCACCAGATCCCGAAAGTGCGTCGCATCCAGCTCCAGCTGCTTGACGTACTCGGCCTTGCGCTGGCGATGCTGGATCTGCGCCCGGCGGACCTGCGCCCGGCGGACCCGGGCCTTTTCGGCCGCTGACGGCTTTGGCTCCGTCTTGTCGCCATTGTCGGGCGCTGGGCATTGCATGTCAGCAGCTGCCATCGTCGTGCGTGGGTGGGATGTTGCAGGTTGATGGTGGCGACGACGACGACGACGACGACGACGCCATCATCGCGAGCTTTCCCATCTGGAAACCCCCAGCACATGATACATGATGGGTAACGCAACTTACATTCGCTACTCTGCGGCTGAGGCGGCACGCTCTGCGGTCCCCCATTCTCCTGCTTTACAAACGTCACCTCGTTGCCCTTTGTCTTCTCCTTGGTCTTCTTCCAAAACGACGTAAACGACGGCCGCCGGGTCTCTTGCTGCGTGTCCGCCATGGCTGTGGTCGAGCAATGCCCTAGGCCATTGTATGTCTGTGAGTTGGGGCCGAATCAATTAAAAGGCTGTCCAGCCTCTGTGCAATTACACATCCACGATTGAGACAGTTTGAAAGAAATCTGTACGTAGTTGAGTAAACTTGACAAGAAACATTCCATGTTCGTTGCTGGTGTTGCAGGCGAACTGGCGCTTGATGACGACCATTATCCCACCAACGCTTCTCATTGGTCAAAGGCCGAGTTTCTCCGGGCGCCTTCAAGCAACGAACTTAACTTAATCCCCATCATCATGAGCATATCGAGTGAGTTGTAGTTACATTGTTTTACTATTTGACTCGTCTTTTCTGATTTGGAATCTTTTCACAAAAACTCCCGGTGCATGCAAAAACATCTTCGACCATTGTCGTCCTTCATCATGGCAAAATGCAAAGCCCCTTGACACCAAAAACCAACCCATAAACGCCTCGCTGATGCAGTTGCAAATCCCAGGATACATCACCCTTCCTCTCCCTCGGCCTTGTTCTCGCCGTTTTACTCGTAGTCTTCGTTTTCGCTGTCCGTCGCCGTCCTCTCCTCTATGTCTTCGTCGTCCAGGTCATCCTGGTCGTCGCTGTCGTCGTCGTCGTCGTCGGCATTAAGCCCCTGCACCGCCTTCCAGTGCACGTAGTCATTCTCTACCCATCGCTTGCTGACTGGCAGCTGATAGGGATCAAAGGGGAAGTACGGGTCCAGTTGGTGGAAGCTTTCGTCCTGTGTCTCGTATCCAGCATCTCGCAAAGCACCTCCCGTCGAGTACGTGGATGACAGGAACTGAGTCAGGCGGACTCGCTTGTTCCCTTCCACCAGCGGGTACACATACATAAAGTTGAGGCGATGCGCGAGCTTCGCAAACTCCTCAACAATCACCGGTGCGCACACTTTGAGTGGGTTCAGCTTCCCAAAGATCTGAGCCGACAGGTCTTTGCGCGACGTGCCAATCCACTCCACCTCCTGGCCGATGAAGGAAGCAGGGTCATCGGGATCGACAATCTCGGGTGTCGAGACGACCAAATCTTGCCATCGGAAACAGAATATGTACAACGTGGCCTGCACAAGGCTGTAGTAGGGATGGAAGCGCTTGAGATCAGGCCCACGGCACAATGGCTCGTACTTTCTGCGATACTGCTCGAGGTGATGCAGGAGAAGCAGGAAGATGCTCCGGACAAGGCCCCCGGGAAGATGCGCCCCACGGGCAACAAAACTAGCCAGGTATGCTGCAGCCGCCTGCTTCAATACGTTTGGCGTGTTTCCTTGAAAGGCTGTTGCAATGAGCTGACCACAGAACGCATCCGTCAGTCGCTCGTGCATCTGGGCAAAGTGGAAGATGAGGAACTGGGTGTGCCTGGACTTGTATGTGGGCAGAACAATCTGGTCAAACTCGCGGAGGAGAATGGTGAAGACGTCAAAGGCGCTGTCGGAGCCAGGGTTCGCAAAGTATGGCGTATATACCCGGAAGAGCGTGTCGAGGACTGCGTCCATCTTCTCCACGCTGTCTTTGACCGTCTTGATTCTAGCCGCATCTTGGTCGAAATCGGGATCGTCGCTGTCGACTGATTCAGCGTCGCTGTCGTCGTCGCCTTCCTCGTCATTCTCCCATTCGATGTTATGTGAGGAGTTGCGCAGCGCAAACATGACGGCGGCCGTAACATCGTCATCCAGATCTTCCAAATCAACTTGCATCTGGGAATCAATCTTGACAACCCTGTTGATGATGAGATCAAAGACTTCATCGCGCAAGACGGTAACGTAGTTCTTGATGCGTAGTAGGTTGTGGATGTAGGCCATGTGAACGCGCATTGACTCGTCGGGGAAAGGGAACTTGATGCTGAGGAGATTCTCCAGAACTGGAATGGCAGAGGGGAACATTTGAAGAAGGTACTGTAGTGTCGAGTGCAGTCTATCCCGCATTGTCTCACGACTAACTTCTGGGAAGTCGGGCACGCACCAGACCGACGGCTGGGTATCGGAGAACTTTTCTACCATCATCGACAGGACAGGGGAGAGGTATGACCCTTGGGCACTGACGAGGGCGGCCAGGAAGTGGGTAAAGACCTTGACGAACTTGTCGTCTCGACCCAGCCAGGAGCACTTGAGGATCGTCTTGACCAGGCCATTGCAAGCCTTGTCCTTGAGGATAGGGATGCATCCCGTGAGGGCCATGACGTAGACCTGGAGCTCATGGGGTTTCAAGGTATCGTCCTCCTCCCCAACAACTGGCGGCAAGTATCTCTGCTTGTCACTGGCAAACAGCTCCTTAATGGTATCATATTGGCCGTCGTTGCCTCGCAGGTGCTCCTCGAGGGCTGAGCGAACCTCTAACTTTACTTCGTCCATTGTTCTGCCACCAACCTCGTAGGTTACGTTTCGGATATCGTCAAAAAGGACTTTGCGACGCTTGCAGGGGCTTTGCGGCGCATCTAGAGGATCGCTAAACTCTGCATGGTCTGCCTTCCTCCTCCCAAGGACGGAGACTGGTTTCAAGATGGACCGGACGGGAGTCGAGTTTTTGTTGACGGGTCCTGAAAAGGCCCGAGACGTGGGGGTAAAGGGTCGCATAGAGATGGCTCGTCGCAAAGTATACTGCGCGCGCTCGTGTGCGTGTGTGCAATGATGTTGGCCAGGGTTGGAGGCGTCTCTCGGGCAACTAGAGGTTGACGGCTCAAGATAAGACCATGAAGCTGATGCGCTGTGCCGAAGCGTGAGAGGACTTGCTGATCATAGTAAGCAACCCAGATGTCTTGTATATCCTGTTCCTGTACTCTAGCGGATGAGATTTGAGGGTGTGTTGCAGCAGACAAAGCTGAGAAGTCGGATGGAGGGGAGGATGAGGATGGCGGTTGCAGCTAGGCGCCAGGCGGGCAACTTTTTCTGAGGCTAGTGGGAAATTTTGACGATTGCAGTGGGGTTACGCACGTGCCTCGGGGTCGTTTTCCTCGCCTGACCGCTCTCAGGACCATCGTCGGTACGTACTGTACCCCAGGCTCTCAACGTCATTCAGCAATCTAGTGCTAAGGTAAGTTAGACAGAGAGCAAACCCAACGACAGAGAAGATGTCAAAGAGCTGCTCACTGCATCAATTCAACATCTTTCTTCAGGGATCACGGAATAAGCCCGGCTCCGGATCTTGTAGAATTAGTAAACAACCAAGCCTTTCGAACCTCATAGAGGCAATGGTAGAGTAGACAAGGGCCAAACGAAACAATGACATTGCCTGAAGCCGGAAACTAAGAGCGATACTACGAGCCCGTCACGAGGGAAGCTGCACAAAGACTATTCAACCCATTGTCATCTATTGGGACTCAATGCATATCCGTTGGCCTGCATATTCTAGTCCTTGCTAATTGCTGAACTGACGTCGCGTCTCAAGACCGCTCTTGAGCCGACCTTTGAACTGAAAAGTGTTTGTTTGGGAGTTCTATCATCCGAATATCCGAAAATCCATTGTGTCGTCTGACACTTTTGGAATGCCATCCTTCTGTACCCCGTCCATTCACTTCATGTACAGCTGTACTGGCTCCAGTCTATCCTGTCGGATACATCGAGCCTAAAGCAGTAAATATTTATACACACTCAGGAGAGCCACATGTCTAGGCCATTGCAGTTGTAGTTGGCAGGGCTTGCAAAACGAAGTAGGTAATTCCGAGCAACCTTTTCGACCACCTCGATTCAGCTTTGGTCACTTACTTGTCGTAATCAGAACAGGCGCCGTTGGAGCTGCACGTTTAGTATCCATCGCCGGCCCCGGCACCGTTGTGCCCAGGCTGTGAGCCATACGTGTAGTTGGGATCGGTAGTACCCTCGACATTGTTCTGAGCTTCGGCGCCGGCATATTCGCCGCTGAAAGTACCGTCCTCGGGCTTGCCGCCAGGCATGGTGTTGGCCCACGTGTTCTCAAGAACACGCTCACGGTTGGTCTGGTTTTGTTGCTACACGACTATTAGTCCGCCAGGCGTCCATATAGGAGGAAGAGCATCTTCTCCGATCGACTAACATACCTCACGGTACTTGGAAAGGTAAACTTTGAGAGCTTCGGCATAGTTCTCAAAGCCGAGAGAAGTCATTGCGAAGAGAATGTCCTCGCCGTTGACAGTCTTGCGCTTCTCCTGTTGACATTTTTCCGATGCTTTGCAGGTTCAACATGTTAGAACGTTCTGTTGGGCGCGGCATTATACAAGAGGTATAAGGAAGGTTGTGTGAACCCAAAAGAATGGAAATGACAAACCTTCGCTGGTGATGAAGGAGATGAACTCGCTCACGCACTCCTGCATGCATTCCTTTGCTTCTTTTGCAATCTTTGCGTTTTCGGGCAGGGCATTCTTCATGATGCGGGCAACTGGAGCAAAGTTGCGAATGTTAGCATCGAGCTCATCAGCTTTGTCGGCCTTGAAGGCGCGAGGCGCATTGGGCGACCTCGAAGATGAGTCGCAAGACATGAGAGTGCCAGACACGCGCGGCTCGCAAAGGCTAGGACTACCAGCAGCTCGCGCGCAGAACGGGCAAATCACGAACAGTCTTCGGAAGGGGTTCGAATTGAGGACCTACCATTGGCTATGGGCAGCCATCTGTCTTGCTCTTTTACGCCCTCGAACTCATAGCCCGCAACCGCCTGTGGGTCATGAGCTTCCATTTGTCCTTCCTCGTCGGGTGATTGTGCGGCTTGGTCGACCTCCTTTGGAGGGGATTGGGGGGAATCCGACATATTTGGCTACCTGCAGCGGCTGCTAGCGTCTCTGGAAACTGGTTCGGGCTGGCACAGCTGGGCTTCAAGGTGATGTGTCCCCAGGCCACGTCGCCGAGGGTTAAGGCAGGGCTTGCAAGTGTAGGGGTGGAGGGGTAGGGCTCCAGCTGCGGCACTGCGTCAATCCTGGGTATGTATCGGTGATGAGCCTTGGTCGCTCACTCGGACGGTGCCTGGCCCAGGATCTTGGGGCTATGACGCCAATGTTCTAGGGGCGTGTGCGTTGGGTGCGGGTAAGGTTGTGGGTTGGGTAGAGGCGAATCGAGTCGGAGTGGGAGGGGGGGGGAGGGGTGGGCCTGACGTCGCAAGCAAGCAAGCAAGCAGGTAAGCAAGCAGGCGGGACGAATAACGTATCTGTCCGACGGGATTGGTGTGGTTGGAGCGCACGGCAGAAAAACGTCGTCGTTTGGCGGCTATCTAAATCGCCGTCTGGGTCGTCGTCTGGTATCGTGACGGGATGGTATGGGTGAGGACGGGATACTGCTGCACTGTACTTCCGGCGCGGCGTGCACTGGACGGCTGGTTGGCGAGGAGGGTTTCAGAGCCTCTTTTGACGGGCTGGGCCGGCGGACCAGAAGCGATGCGATACGAAGGCGACGCGACGCGTTGCGATGCGAGGTGCTGCGATGCGGTGCGGTGCAGCGCGCGGCGCGGTGCGATGCCGGTTTACAGTGCCGTAGCTTGGTAGTTTGAGCCGAAAGTCCGGACACTGGAGATGCGCGCTGGGGCCGGCGGGTTACACCAAAGCACAAAGCCTATGTTTTCAATGGGGGAGAATCGTATCAAAAGGCTTCGTTCTCAGTCGAGGCCGGGGCAAAGCGAAGAGGGTGCATCCAAGAGGTAGGATGCGAAGAACGTGGGGTTGGCAAGGCGCCAGCAAGTTCAAGCCTGAGGCTGCAGCTGAAGCTGATGGAAGGCCCGGCCGTCAACAAGGCGACAGTGCTGCTTCTGGCAGAGCAGCGCCAGCCCGTGCCAGCCCGTGCCAGCTGCCCGCCAGCTGCCCGCCAGCCGGATAAGGAATGGCTGCCTCGGTAGCCTATCGATAACACCCGCCAGAGCACGCAGCTAACAAGCTCGCTGTGGGGGAGTTTGTTGACCTACGACTCTACAAGAGACTCGGGAGCAAGCAGAACAATCCGAGTACCTTCTGTTTCGAATTATACAAGATGCAAGTTTCTCTGTCTAAAGCGCGAGTACTGGTTGCCAGGTACAGATTATCCAATCGTTGGTCCTGGATGCTAGGTTGGTATCATTTACATGTTGCGCTACTCCGTACAGGCGGTAACACTACCGTTAGTCCAAGAGAGCAACTCTCCGTCCCGCATATTACACCAACAACTGATAGGTAACTTGTCCTGCTTGCCTGACAGGTATCCTGGATAGTTTTGGGCATTGATAGCGGTGCTACGCAAACTCCTTGGCGAGCCACGTTTACTTGTGCTTCTAGCAAAGCTAGCGCCATCTGGCGATGAACAGGAGGTTCATGAACCAGTTTCTCCATTCCCATGTTTGCCCCAGAGGCGATGGTTTGAATTGACAAACTCATGGCTAAACAGGGTGTGATCCCAGTTTGATGCGGCTTCCCTCGCCTATCCTTCGAGTTGGCAATTTAGTCAGGATATGTCACCACTAGAGTTCAAAGTCACCGTAGATATCATCAGCCATACCAACATGTCTTTCCGCGCAAGCATCGGAGTCTCGAGCTCATACCTCAAGCTTGTCTGCCTATACATACCGTTTTCTTCTGCCAACACTATGACTAGTTTCATGTTCAAAGAGACGCTGTAGGTAGGATACTGAGAAGATGGCGTGCAGCAACATTGCTCATTTGGTACTGGCCAGTCCAAAGTTCCCACCATCATACGTTGCTAAAGACGCCAGCCGGTAATACAGTGGAATTTTCAGTTGCTTTCCGAGGCCTTAGCCTGTGACTCTGTGCCCAAACCACGAGGCTGCCTGCGTTACACCCTTCCCTTCCATCCTTGCTAAACTCGTGGCCCGAAGTGCGGCCTGCACCGCATCAGCGATGCCCGAAGTTGCCGGCCGTTACCCGCCTCTGATGGAGCCATGCCGTGCCGTTGCAGGTGCGCCATCTTTGGACTAGGGCCTTTGCGACACATCCAGCCGTGCTGTCTTGAAACTACCTAGCTACCAAGCAATAGTCTCGGCTGGTATGAGATTCCGAGGCCCCCTTGACAACTCAAGGCGCACGTAATATCTACCAGGGGCACGCTCTGAGCCTGGTCCAAAGTCGACGTTGGTTGGGTTCAAATCGAGGCTTCCACCAACAAACCGGTCAGCAGCTTGCTAGGATTCCAATATCCACTCATCTGATGGCATGTGTGTTTCGAGGACGTACGGAACACATGCATGCATGTGCTGCACTCCGTATGTATGTTGGTTGTGTATGTGCGAATGTATCACGCCATGATGACCGGGCAGAGTCCATGAGAAGACTGTACGTACAGAATCACGGAACCCGTGTCGGGTTTCGACTAAGGCAGGGATGCAGGTGAGTCAGTGGAGTTTGTTCTTTGATACTCTCGTCCCGGCTCTTCACATTCAATCTACCTGCACTAGCCGCATCTCACGCTCTTAGTTGACAGCCATCGCAGCGCACAGGCCTGGAACAGCAGCTCTCCTAAAGGCTGAGACATGCAGTCCAGACACTCAGCCCTCGGCAGCACGGTGGGTTGGGCTCAAAACTGCTCCCGCATAACTACATACTTCGAGAAGTCGCATCTCCTACTTCCAACAAGGATTCCGCGCCTAGCCATGCAGTAGAATCACTCACGCGTTGAGAGAACCGCGTGGGCGCCACCGCAGCCACTCACAGATACATCTCCAAGCCTCAGTCTGACCGTCTGGCTTTGATGTCAAGCCTAGCCTATTGGATTGGGCTCTAGCCTTCCATGGCCCCAAATCTACCTATGTAAGAAACATGTTTGCCAGCCAATGAGATCATTTTCGTCATCAGTTGAGCAACTCGTCGTGATATCTCTTCATAAAGACATACGGTGAAGCCAGTAGGAAGCGGATCGAATCCCTGTCCGAGGCACAGGAATGGTGGGTGTCATTAATGGCACAATGACAGTTGTCCCTGAGGCCAGCGGTCCGCCTCAGAAATGCACGGCTCTCAACGGCATAATGAAGGACAGCAAGCATTCCTCATCACGCCGATAAGGTTGCTAATCAGAAATGTTCCAAGTGCTGGTTCGTGGGTCCGGTCAGTTGGTGATGTCTATAGAAGGGGGTCAACTGCCTTTTCGCTTTCGTCACCCAAAGGTGGCCATGCCCGTTAGCAGCCTTGTCTGCCCATCCGTTACTGCACATGGCCAAAACCAAACAGTACCAGGTAGCCGCCTCAAAGGCTCCCGTAACGTCTTTTCCGTCATACCTGGTTCGTTTACTGCGTTGGAAGAAGCCGCGCAGAGGCCAGTGTCAAGACATAACACCGGGGGGGCGCAAGCAGAGCAGGTTTCATTTTCCTTTTATTTTCATTCTTCAAGTAGCTCATTGGCGTTATTGTTGGACTACCTGCACATTGTTCTTTTTCTGTTTTTGCTTCATTAGCATTTGGACAATCGGAGAGGCACAAATCAACATCACGGTTACCAACCTTCCACTTCTCCAACTCGTCCTGCTTGGTCTTGTATTGCTTTACCAAGTCGTCCAGTACCTTTCTTAGGCCATCCTGGTTCGTCTTCAGCGCCGGCACCACGTCCTTGACAGTCCTTTCGACCAGCACTCCGTTGATGAGACGGAAGCACTTGCGGTCTCCCGACAGCGGCCCGAGGGTCTCTAAAACAAGCCTAGCAGACAGAGGTTAGAATAAGCGGTGAAAATCCTCCGAGGCGGTGAGATGCCGTGTTGTGAGAAATCAGGACGTGACTTTGGCCGTTACCACGTCATGGCGTTTGAAGAGGGTGCAGGGGCTCGCAGCCGGTGTGATGGAAGAGGGGTACGGACTTGTGCTCCTCAGCCTCTTGCTCAATGTCGCCAATCTTTTGGGCAACCTGCTGGAGGGTGTTCTTGAAGTTTGAGTAAGCTGCCTGGAGATCTATCAAGCGTTAGACGATTGTGTTTGATGGCGGCTGAGCCCACGCGCAAGCATCATGTAGTATAGGATTTTTTGCTAACCTTGCTGCTTCTTGGCAGGGATCTGCGGGGCCGACATGGCGAAAGGTTTGGCTATGCGGAGGGCCTAGAGACAAGAAAAAGGAATTTAAGGGCCACGTCCAAGCAAGCGATGTCTTGAGATTTGGACGTGTTTGCAGATATATTCGGAGCTGATAATGAGATTGTCGCCCCTCGTTGGGAGCGCCTGCGGTGCACGTGGTCCGAGCGTTGGACATTGCGGGCAGACCATGTCCCGAATGATTTTCTCCATATTAGTTCTTCGCTCGACAGACAGCACCTCTACTTGCCACACCGCAACCATGCATCCTCATCTACACACCAAGAACGCGCTGGGTATGTGATTTCTCCGCGGCATCCTGGGCCATCCCGCCGTGCGTGTTTTGCTTTGCTTTTGCTGACTCCCGTCGCTGCAGCGTGCGAAGATGTCATCGCCGCCCTCGAGGAGTGTCACGCCCAGGGCTTCATGCACAAGGCTGTCGGCAGTTGCAACGATGCAAAGGACAAGGTGAACGCATGTCTGCGCGTTCAGCGGTCCAAGGTCCAGGACGAAAACAGAGCTGCCGCGCGAGCGAAGCGGGACAAGCTCCGCGAGGAGCAGCGCGAACTCGGCCTCTAGATCAGATTCGCCTCCATCAAGCCGAAACCAAGTCGCGATCAAGACAATGTGGCTTCCGACACACGGCCGAGTCACCACTCATTGAGTCCCTACGGCTCTGTACATTACATGGTTGGGCGTTTTTAGAGACATTGGCATGAGAGGAGCCGGCTGGGTAGGCGCGCAATACCCTTCAATTGTATCATTACAGTCTGTGTAGAACATTACGAACCGACACTTGCACGATCCCGTTTTTCCCAACATGATTATACCAAACAGCCAGAATGTGTCGCGGAGACAGTAAATGTCCATTGGTCCTCATCTTTTCTCGCGGTGTCGTATTACAGCCCCTGGCGGAACGCATTGCCAAAGGTCCACAGGCCAAAGGTCGAGATGATGCTGAGCAGGATCGGGACAGGCTTTCGGAGGCGGATCGCGCGGGGAAAGGCCGAGGCTCCAAGGATGACCGAGGCCAACAAGCTCAGCTCGACGCCGTACGGCTGGTTGTTCTGGATGCGGTAGCCTCCGAGGCCATCTGTTGCACCAAGTCAGTTCCCTGCTCGTCGCAAATGGATAGGAATAGAGGCCACATACACAGCACGCCAACGGCGCAGCCGGCAACGATGGAGGGAACGGATCGTGTGCGCACGTATCCAATGATCCCCCCAGTTGCCGTCAGGGCGCCTAGGATGTAGGAGGGAGTCTCGAGCTGGGAGGAAGCCTGCCGTGGTAGAGACGTCGTTAGTACAGGCCGTGCGCCAGAAAGGCCCAGTGTCTGGCTGGACTTACCATGTCTGCAGTGAGTATTTGGTCAAGTCGATGCTGGATTGAATGTCGTGTTTGGGATTCTCGAGCTGAATAGTTTCGTCGGGATGCTGTTCTTCCAAGTATGACGAGCTCTTAAAACTTAAGTACTATTCCAGACAAGCCAGCGCAGGCCGGAATCTCGGGGTGATTGACGACATTCTGTATGTAATCCAGTGGACCCACAGGCCCTAGACTCCAGCTCCGCCAGCCAACCAATCACAACACGTCTAGCTTGTAGCTTTCGTGTCCATCTGGAAGCTCCCATCTCGCCTGGTATGTGCTTCGAATGAACCCAAGGAAACCAAGCAGTCGCCAACAAACAGTTCCACGCTCTCAATTCGATCGACACCGACCGCTCCACGACAGAGGAAACGCCTCCATCTCCAATCAACATGGCACCAAAGAGAAGCGCCCGCGAGTCGACGCCCTCGTCCTTCGCGACGTCCCAGACCACCACCACGACCGCCGGCATCACGTCCCAGGCCAAGCCCGTCACTCCCAAGGCTGGCGCTGCCAACTGGGACCAGGTGCTGGGAAACATCTACGACTACTACATGAAGGCGACGCCGCAGCGAACCAAGCTGATTGACGTCTTCCTCGCATTCCTTGTTGCTGTGGGCGGATTGCAGTTCCTGTACTGTGTCCTCGCTGGCAACTACGTACGTTTATAGCCCGAGAAGCTTTACGCTTAGACAAGGACAGACTGCTAATCTCGATGCTTGTACAGCCTTTCAACGCTTTCCTTTCCGGCTTCTGTGCGACTGTTGGACAGTTTGTCCTGACGAGTAAGTGTTGCTCCATTCGCAGTTGCGAATACGACTAGACTGAAGGCTGACCTGGACTCCAGTTTCGCTACGCATCCAAACGACCGAGGCCAACAAGAGTGAATTTCCGTCAGTATCTCCAGAAAGGTACAGTACATTCATGTCGAGCCATGGTGCAGTCCAATCGCTGACTTTTCCCGTGCAGGGCGTTTGCCGACTATGTGGTCTGCAGCTTGATTCTGCATTTCTTCTGCGTCAACTTTATCAACTAAAACACCAAGAGTAATACCATCCAAAATGGGGGTTTAAAGTCGAGCTCTTTGCTTATGTATCAATATCCCATCCTACATCTCACGAGATTGGGAGTCGAGAGAAGAATCCGAAAAGGGGTGGCAGGGTAGATGGGTTCTTCAACTGCAGACGAATCTCCGAAACCATCGTACCCAAACGCTCCGCTAGAGGGAGAAGTAGATTCCAGAAAGGAATTCATATACAGCCTCTTGTAGTCAATCGAGTGGTCCATAACTTTCAATCGTGGAGACAGTTTCGTCGGCCTTACGTGGTTGCTATTTATTGTGAAGGTTCAAGTACATGATTCCTCGACTACCTCACTGACGAAGCTGTTGAGCGGTCACTCAAAGTCTCGCCACGCCCACAAACTCAGTCTATAACTCCAGCCTGAACTGTATCGGAAAGTGATTGGTTATGTCTCTGATACAAAATCCCGTATGAACTCGTGTATTTCCCTCGCGCCGTTGGACGGCACTCGCCGTAGGTATCGTGAGGAACTAGCTTCAGGACTAACCGCAACCTCAATGATTCGCCTCGAGAGGTACTCGATGTCGGGCACGTTTTTCGCTACCCCAAGCCACTTGTGATGATTCTTCGGAATTCTCTCCATTGCCCTCCCCCAGAGCCGTCGCCACGTGCTAAGCGTCTGGAGCAGCTTCCCTGACTGCTGCGCTAGAAACATTGTGACATGGAGGTTGAAGATGATTTGCTGAAACGCTACAACAAATGAAAGTTAGCGGCCTATGCGTGTGATCCAGCAGACAGATATAAGCACATGGACTGGTAACTCACCGCATAGCATGATATGTAGATGGAAAAGAGGTAGATTCTCCCAGTCGGCCTCCAATCGACCATCGTCGTCGTCATCGTCGAGTAACCTTGACATGAGGTCTTTGAGACAGTTCGAGCCGGGCTGTCGGAATGATCTCGATGAGTCGAAAGCTGTCGCAGAATCGGAATCCCATAGCCCAGGATCACATGGGAGGTCCCCCGACAACTCCAGCATGGAGAAACTCGGCGGATTATTGCAAGCCAAGGTCGCCAAGCAGT
Organism: Pseudonectria buxi; assembly: GCA_003693545.1. Taxonomy (NCBI): domain Eukaryota; kingdom Fungi; phylum Ascomycota; class Sordariomycetes; order Hypocreales; family Nectriaceae; genus Pseudonectria; species Pseudonectria buxi. Next base: position 85,010 of record QUZG01000052.1, read on the forward strand.
CGGCACAAAAGGCCCATGAAACAAGTCGGATAATCTGCTCACGCTGTAGGAAGAGTTGCCAATCTTCAGAGGGGTCATGCCGGCATTCGACGAAATGCAGACTCCTCGTGGCAGATATCAGTGCGGGTAACCGTTGCGTTACGGCCGCATGCTGCATGGCTGAGTCGCCTGCCAACAGAGTATCCAGAGCATACATGAGCAGAGCAGCTTGGCATAGCTGAATAACTTCTGTAAGGTCGGTAACAGACGGTAGACGGCCCAGGCATAACCCCAACTCATGAGAAACATATGAATCCGCAAGATGGTAGAGTTTTCTGGCTTCAGTGATGTGCTCTCGCCCGTGCCCTGGGCTGTACGAGTATGTAGCTCCTGTGAGAGCAACAACCATCAATAAAGGAAGCGAGGCCTCTTCGAGAGCAAATGTAGGCCAATGTATGATTGGGTATTGATAGTGGCGCTTGCGACAAAACACCGTGGCAAATGCGTACACGTTGGAGACACTGAAGAAGCGACGAAAAGCGGTCGGATCAAACGAACCACTATGTCGATCGCTGGAGCTGGCATAGGCGGCAACCTGCGACTCCAAGAGGTTGAGTCGCCCTGAAAGTCGGTCCTCGTGGGACCAAGGGGATAGCAAGGCGCCCAGAAGGCTCTGTTCTTCCATGACATAGACCCCACCTAGCTCCAAAGGTAATAAGAGGGTAGGGTCGATGAAGTCGAACATTTCATCGCTTGCGGCTTGAGGTTGTTGTGGTGGTGTCACGCAAGTCGGCCCCAGGAGGGCACCATCTGGCTCTTGGCCTACTACCCGCTCCGTGATGAAATCCTGCTTGTCATCGGTGACATTGAGTAGGAATGATAGAGGAACACGACCACGGCTACGGTCCTGTAACTTGTGTGAGCCAGGCGTCTTCTCATGTGTAGATTGACGATGAGTGATGTCGGTACAGTATCGACTAAAGGTGCAATCTAGCTTTCGAGAGATGCAACGCTCGCAGGGACCTGGGGCTCGAGCGTGACAATGCACCTTGACGCGAGAGCATTGGTCACAAGACTTTGTCTTACGACCGCGTTTGCCTGCGTGCAATGTACGGCCCTCTCTCCGAGGGCAGAATTTCGCGTGTCGTTTGGCGCCGTCGACGCGAGAGAAGACGGCCGAGCAGAATGGACACTTACGACTGCTAGAAGACGGCCCGGGACGATCGAGAGCCTCGGAAATGGGCAGCTGGCATACCGGACAGGTCATGTCAGTTCCAACGTTTACGCCTCCCGAACCGATAGGATCGCAGCTAGAAGATGGATGAATGCATGTGCTTAGATGGGTCGGCGATGGCTGAGGAGTGTTTTGTCCGAGGCTAGAATTCTGAATCTAATCTGAAATTGGCAGGGCTCCATCCATGTACAGTTCAGAACCACTATACATACTGTTTATGCCCCATGGGTTTCCCATATCTGTACAGTGTTGACACCCCAGCTTTGGCTACCAGGGTGGGGCGCCATATCGACCCTCAGTGGGGGCCGCGAATGTGTGAATATCCCGACAAAGTGCTGTTCCTTTAACAATATCCCGTATGTCGGCCATGGCAAAGACTCTCATGCCTTTGATCAGAAATAAATCCTTTTCTCTGACATCTACCATTACTATTAACTTTGAGAATCCCGCACAATGAGGCCCGTTTGCGTGGGAAGACGTGAGTTACCCTTCGTCTACATCGAGGATATATCCACTTGACTAACACGCCGCTCAAAACGTAGTTCGCTTCCCAATACTATCCAATACTCACCGTTCCGCTGGTCAACTACTATCGAGGCCAAATCTGAGAAGCATCACGTATACGAATCGACTTTTACAAGGGAAGACGAAAACCGAGGCGCACAATACTCCCTCTTCCCCTTTGGCTCTGTCCACCGAATCGAAGCCAACCAGCGTGGTTGACTATGCCCTGTAAGACGAGAGATGCTCTGATTCCAACGCCCTCAATAAACTCCAAACGCTGACATGTGTCTCTTCTCGAACCAGAACTACTGTGGACCAGATTGTGAACTGGGCGCGTAATGGATCCCTGTGGCCGCTGACTTTCGCCCTTGCTTGTTGCGGCATCGAGATGATGCATGTGTCGATGCCGCGGTACGACCAAGACCGCCTGGGCATCATCTTCCGAGCTTCTCCTCGCCAAGCGGATGTCATGATTGTTGCGGGCACTGTCACCAACAAGATGGCACCAGCAGTCCGGCAGTGCTACGATCAAATGCCCGATCCCAAATGGGTCATAAGCATGGGCAGCTGTGCAAACGGAGGCGGCTACTACCATTACAGCTACAGTGTGGTTCGTGGTGTCGATCGCATCTTGCCGGTGGACATTTACGTCCCAGGCTGCCCACCAACGGCCGAGGCTTTGCTATATGCAGTGTTTCAACTACAGAAAAAGGTTAGGAGAACCAAGGTCACGAGGATGTGGTATAGAAAGTAGAGGTGGTACCGACGTTTGTCGTACTGGATGGCTGTACGATTAACTATATGAAACCCCCACCGCGGCCTGTCTCTCCAGGGGGCTCTTCTTTCAAGCTGCTCATTTCCCTTTCAAACATCTTGGCGTCGATACCAACCCTCGCTTTCTCAAAACCAATCAATGTTACTACTAGTTTGCTGGGAGAAACAATGAAATTGTGGCAATTGCAGATCAAAGTTTTCCATCATGACATTCACACATGTGCATATGTAAATCGGCAAGGTTCTTTCATCTCGGTAGTTGGTGAGAGCTTGATGGTTTCAATCTTCACAACAGTTCATCGTGGTAGCCCATCAGTCCATGACGCTAAAATAACCACAACGGCGAGTAAACTCTGGCTCTACAAAGTCCTTTGTGCCTCCTTCGCTTTGAGCCCACAAGGCCTGTGCCTCCTTACAAGAGGAGAAGTGAGACAGACCAGAAGCCTGATTTTGAAAATACGCGATCGCGATCCTCGACTTTCATCTTGCCACCATTCTCAAGACGAGCCTGACATCCTTTACAACTCACTCCACGTTCGACAGTTTCGGTGGCGGGGTCATGCCAGGGAAATGCTACAGAAGCCATAAACCTCTGGTTGACCTGCTGAGCCCTTCGCGTCAAGCCTAGCACTGCATCCGGGGAAAGGAGCCCAAGTGATGCGAGTTTGCTCATAGCTGATCGCTCGGCGAAAAGATCCTTTGGTCGTCGCGCTGGTTTCTCTTCCATCGAGTATAAACCAGGAACTGTGCGGATCTTTGCTTTTATCAGCTGGTTCAGTTTTCTGGCTGATACTCTCGTCAGTTTGGAGAGGGTAGATGCAGCTATTACGCGCAGGTCTGCCGAATCCGTAATACAGGCAAAGCAGCAACGCGCGACTGTTGGGAGAAACAAAAAGCCGCCGAATTCACCGCATAGGGTGCAGCTTGGGGTGATTAAAAGACGATGCAATTCCATGAAAGTAAAATCGGGATAAAGTCCGGCACGGAGTAGGCCTCATAGACCTTCCAGCCCGTGTGTCGCAACCAGCTGGTAGTGATGTGAGGCCGTCGCCATCACCCGAGCCTGCCTATTCACTTGACGAAACCTGAAAAAGGACAGGACATCGAGGCACCGGAATATGATCGACATCAGTTCAGAGGGGAGGCGATCCAAAATACTGAGCCCGGCAACGGGCGGGTTTCGAAAAGGTCGTTGAAGAGTCCCTTGGACTATTTGCATTTTATGCGGGCGGGACCGTACCAAGACGAGATCGAAATCACGTCTATGATAGGCACAAACACGAAGAATTTCATCTGCTTCCATGTTGCATCATCTATAAAAAGAAAGTCAGCATGCTACTCACTGGACGTAGCTAGTCGGTCGCTTAGGTAGTACTTACAAGAGAGCTAGACACCTACTTAGGTAGATTGTTGAGTTATTACCCCGTAATGGCGCTTGTAAAAGCAGGCTGAGAGGGTGAGTTTTGAAAAGTTGGATGAAAGAACGGTGCTGTACTCCGTATGCAGCTGGCAGACCACGTGAGTATTGCTATCAGACAAGGTATTATGACATGTCATTCTGGGGTCCTGGCATGGAAGGAAGAGCGCGCAAACAATCAAGTCCATTGGGGAATCTTTCATACAAACTACGTCGTGACATGTGCTTCTCCCTTGCTACCATCTCAGCTCTCCACCTCTGGTGTTGACTCGGGTTTCGGGGTGCCGCCTGCTCTGGGCGGCGGTGGCACGCCCGTACCCGTACCCTTTGGCGCATTATCAAGCTCGCGGCTCTTCTCCTCCTCTTCCTTGAAGTAGTCGTCCATTAGCTGGTTCGGACTGTGGGTGTGCCGCTCTTTCTTCTTGCCGCTCCTGTGCGAGGCACTGGCGGGCGTTGTGCTGACCATTTGCGCTGGCACCAGGAAGTCGCCTGCAGGAGGTGGAGGGACCACTCCGGCTGACGCAGGCACGAAAACACTGGCATCGCTCTTTTCCTTCAGGTCCCCATCGAACATGGTCTCTCCGGGAGCGTCGACGGGCTCGCTGAGAGGGGCTGGCAGTCGGTGCAAAGCGCCGTAGCCAAGCACACAGCCCAAGGCGCCCTGGCCTCCCCAATCTCGGCTCGGCTGTATCGTGACTTCTCGCGTGACGTTGTACTCGTTATTGTAGACGTAGAGTCGCATCGGCCGTCCGATAAAGTCCTCGACTAGCTCGCCGAGGCCACTCTCGCCATATAGCGGGCCTTCTGGGCTACCCAGGATGTAGTCGCTGTACGGTAGTAGGCCGGCGACATCGGCGGGGGAGTTGGCGGGGACGTCGAGGACATGCCAGATGTTGGCAGCAACAGCTAGTGGTGAATATTGGAGAGATAGGCCAAGCGACGCGGTGTCTGCGGGGACCGGGACGTGCATTTCCCTCGTTCGTTGGCCCTGGAGAAGCTATTAGGTCCATGTCAAAGCACATGTTCTCGGAAGCCTCGCTACCTTTGCGTTCCATAATCCCAAGGTAACAGTGTTACCGGCACAGTTCCTTACTTCCTGGATAAAGAGGCCAGGCTCAGAGTTGTCCTATCCACGGAAGTCAGCACTGTGGTTCCTTGTCAAGATTTGGTCTGGCGCGTACAATCGGTCTTCCGTTGATTCCCACGATGAAGTCGAACCACGGCTCAATGGCCACGTCCAAGTTGGTATTCCTCAACACCTGGAACCCAAAGGATCCCCGCTCCTGCTGTCGCTGCTGCTGGACGTCGCCGTCCAGGCGCGAGATAAATCGGTTGAGTGCGTTGAACATGCTGTACGCGGTCTTCTTTGCACACTTGTTCTGCGGTCAAATCGTGGTTGGATGCTGAGCTGTGAGACGTTGGTGCGGGCGGGCATAGAGCAAGCTGTCACCATCGCGCAGCCTTGCAGCTGTGGCATAGCTACCTGCCCAAAATGGTGGGCGTCAAGCCGCTGTGGCGTATGAGCTAGTGGGGCTGCTTGTCAGCCTCGTCCTGAATTTCAACTTGTTCCTCTCCAGGAACTTTATGGTCACGTCCACAGCTTGCACGGCGATGTAAATCTGTGGATTTTGACTATATCAATCTATTTCAGAAAGGTCGAGATGTCGATTTCGAATCTTCCGCCTTCTTTGGCGCCTTTGAGCTTCTCGATAAGCCCTGCCGAGACACTTCCTCTAGACGACTTGTGCCACCATTACGAAGGAAGACAGGAGGTTCCTTGGGATATTCAAAAGTAAGCAGTCACACTTTGCCTAGGGCTGAACATGTTGCTTACAACTTTGATAGGTACTTTGCCCAAAGGTACTCCATCTTCTCACTTTACGATGAGGGAGTTTACATGACGGACGATGCCTGGTTTGGTGTCACTCCGGAACCAGTAGCCCAGTGGGTTTCCCTTGGGTTTCCAGAATCCTGTCACAATTTCAACACTGACACAACTCCCAGACAAGTCGCTTATGACATGCTCGGCACCGACGAAAAGAAGCACATTCTCATTGATGTGTTTGCAGGTGCCGGAGGAAACAGCATCGCGTTTGCGCTTTCTGGCCGTTGGACCCGTGTCATCGCCATAGAGCGCGATGCATCCACACTTGCATGTGCTCAGAATAACGCAGAAGTCTACGGAGTGGACCCTGATAAGATTACCTGGGTCAATGGAGACAGCTTTGAGTATCTCGACAAACTGTTGAACAGGCCGCAAGAACTGCACCCAGACTTGAGACTTGACCTCGAGTCGACGGTGCTGTTTGCCAGTCCGCCTTGGGGAGGCCCTGGATACCGGACCGATGAGGTTTTCGATCTTTACAATATGCAGCCCTACAGCCTTGGCGATTTAAACGGGGCGTACAAGAGGCTGGACCATGCGCTCTTCTTGCCGCGGACAAGCGATATTCGACAGATTGCGAGGCTGGCACCTCCCAAGCGTAAGATCGAAGTGGTACAGTATTGCATGGAGGGCGCGAGCAAGGCCATGGTGGCTTATATGCCGGGTACCGATTCCACAGCATTGGAGCAATGAATAAGAACAGTGCTCTGAGTTGGATCCTGGGCATCACCCTGGGTAGGCGTGAGTACGAGCAGAGGCGTTTATCAAAATTGTCAGACTCTGTATATAGCTTAGCATGCCTCTCACCTAGCAGACGTCGGTTTTATTTTTGATATTCTTACTTGATCGTAAGGTCAGTGGACGCAGAATATCAGGTAGAGGCTGCTTTTTGGAAGGTATGGCGGTTGCTGTCTTATACCCATTTGTGTCAGGCTGAGCATTCTGTATGTACCTATGGAGGATGGTATGTGTCTTGATGGCTTGATTCTAGCTTTCAGCATCCTCATTCACATTTCGAGTTTACTCAAATTCAACGATACTAAGCGATAAGGAACAGAAGATGGGAAATGCCATACTATTGACATGGAAGTTGGAGGTTGAGATTCGCACAGTGTCGTTTCCAACTAGTGCACTGTCCTTTGGCTGCGTCAATGTGACTTGATGAAATCCTAGGTTGAAGACCCATCCGCCCACAGCTTTCCCCCCGACGAAGTCAAACTCGCAGAAATAGCGAATCGGCTGTAGTTGTGCCCCGTCAAAATGGCCAAGGACAAGAAAAAGGGCAGCGCAGAAGCCGCCAAAAAGGCGAAAAAGGTGCGCCATCATGACCCCTCGCCCAGCTTGCCCCTCGATCCCAATTTTTCTGCCTGCCCCTCGTTGCGGAACCATCAGGTGTTGACGATGCCTCGGGCAATGTACAGGCCGAGAAGGCTGCCAAGCAGGCCAACAAGGGCGAGAAGAAGGCCAAGAGCAAGGCGGCCAAGGTGGAAGGCAGCGATGCCGAGGATGTAGATCTGGATGAGGTGCTCGAGGAGTATCGCCGCCAGCAGGAACAGTTCCTCAAGGTCACTGAGACGGTGCGTGATGGCCCGCCAAAGGCCCGCTCAGCATCGACGCTCATGGCCTCGCCGCACGACAGCAACAGTCTGCTGCTGTTTGGTGGTGAGTACTTCAATGGCTCGCTGGCGCAGTTCTTCAACGACCTCAACATCTACAACATCAGCCGCGACGAGTGGCGCTGCGTCACGTCGCCCAACGCCCCGCTGCCGAGATCTGGCCATGCCTGGACTCGCGCTGGCAACCCGAACCACGTCTACCTGTTTGGCGGAGAGTTTTCGTCCCCGAAGCAGGGCACGTTTCATCACTACTCGGACTTTTGGCGACTAGAGCCGGCTGCGAGGGAGTGGACCAAGATCGAGGTCAAGGGCAAGGACAAGAGCCCCCCGGCCCGAAGCGGCCACCGCATGACGTACTGGAAACAGTACATTATTCTCTTTGGCGGCTTCCAGGACACGTCGAACCAGACCAGGTACCTTGCCGACCTGTGGATCTTTGATACTGTCAACTTCGTATGGCACTCTCCAGTGCTGCCGCCCGCACAGCTGAAGCCAGATGCTCGATCCTCCTTCTCGCTACTGCCCCATGAGCAAGGAGCAGTGCTCTACGGCGGATACTCGAGGATCAAGACTACAGCGTCTGTCAAGTCAAAGGGTAACAAGGGCCCCTCTCAGGCGCAGAGGAACGTCCTTGTTCCCAAGGTCCACGACGACTGCTTCTTCTTGAGAATGGCTCTACCGGCGACCGACGCCAGTTCCAACGCGCCACCCACAGTGCGTTGGGAGAGGCGCAAGAAGCCAGCAAACGCCCCGTCCCCTTCTCGTGCGGGCGCTACCATGACCTGGCACAAGGGAAGAGGCATCCTCTTTGGTGGAGTACACGACGTCGAGCAGAGTGAGGAGGGAATGGACAGCGAGTTCTTCAATCAACTGTTTGCCTGGAACGTGGATCGCAATCGGTTCATGCCTCTCGGACTGAGGAAGCCTCGCCAGCAGAAGAAGAACGCTCCTGAGCAACAACGCGGCGGTCGTCGTGGACGTGGCCAAGCCAACGAAGAGGAACTTTTGAGAAACCTGGCCGCACTGGAGGCCGGAAGTTCTCTAGATGGAGCCGACGCGATCCAGCTTGAGCAGAAGCCTGAAGAGGTGCAGGAAGACGAGAAGCAGGTCAAGGATATGCCAGTCTCTATGGAGCTACCGCATGTCCGATTCAACGCGCAGCTAACTGTCCAGGATGATGTCCTCTACATCTACGGAGGCACCTTTGAAAAGGGAGACCGCGAGTTCACCTTTGACGACCTGTATGCCGTTGACCTAGGAAAGCTGGACGGATGCAAGGAGATCTTCCAACGACCTGTTGAAGACTGGGTGGTAGGTTTAATTGACTCAGGTGGGAGCGATGTATCTAACCACAATCGGCAGGAATCCGAGGATGAGGATGACGACGACGATGATGAAGAGGACGAAGAAGAGGAGGAACTTGAGGAGTCGAGGCAGACCCAAGCTCCGAGCAAGCGGAAGAAGAAGCAGGATCAGACTGAACCTTCCGAGGACGCCTCGTCCGAGTCTGCCTCGACGACAACGACGTCGACGGCGCCGACAACTGAGGAGGAAGACACAGAGGCTTCGACGGTTGACGATGGTCTACCTGCCCCACGAGTAAGAACCCGACCCTGATACCGACTTTTAGTTGTCTGTGACTGACAAGATGCAAAGCCGTTCGAGACACGCCGAGAATTCTTCGTGCGAACGTCGAACGAATGGCAAGAAATCCTCATGACGAACCTCCGATGGAAGAATATCCAGCCCGAGACACTGGCAATCAAGGAGATTAAGCACAAGGCTTTCGAGCTCAGCGAGGAGAAGTGGTGGGACTGCCGCGAGGAGATTACGGCGCTCGAGGAGGAGCAGGAGGCGGCGGGTATCCAGGAGGTTGTGAGCCTGGCAGAGAGGGGAGATGGTGGCTCAGGCCCGGGGGCGAGGAGGAGATGATGACGGCGGTCATGGCGAAAAGGGACTGGGGAATATTGTGATATAGAGAAGAGTGCATTCTACTCCTGGTACTCTTGAATACAGCCAACGTCAACGCTGCCCTCGACTCCAGCACGGCTTCCGGCCCTTTTGCCCACCCAACTCCATTGCAACCAACGCCCAAACCGCTCCATTCGTCAACTTTTACTACAGCTCCTCCTCGACCACTCCTCGTGGCGACCACCCGGCGCGTCGGCCCCTGGTCCACAACACCAACGCCGCGGCGTGTCCGATCAGTCAGTTGGGCGTCTTGGCCATGGGCGGGTACGCGGCGCCGTCAATGTCAATCTTGGGCTCGCAGACACAGCGGTCGTCGACGGGGACGCTATCAAAAACCATCTGGACGTGGCTGCCGCAGCCCCACCACGACGTCTTCTCTAGAGAATGGTGTCAGCTCTTTTTTTTTTTTTTTATACTGCAACCCGCTGCGATGGCTTCTAGACTCACTGCAGGTTCCGCAGGTGGCCTTTCTACACATTGTGGGCGGTTGAGGGGGCCTTGGAGGTGTGTTGTGTGGTGATGGTTGGAGGTTTGTAAGGCTCACTCAAAACCAGTTGTGGATGCGTGTAAGCCCCTCATCAAGCAGCAAATCACAGGCGCCGAATTCCCGACTTTTGGGGAATCACCAGGTAATGCACGATTTCAAGTCTTCACAAGGGCAAGTCTGGCATGAATGGGAACTAGAGGTTGGGATGGCAAAGAATGAAAAGGGACCGTCATTTTTCTATGTGCCAGAAAGCAACTTTGCGCAAGGTTCAATTCCTCTTGCTCGAGTGAGTCTGGAGGAACCTAGCCGATGGCTCGTGACGTCATTGTATCCATTCGCCTTGTGAGCACGCCTACCCTACACATATCGACCCAAACCATCAACGCTATACTTTGAGAAAAACCAGGCTGCTATATGAAAAGGCATCCTCTTCTTGAAGGTGACAAATGACAAGGGCTGTACGTATTTGTTCCGTTCAATGCCAGGCCACAGTCTTAGCCCAGTACCAATCCATACAAGTCCCGTCCATCTACGACGCTCCCTGGCTAGATGCTTGTAGGGGCGGCTGCTCCTCTTCCTTGTCTTGGTCGTGCCTCTTCTTCTCGAGCTCGCTCTCCACGATGGATCTAATCAGATTAATAGCGAGATCTCGCCCATGGGCAACGCTAGCCTCGGATGCGTCCGAAGGCACGTGCATGAATACGACCTTGCGTGGCCGCTGCTGCTTCGTCAGGTGTGCCAGGCTCGAGTAGTAGATGAAGTCGCATAGATATCGACCGGGATCTTCGGATATTCTGAGAACCGCATTCTTCTATTGCGGGCACGACACCATCAATCAGTATGCGCTGTACTATAACCGATCAATGCCGCAGAGGAGTTGGGGATGCTCACCGGACTGTGCCCTTGCCACCTTGCCAGAACATCCGCCACGTCAATGTCGGTGAGGATCTCGTGGGGGAGGCCGTGCCAGACCCAGTCCTCGCCTCGGCTACGGTCCGCCTCCTCGTCGAGCTTCTCGCCATCGACGTCGGCAAACTTGTATCCGTCGCGGTGGGCGCGGTGCTCGATGCAGTAGTACTGCCGGGGACCAGCCATGCCAATGTGGATGGCAATGTCGACCTTGCGGCCCTGGTACGTTTCCCAAAAGGAGGGCACGAGGCCGCGCACGACCTGGTAGTTTACGCGGATGGGCTCCGGGTGGACGAGGATGCGCACCTCGGGCAGGGCGACGGTGGCATGTCGTGAGTTGGGAGCCTTTGCTCGTAGGGGCGGGAGATGGGAGGGCAGGCCGTGGGCAATCTCCCAGGATGGGTTGACGGGATACTGCTCGCGGAAAGGCTTGGGCACGGTCAGTCCAGGTTTGAGGGCATGCAGAGTTGCCATTGGGAGCTTACGGCGAAGCCGGTGACGAGCACCGTCAGTTCATCCCCGTCTCCCACTTGCGAGCCCATTGTCTACGGATGAGGCGCGGGTGAAGAGCAAGGCAATGACAGCTCGGCTCGAGATGGAGATTTGGGTGACGAGGCGGGACGGAACTGGACAGCAGTCGTCGCCGTCAGTCCATTCCCACCCGTCTACAGTACGATATGTAGAGTATGCAACTTATGCTCTGCCCCGCCGTGTGTTTCGTGGCACGGCTCGCTCAGGGCGTCATGTATGATTGAATGCATGTAACTCGACTTGTTGGCAAGGCGGGGGCGCTTCCACTTCCGTTTCCGTAGTCGTAGACGGCCGCTAATCGTCATCCTGGCCGTGTCAGATCTCAATTCTCCGCGGGCTGCGTCCCGACTGGTCCAGGTCCAGGGTAGTAGGGGGCGTTTTCAAGACTGCTCGAAGCCGTCTGGGACCTGTAGAGTTGTTTGTGCGTTGTTATCCCCGTAGTTGCTCATGGGCTCCTTGGGGGTAGAGAGGAATGAACTTGTGACCTGACCTTCTTATTTCTTTGGTATCGATATGCTGCATTCAGTCTGAACCCTTGGTTGTTGATATTGAGATTCCTACGCAGGGATTGACATGGCGCAATCGTACATTATACAGAGCACACACAGCATGCTTGGCAAACCCAACAACAGTAATATACCGTAAACAAACCTTACAAGGTCATCACAATAATTTAGAATGTAATTCTCATCCGATATTCGTATCCGTAATGGACACGAGAAAGAGTCGTGCTTCGAGTGGAATCGTTGTTGCCGGCCGCTTGACCAACTCAGGATACCCCGCGCTTCTGGCCGGAGCTTCCTTTTCGGAGCTGCTCTAATGACAGGAGCTCCAGTTTACAAATAGAACAACGCAACGACTCAGCTCAACGTGTATCCAAGCCCACGCAGAGAACAAGAGCCAAGGGAAACATACACACATTAGAATCCCTCTCCTAGCTTCCTCAGCATCTCCATCACCGAACAAAAGACGGAAAACGCAGAGTCGACAACCATGGACTCACAACCCGACTACAGCCTGCCGCCGCAGCAACATACGTTTGATGGCTTCCTCTTCGACATGGACGGCACCATCATCGACTCTACCTCGGCGGTTGTCAAGCACTGGGAGGCGTAAGCTTGGTCCACCCCTTCATCAATGCTGGAGTCGAACGCTGACCCACGGGCAGGATTGGAAAGGAGATTGGAGTTCAGCCCGAGGTCATCCTGGAGACTTCCCATGGACGTCGCAGCATAGACATACTCAAGATTCTTGCTCCTGAAAAGGCCAACTGGGAATGTGAGTCATGACCTGCCACAGCCAGGCAGGGCTGGGCGCCGCCTCATCCCATTTCATCTCGCCGCGGCGGACATGTGGGGACTATTATCCAAAGTCGCCAAAAGACTGACATGCCCCTTCATCATAGACGTCCGAGAGATGGAAGGTCTCTTGCCCAAAAATTACGGCGACGAGGCCGTCGAGATCCCCGGCGCCCGCGCCCTCCTCGAGGATCTCATCGCCCGCGCCAGCCCCTGGACCATTGTCACCTCGGGCACCGTGCCCCTCGTGACGGGCTGGCTGCGCGCCCGCAACCNNGCCCACGCCGGCGCCCGAGAACCTGGTGACGGCCGAGTCCGTGGTCAACGGCAAGCCGGACCCGGCATGCTATGCGCTCGGCCGCCAGCGCATCGGACTCGAGGACCCGGGCCGTGAGGTTCTCGTCCTCGAGGACAGCCCCGCGGGCATCCTCGCCGGCCGCGCTGCCGGATGCCGAGTCATTGGCCTCGTGACAAGCCACACCGTCGAGCAGGTCGTCGCTGCCAAGCCCGACTGGGTGGTCAAGGACCTCGAGTCGCTCAAGGTGGTTCGGAGCGAGGGTGGCAAGGCGACGATTGAGATTTCGAATGCGCTGCGGCTGTAAGGTGGTGGCGAGAGGGCAACCGAGAACAATGAGTCGTGCCGAGACTTGCACTTTTGGGATAGACAATAGACGACGGGGGGGGGGGGGGGGGGAGGATATCGGGCGTACATTCCAGGCAATAGACATGGCAGATAGTAAGACGACCCTTTGTGAGGGCATCCACGGTGCCACGGCATCGGATACGAGTGTCTTTGCTTCCCATGCCATTCTCCCCTGGATTGACATCATCACCAGTAGTATACAGAGCCCCTCCTTTAAGCCAAAAAGGGGGGGGGGGGGGGG